>OX457036.1:35418722-36001222 GCA_949752735.1 Lumbricus terrestris
TCGAAGGTATTTATCTGACTTGACTGTATATCTGCTGAACAATGGGGTATGTATACCTTGATGAACTACACAGTACACATCTAATTAAGCGCGCCATTCAGGCAAATTCTATTGGCAATCATGTAAGCCTTGTAAGGTAAGGTAAGAACTAGAGAGTGCAAGTGCATCGATTCTACTTGACTGAACGCCTGTCCTGATCTATAGTGCGCGCAATGCAACTTGGATTTATTGGGCGCTATAGAATCTGGAGATGATGATTACAGCGATCAATACCTATGACGGTGAGGATGTAGGTTTCGTTCTTGTCAACATCGATGAACGTTCCGATCTTAAGAACGATCTGTCTGTTCCTGTTCCCTGACACGGAACCCGTCTTCCAGTTGAAGTCCAATATCGTGTTGTTGATGGCTGCCGGTTGGACGCTCCACACATAGCTGAGGACCTCACTCAGATCGCAGTTGGAACAGTCTGCGGTGAGCGCGAGGGGCAGCAGAGGGTTGAGGTACTCGTTGCAGTTCGTCCCTGCGCATGAGATCGTGACGACGGGACGATCTCCTATGACGACCGTAACCATGACGACGTCGATGATGACGTAGTGCGTGTCGCTGTCGTTGCCGACGTCGACGATGACGTACAGGAAGTACGACTGCGGCAGGAAGCGGAAGCGGAAGTGACGTACGGACGTCTGGAAGAGTGGACCTTTGATCTTAGAGATGAGTTCCTGGTCGGAGAAACACTGGTCTGCAGTGGCTGAAGAAGAAAGTAATAAGAGAGACGTTGTATGCCGTGATTATGTGTGTGTGTGTTTATGTTTGGGTTTATGTTTGTGTGTGTGTGTTTATGTGTATGTGGGTAGGTGTGTGTTTATGTGTATGTGCGTCTATGAATGTATTCATAGGTATAGGTGTGTGTGTGTGTGTGTGTGTGTGTGTTTATGTGTGTGTGTGTTTGTGTGTGTTTATGTGTATGAGTGTTTATGAATGTGTTTATGTATTTATAGGTATAGGTCTGTGTGTTTATGTGCGTTTACTTGTGTTAGTAAGTAACTGTGAGTGTCCCAGTCGGTCGAACAGTCCAAGGCCGTAGCCAGGATTTGATTTCGGGGGTTGTTTCTTCAGTTTCCGGTCCGAGAAAACTGACGACCTTTTTTAGTCAACCGACCGAAATCTTCAGAAAATGTCACCAATTTCTCGTCCGAAAAAACTCATGACCTTTTTTAGTCATTCACTCAATTTTCGCTTAATTTCATGTTTTTTCGTTAGGCTATGTGCTAGTAAATGCATTATATTTTTAACATTTTTCATTTCAGGGTGTTTTCATGGTTTTATTTCATGGTTTTTACATCCTATGCTAGTAAATGCATTATATTATGTTTTTACATTTTTCATTTGGGGGGGGTGTTCAGACACCCAAAACACCCCTAGCTACGGCCTTGGAACGGTCGTCATGTGAACGAACGAAATCAAATGACGAAAAGTTGGCCATCTTCAGTCGATTTGTCTCACTTGACTTTAAGTCATCAAACAACACACACGCGAGCAGGCAGACATACAATCAGGTTTTGCACACATAATTATGCACAAACATAATATACAGGCATGCAATAATGTGCATATGCATAGAGTTGCATATGCATAGACAATCAATCAGACAATCAATCAGCCAATCAATCAGCCAATCAATAAGTCAATCAATAAGTCAATCAACCAGCATTTTATTGACTGAACAAAAGCAGAATTCACACAAAAGAATTCATTAACTTTAGTAATAAATCAGAATTTAAGCTCGAAGTTTAGCTGCGTATGGATGTCGTCAACAGGATGATCATAAATGCTAACAAATCGCATTTGCCGAACGGCTGTCCATTTTTCCATTATTACGGCCACTATCTTTATCATGATCAATTTAATTGTTTTCGTATAGACCATAATTAGCAATGTTTGGACAACGAATGATCCATAGCCAAACAATTGAAGCAGCAGCAAAACATTGCATTGGAAACACAATAGCATAGGCCTATACACAGACATACACGCATGCACACAGACAGACAGACAGACAGAGAGACAGACAGAACAGAATGCAACTTACCGCCAGTTGTGTATTGGTGAAGGTTGTTGGCATTGATTTCCGTTTCGTTCTTGAGGCAGATCCACTGGAAGGAAACGACGGAACCTGGGTTCAAGGTCCGCTCCAAGGTCAAATACGATCCGGCGTCAACCGTCAACGTCTCTGGAATTGCTTCAAGGACAACAACGTTCCAATTATTTAGGATTAGGAATCAACATTTCATGCCAATCGTCTAAGCTTATACGAATTAACATTCCTAGCATATACAGCAAACTCCATCATCCACAAAAGAATTATTATGTGGATTGTTATGTCTACTTTATTGTATAGTCTATGAATCTGCAGTATAGGCTATATGCTATTTCAAAAAATGTCTTGCGCATCTTTACATCTTCAGCTACATAACAGTCTGCCTACCTCTGTTCGTTCGGCCAACTCAGTTGAAACTTTCAAAACTCGACTCAAGACGTATCTGTTTTCTAAGGCGTACATCTGACTGATTGTGTTTGTGTTTGTAGAGGCGCCCTTGTAACGGCATGTGCTGTGTTACGGCGCCATAGAAATTGTCGTCATTAATATTATTATTATTATTATTATTATTATTATTATTATTATTATTATTATTATTATTATTATTATTATTATTATTATTATTATAATTATTATTATTATTATTCAGCTGATTCAGGTTAATAGATATTAATAAGTTAAGCAGGTACACACATACATGTGTATAGACAAACCTGCAGTGTAGACATACAAGAACAAACATAAGCGTATACCTTACGAACGCACCCAAGCCTTATACCTCTTACAATCTCTCTGCAGGTCTTTCACTCTAAACCAAAACGTTGCTTCTTCACAAATCACATCCTGATTTCTTCTCTTAATTCTCCTCATCTCCTTCGCCATTTCAACTCTAAACATCATTCACCTTAGCCGTCTGACTGTGTACCTGTCTGATTCCCCGAATCTTGACCCACTGACTCTCGCTTTTGTTCCGATTCAGTGTCCGCACCGTATTCGGAAGCGCTTCTGAGTAGGAATCTTGAAGACTGAAGAGGTCCTATAAACAAGTGCTCAAACATATACATAGAAAGAGCGCTACATAAATGCGCTGAATTGATTGATAAGTGAATAGCAATCGTCATTCATAATAAATAATTATAAGAAAAGTAGAGAAAGCAGTGAATGCTAACTGAACGTCTTCTTAGCGATTCGCAGTTGAGACTGTGGCGGTCGTTTTATCGTCGTTGGATGAAGATTTCTTCGTCTTTTTATCGTCGTTGGATGAAGACTTCTTCGCTGAGGATGAAGAGGACGAAGATGAAGCCGACGACGAAGTAGACGATGTAGAAGAGGCGAGCGACGAGGACGAGAGGGTCCCGTCCGTAAGGCTGTTCTTATTTCCGCGGATGATTCGAAAGAACCAGAAAACGCGTATTAGAAGCACATCTGTCGCATCGTTGTCATCTTTACATCATAATATTATACAATGCAATACTATATACACTGCTAGTGGGGCGCGGTTGCGTAGTGGGTATGTAGTTGCCTTGCAGCCGAAGGGTTGCAGGTTCGAATCCGCCTCAAGTCGCTGCGTAGGCTATACAGGGACCTTGGGCAAGTCCTTCATTAACAATTGCTCAGCGCATTGGCGTGAAACTCCGATGCAGTGTCCGCTCTGCAGTTGGTAGCGCCTCTGAGTCGAGAGAGCGTGAGGAGGCACAATAACAAGTGCACATACAAACATACAATTGCATTTGATATTGCGCTGCTTCAAGAGCGTAGACAGGAGCAACTGCGAGTAAAGACGGAGCTCTCTAACCGATCGCCACCGTGTATAATACACGACAGTCACGACACTTTGCCCTGCATGCAGTGCCTTAACGTTCGTTCATTTTATTCCGACTTAACCTGTTGACCAAATTGATGCAAAGCAATTAATTGCAGACCGTATAACGTATAGCGCTGAAAGTAGGTCTTAAGTTAATTGAAGGTCATCGGGGGGACTTGATTCTTGCAACTCGCTGCAGCAGGATAGTGTTGCAATGGTCTACCTCGAACGTTCCATTGATTAACTCGATGCTTTGCAACTCATTATAATATATATATATAATATAATATTACATATATATATACAGTTCTCTTCCTCCTGTCATTTGCTTAACATCATTAGTTAATTTATTTCGAGAATTTATATAGCGCCTCTTCAAGAAAAATCAATCAGAGGCGCTCCCAGCCTATGCACAGCTAAAAGGTAGAATTTGGGCGACTTATAAAAGGCATACAGGCGAGTCTAACCCATAGGCATCAATCGCAAGCAAGTCCAAACTTGCTTATTAGTGCTTGCTCGTCCTGCATTCCAATGTTCACGACTTCACGACCTTTCAGATCCATTCGACTTCTATAGCTCGTCCAAAGGGCAAAGATTTATCAGAAGCCTTTCGGGCGACCATTGAATGATGTCTTGGTCGCCACAGAAGTCAGATTTGTTTGGAGACGTCTTGACACTCACCTACTATTTTCACTTTAAAAAGTCATTCTTTGTATACGTCTACACATTCCCACCCAAAAATGCTCACCTTTCGCAACCTTGACCTTTATGAGATGACCTTTGGATGGCTCGAGACTGCCTAAGGTCAGATGAGCGGTGAAGATGACGACGAACAATAAGATTCCCACACGAAGAACAATTGACATGGCTGAGATAATAATTATTATCGGACTTTAATTAACAATAAACTCTTAAATTAATCAAATTTTGAATCGATTTCCATCAACAACAACTTTATCAATACTGAGCGTTGCTATGGTTACCGCTTTTGTCGACGTAGCATTGTTATTGAAAATATTGTCCTACGTAAAATAATTGAACTGGTTTTCATGGAATTTGATCAAACAATAATTCAGACAATGACAACAAATAGGGTCGGGACAATAATGGCATATACATGTATGTCGCTATGGATACCGCTCTTGTCGACGAAGCAATAAATATTGTTGCTTATATGCTAATAGAACTGATTTCTATCCATGGAGTTTTTACCAAACGACTAAGGCATGGACAACAAGGGTCAGGGTAGGGTCATCCGCGATCACATGACCGCTTCTTCTTTAAGTTCTCTGCCCCTCGGCAGGTCTCAACTTCCTATATGACGCCATTCTTCTCTTCGCTGTGCTTTTCTCTTCAGTTCGTATAGACTATAGTATCCGTCATCCATCAATTCATCATCCATCTCAGCATCATCTGTCTCGGTCTTCCTCTCTTTCTCTGTCCATCAAATCGTCCTTCTATAATTACTATGGTTTTTTAAGGTGCAACATAAATTGTTGGTCATTAAAACAGCGAACATATTTATATTGGATTTTGGATTTAGGATTTTGTGCTATTTTAAACATTTGACATTGATTGGATATAGAAATGATGTAGGTTTGTTTATTATAACATGTCTGTACACCAATATTCTTTAACAGACCAATAATTATTGGTCTGTTAAAGAATATTCTTATCTTATCTTATCTTATGATTACTTCTATGACCGCTTCAAGGTCGTAGGTCTATATGATAGAGGACATCCAGCCGGAAGTCAGCTGCAAGGTCGTCTCGTCATCCAGTCTTATACCGCACGATGTGATAGGAGTCGCCAGCAGCCGCCTTCAGACGTGGTTGATGGAGTAGAATGGTGGATCCCTCCGACGAGAAGATGGCGTACTATGATGTCATCATTGGTCAAAGGTTTCCCTCAAGTTGATACTCTGGGTAAGACTACTGTTCAAGAGCTGCATTGAATTGGTCCTCTGTCCATGGGGCAGCATCACTCCGTTATGCTGGCTGATAATTTATTATTATTGTTATTATCAATTATCATTGCTATTATCGTTGTTATTAACCTATTGTTGTTGTTGTTATCATCATCATCATCATCATCATCATCATCATCATCGTCGTCATCATCATCACCACCATCGTCGTTGTCATCATCATCGTCGTCGTCGTCGTCGTTGTCGTCGTCGTAATCGTAATCGTAATCTCGAGACTTCTACAGCGTCCACAAAAGCCAAGTCGCGGGAACCAGCTTATTCACAGGCGCTCAATCAAAACAAAATCGATAGGCAGCGGGTCAAGTCCGGATAGTCAGGCAGGCAGATAGATGGACGGCTAAGGGGGTGATGTCGTCGTTGTCATCATCGTCATCGTCATCGTCATCGTCACCATCATCATAGGCTGATTCATAGCTTACTTTCAAAGCACCAATTTCATCTAGAAATATATGGATCCGAGGCGCTGTTTTTCTGTCAGTCGTCGTGTGGAATGCAATTGCACATAATTATCTACATTTAAATCTGATGATATCGTGATAAGTATTAAGCAGTGAGCATGCGGTTTATTGCATGGGGCGTGTCTTGAAGAGCGAAAGGAAGGAAGTGGTTGGGCATTGAAAACAGATTAGTAACGAGTTACGTAAACGACCGTTAAATGGACGACAGGCTGTTGTGACGAGAGCGACGCATCCCCCCCCACCACACACACACACTGCCACGCATGACTCAGTCAAACGACCAACTGCATGTTACTCGATGTATAATCGCAGATTGTATGGTCCGATAACACAGGAAAGATGATTAGGTTGGGCGTCGATGATTAGATAAGAACTGATTAAAAGTCTTTACGGGATTGAGATTGACTGTGCGTCATAATTATAAGCTACATGCGACTGCTTCCTTTAGTTTAGACGTCTATTATAATACGCTCAACATGAATGTATACTCGATTTTACGTAAAAACGTGTGACCCCAAAAACGTTGCAGGTGAGATCGAGAGGGCAGGGACAGTTTTTACCCCTTCTGGAGTCCATGTTTTTCGGGAGAATAAAAAGAGATATTTTGCCCGATTTCACTTATCACAAACCGGTGGTAACTATAGCTAAATCCATCGGCTGCTGTCTTATGTAATGTAATCGAATATTTATATAGCGCATTTGCAGCGCTCTCGATGCGCATCAGAGCCCGAACCAGTGAACAGAAACGTTTGTTATTGACCGTTTAGGGTCGACCGTCTATACATGCATGGTCAGGATGGCCTTCGCCTACTTAGGTCACACAAGCATCTTATAATTACGCACGACAACATTTAATTATATTCTGTAGCTATTTTTTCGCCGCAGTGCCTGTCCCAGTCAACCATTACCGTCACCTGCAGTTGGATAGGCCTGACTGAGTATACACGCAAAGGTATTGAGCAGACAAAGCCAAGAAAATTAGTAGTCTACAGTTAGTCTACTATACAATGTATTATATCTGTTAAGATGAAACCTTGCATAGGCCTACGTGATAAGTTTCTGCTTTTGGTATCCATGTTCTGTGACAATCAGTATATCCTACTCACTACTGCTTTGGTTGAACATTCGTTTTAACCAGAACTCAACTTATTTACTTTTCAGCTTTTAATGCTTTTTAAATTAATACACAACTTTACACAGCAAACATCTAAGTTCTGTCGAGATTTTAACGCAGCGCTCGTATGATACTCTGGCGAGTGGACGATTTAAATCCTGCTGGTGTTGATGGTCAGCTTCCGAAGGTCGCCGACAGATGGCCGACAGAGCGTTCAAATACTCGACATCAGCAACTCCACCGCTGCCTTCCCTCCTTGGCAGTGCCAGTCCCAAGTGTGGAGAATTGAGGAGGGCGACGACATTAATCATCTTTGTTATGACAGAGTCACAGAGTGTCGTTGAACAGGAATTAACCAGACAATAAGTCACAATAACAATAGCAATTATTATTGCTTCTAATTAGTCAGCCGCAGGTCTGAGTCATGCAGTGTTGCGTGAGAAAGGTCAAATGCTAGTGTAGAGGAGAATGGAAACGTTCAGATGAAGTCAGAACGAGTGAACAGGAAGAGGGAAATAGGAGAGACAGAGGAAAACACACAGGAAGGCACACATCATACATACATGTGCAGATAATTAATCTAAGAGGAAGACAGATGGTAAATGCTGAAAAGCTTATGGTATGTTTATATTTACAATCACACACACACGCACATCCACCCACCCATCCACCCACACACCCACCCACCCACACACACACACACACACACACACACACACACACACACACACACACACACACACACACACACACACACACATATAGACCTATATATATACTATATCTGTCTGTTTGTACGTGTGGGTATAGATTTTGTTTATTTTGTGTGGGAGGCAAAAATAGACAAACACACACACACACACACACACACATGCAGATATCCGAAGAGAGAGAAATTGTATGCATTGAACTTTATGCAATGTGAGGAAAGAGAATGGGACAAGCAGACGGACATATAAACAGACAGACAGACAGACAGACGAACAGTCAACAAATTGACAGAGATGGAAAGGGAGAATGCACACGCAGACAAAAAGATACAAGCAGCCTTGTTTTTTTAATATCTCTGAGCAGCACTTATTATAGGCTGCAGAGACCTTTGTACCATTGCGCGCTGTCTGCCTATATGTATGCAATGTATGCCATTGCATGGTGCGCTGTGAGTGGGCCACGTTTCGTTGGGCTTCATTTGCCAGCTCATCTCTCAGGCCTACGATGGTGGGGGTGGGTGTGGAGACTTGGCGGCACAACCGCTTTGGATGTATAGACTGGCATCAGCAGCAGCGCTGCCAGCTGCTGCAACAGGCGATGGAAGACTGGTGTGTGTGTGTGTGTGTGTGTGAGTGATGGAGAGAGCGTCTGTAGGTCAGGAAGCCAACAACACAGCAGCACATTGAACTGAAGAGAAGAAAAACATCCTAGAGAAAGGTAAAACCGTTTCCTACATTTTCTAAAGACTTTAGAGTTTAGACTTTTATGCCATGCGAAAAAGATGACTGTACTTACAATGTAGTACTGTCTCTTTCTACTACAACTACTAGCCTACTATTACAGCTACTTCTACTATACTATGACTGCAAGTGCACTCAAAGTTAGAACTTAACCGTTCCATATGCTATAGGAAGCACTTTCAGCTTATGCTATAGGTACCTCTTTTGTGATGTCTTAACGACTGTATGAGGTTTAAGAAAGGCGCCATGAAAGTGTTCAGGCATATATATACATGATAAATGCATGCATATATGTATACATACATGTACGACGTTGCACGTACATATATGCATACATGCATATATGCATACAGACAAAGTCATACATGCATGCATGCATACATGCAGCACATTTAGGCAAGGTTCATCGGGCTATAGGAAAGCAGAGCCCGCGAGCTGACTCGTTGGCATCATGTCTGAATCTGAAATAGATTAAGAAGTAGACATTTCAAAGAAGATGATGAAGGCCGAGATAGAGAAAGGTATGATGATGAGCGAGTAGACATGGGCGGTTGGATGGTGAATAGCTGACAAATGTAAGAGGGTTGAAAGGTTTGAAGGAAGTAGCAGATAAGATTGAAAGTTTTTGTATTGTATGCACTGAGAAACCTTTAGCCAACGAAGTCATCTGAATACAGAGGTTCAATGGTATTTGTCTGAGAGTTACGTGATGCTGCCTGTGACTCTGGATAATTATGTCAGACATCATTTTTTTAATTGTAGGCCTACCACAAGGTAAAAATCAAACGTTGGATCGTAAACAACTAGAGAGAGTTGTAAGTCCCTGTGCAATTAATTGTAAGTTCGCTTGCAAGGTCGGCATAGACGGATATTGGAGTCGTATAGGCTATGTAGATGGGCCGCATTGGGCACAAACACATTTAAAATTCAATTTTTTAAGTTTTCTAGCTTAGGCCTACCATGGCACTTAATTAGGCCCCTAATGACACCTGATCGACGTACTATAGGCCTACCACTAATGGTACGCGTGCCATCGTTTGAAAACCGCTGGAATGTTTTATTATTTTAATATTTGACAACTTGAATATTTAGATATTTGAATTTCTGAATATTTGGATATTTGAATATTTGATTATTTTAATATTTTAATAGGCCTATTTGGATATTTGACGCTTGTGAATGCTAGGAGACGGGGAGGGGGTCAGGAAAAGACAATGAGTGAGGCATTGAATAGTGATTTAGATGGTTATGACGATATTATTAGGGCGTTTCTTTCGTGCTTATCGATATTAAAATGCGAGGATAGCAGCAAGCAAAAGCACGTGCTAAAAAACTCATCTGCGATTGGTCCTCGCGCGACAGCCAATGATATATGAGACGAATGACTCAACAGGCGACTAAGACGACTCTATGAATTTATATTGAGCTGATCTTGATCAGAAGCACTCGATAGAAAACAGGTGTAGGATCTAACCTACTAATCGATCTTGATGTTTATCTAGTACTTAAATGTAGGACACATGCAACACAGTGAGCACAAAGGACAACTCTGGGAAATAGGTAAATATACAAATCGACGTTTGACCTTCTATGACTCTATGTAATTTTATACATGTTAAAATAAACGAAGAAACTGCAGTTAGAGGTTTCAGCAGAGCAGACAAAGACTGCTTTTAAAATAGAGCATCAGTTAATTTATTAGGCGCCTCTAGTTACAGCAGTTTCTGGAGTCATAATATTATATGGATTAATTTTCCTGAAGTGTAAACTAGTCAACAGCGATCCTACAACCAGACAAATTATCGCGTGTCTACCCATCCAGTGGTTTAACGAAGTCTGTCGTCGCATCATCCAATAGAGCGAATCATTGGAGCGAATCATTGGAGGTCGCTATAATTCTTACACCATTATTTTTAGACTGAAAAGAACGTTGTGCTTATTTTCAAATTTAATCTATTGAATTATTGAATTTAGTAATAGTATTTCTAATGCATAGTGCTTAGGCCGAACGACCACTGGCACTGAAAGCTATTTTTGCGCCTCTTTGTATTGCGCCCGAGGAATGTAGCCTTTTCTACCTCCTTCCTTACGCCACGGATCCGCGTCTATCCCACTGTTTTAAGGCCACAAGGAGTGGCATGGTTACATTCGCATTACATATTCGCATCTCGGATTCAAATTTAAGAATATCAGAGCACACAAATGAGAACTTGAAGCGCTCTTGTTCCAAAAGGTCAGAGGTCAACTGGAATAATCGTCTTCTGCGATACGCTGACTTCCAACAGCAGGTCGTAAACAAGAGAGAGAGGTTTTTCCACTTCCACGGATGCACGTATATACAGGCTGGTACTTTTGCCACCCTATGAGATTTGCAGACTCCGAAGACAGGTAGTGTAAAAGCGAGGCAATTTCAGCTCAGAGAATCCTATAATCATATAGTGTCAGTTCAGTTTCAAACAGGAAGCTGGTATTATTTAACATCAGCTTACATCATCACAAGTGTTGAGTGCAGGGGGTCAAAGGGCAACCAAGATCATTCCGCATGAGTCTAATTGGACCAGAAGGCAATTTGTAATTTATTTAGCTAAACTTGTGTGATTGCATACGTGTCTGCATGCATGCATGTGTGTAGGTCTATATAATGCATGTTTACGGATGTAGGTCTATAATATTCATGCATAAATGTATGTATACATAGGTCTATATGTACGTACTGAAATGTGCTATAGTATTATTGTGTGCATATGTGTCGGGCTGTAAACTGTCTGTCTACTATAGTGACTGTCTGCCTACTTGCCGATAATTTGTCGACCTGTCACTGGCTACAGCTGACTGCTGATCATTTGGCTCCGTTGCACTCCTCGAGTTAAATAGTTGCTGTATACATGTATGTGAATGCACCTGGACAAAGTCCACTCGAATGTAGGCCTATACCTTACTCTGCATGGAGCTAATCTTCCTGCTGCAGTGAATAATCTCAATGTCTCTTCCTTCAAGGCTTCAACGCCAGAAGCTGCACATGTTCTCTTCTGCCTGGCTTAGGAGTTAGGACTCTAGTTAGACATCTTGAGGTGTGCTTAAATAGGCCTATACAAGATGCTCTATGTACACACGTTGGGTGTAGCACAGTGTATCAGCTCATCGTTGTCCATTGTCAGTAACTCTTTGCCTCTTCAGAAGACACGCAGGCAATTTTCGATGCTTTACGATCACGTCCTCATTTAGGATATTTTCATAGACATAGACATAGACATAGACATAGACATATTTTTATTGATCCCATCAATTCAATTGTACATGTATGTTTAACAAAGTATAGACATAATTCGCAATAAGAAAATACTCAAAGTGAATAGGTATTATAAGAGTGAGGGAGCAAATAGGCACACCAAAAGGGACAAGTCCCGCTAAGCAGGGGCCTAATTAACAAAGTGAAGTGAGAAAGTGAAAGCTGAAGGGAGTATTGGAATACAGAGATATTACTTAACTAGGGAAAGAAAAAAATTATTATAAAAAACAAAACTAATGTAGTTAACACTACATGAAAAACTCAGAGAAAGAACAAAATAAAAGCAAAAGCAATCAAACAATCAAATAAATCAGCATTAGCATGGGTAACCCCTCATGCTACATGTATATTAACAGAAAACATTACATAATGTATACACACGTAACAGGTGTTTAAAATGAGTTAAGTTAGTAGCCTTACGAATGTGAATCGGAATTTTATTCCATATGACAGGGCCTTGGAATTTAATAGAAAATTTCCGAACATTTGTTTTAGCAAAAATAATACTGACGTCTCTATTACCTCTAGTGAGTCCAGGATGCAATGCAGGAGAGAAGTAAGATGCAAAGGAAGAAGGGAGGAGGTTATTGATGTATTGATACATAAATTGAGATGTCTGTTCAAATCTAATCTGCTTAATATTTAGGAGTTTATGCTCAGCAAATAAGGGACCAGTATGACAGTTAACAGTGGATTTAGTGATAACTCGTATGGCTTTTTTTTGTAAGGTCCTTAAAACATGGAGATGGGTATCATAGGTTGAAGTCCAAATTAAATTAGAGTAAGTAAGGTATGGATAGACTAGGGTGAAATATAGATTGATAAGCACATGAGAGGGAAGCAAGTAAGAGACTCTCTTAATAATGCCTATGCTTTTTGAAATTTTTTACTTATTTCGTCTATATGAACTTTCCATTTTAGGTGCTGATCAATATGAACGCCAAGGAATTTTGTCGTGTAAACTTGAGGAATTACTTTATTGTCAATAAGCAGCTCATTATTTGTTATAGGTATTGTTTTTTTATTTGAGCGAAATATGATATAATTAGTTTTAGATAGATTTAATGAAAGTTTATTTGCCTTGAACCAATCACTAGCTGATATTAATTCATTATTGACTAACTGAAGAAGTTGATCATAGGAGGCATGCGATAAAAATACATTAGAATCATCTGCAAATAGAATATAGTGTAAGATGGATGATGAATTTGGGAGGTCATTGATATAGATTAAAAACAGGAGAGGACCAAGGATAGATCCTTGAGGTACTCCAAATTCTATAGTTTGAAAGTTAGACAATTTTCCATTACAAAGCACCTGCTGTAGACGATTGTCCAAATAACTACTAAGCCATCGAAGTGCATTATCTCTAATACCATAGTGTTCAAGTTTATACAAAAGTATTTTGTGGTCCACAGTATCAAATGCCTTTGCAAGGTCAAGGAAGATACCAATTGAGTACTCATTATTGTCCATGGCCTTGGTAATTTTGTCCTGTATATCAATCAGTGACATGGAGGTAGAGTGACCCGGCTGAAAGCCATGCTGAAACGGATATAATATGTCCTTATGCTTTATGTATGAAAGTAATCTGTCATACATTACTCTTTCAAATAATTTAGAGAAAAAAGGTAGTATAGAAATGGGTCTGTAATTATTAATTTCATTTTTGGCACCTTGTTTGTGAATGGGGAGAACTTTGGCAAGCTTGATTTCTGATGGAACAATACCATTTTTTAGTGAACAGTTAATCACTTCAGCCAGCGGACTGGCAAGAAGTTCCATAACCGGTGATAATATCATAGGATTCAAATCATCAGTGCCAGAACTGTGGGTCGATTTAAGAGAGTTATTAATTGCTAATATTTCCTGGGAGGTAGTTGAAAGTAGGGCAAAGGAATTAGAGGAGGATGGGTGGAGATAGTCTTGAAAGCATTTCTCAGATGGAGGGATTTCGGATGATAAAGATTTTGCCAAGCCTGTAAAATATGAGTTGAATTTTTCAGCCATTACTAAAGGGTCATTTGTTAAATTTCCATCCAGATTAATTTCATTAATAAGTGTGTCCTTCTTAGCTGACTTAATTACTGTTCTAATAACCTGCCAGGTTTTTTTAATGTCTTTACTATGTTTCATGAATTCACTTGAATAGTAAGAACGTTCTATATTTGTACGAATTAATTTATATTTGTTACGGTAAGTAGTAAATTTGTTTTTATTTTCAATGGTAGGCTTTTTTATATATTTAATGTATAGTGCTTCCTTTTTTTGGGTAGATTTTAATAGGCCTCGTGTCATCCACGGTTGGTGAAAGGTATTGCTTTTTGAGATTTTAATGGGCTTAAGAGGAAAGGCTTCATCATAGCTTATCCTGACCATTTTCAAAAACAGATTATATGCCATGTCCGGTTCATTTTCATTACACAAATGCAAAACTGGATTCCAATCAATGTTAGATAAGTTATTTCTAAAAGTAGCAGAGGTTTCATCAGTGAAATTTCTCTTCATTTCAGTCTTACCTATGTTATGCATTGTGTAAGAAACATTGTTAGTCCAGGTTATTATAGGCAGGTGATCAGATATTTCTGAAGTTATTATAGCAGAGTCAATAACAGAATTAAGAGAGTTAGTGAAGAAGTTGTCTATTAGCGTGGCAGTAGTCGGGGTAATTCTGGTTGGTCGTAGGATCAATGGAAAGAAATGATAGGTAGACATACAGTCTATAAATTCATTTGTAGCGGAATGATTACCAGAAGCCAACAAATCAATATTAAAATCACCAGCCAAGAAAATTTCTCTGGTCTTATTCTTATTCTTATTAAAAGTGTTTAGAAGTACTTCAAGATCCGTATTAAATTCATTTACATTCAGTCCCGGGGGTCTGTATATAACACCAATTTGCTTATCCATTGATTTGTGTTGAGATATATTGATAAATAAACTTTCAAATGAATCTGGTTCAGTGCTAGTTTGCTCAATTTTAGAAAATGTATTATCCTCTCTTACTAAAAATCCAACACCTCCTCCTATTCCCTGTTTTCTGCTCTTGTGTATGAAGTTGTAGCCAGGGATGTGAATTGTGTCAGACATTAATTCATTTAGCCAGGTTTCAGTAAGTGCAAGGACAGAAACCGGAAGCTGATGTAATAAAATTTGGATTTCACTAATTTTAGGAGAAATACTGCGACAGTTGAGGTGCATCAGAGAGAAAGAGGAGCGGTAATTAGCAAATTTTGATGAGAGCTGAGACGAAGTAAAATAGTCACTTTCTTTAGCATATCATATATTTATTGAAAGGATTTTAGCCATATAATTAAGTGTGCAGTCAAAAAATCTGAAGATGAAACGTATGCCTATAATATACCGCACAAAACAATAATGAACGAAGAGAGATGAGGAATGGTCCATCGCCCACATGCAGGACTATATATATATATATATGCTATATAGCCTATATATCGCTCACAAGAACAGTCGCCCATGCATAATTATATTAATCCACGGAGTTTCATATAATTAGTTAAAGACATGAGAACTGCAGTTTTCAGTCTACCAACAGTATGCTTATAAGTCATGTTAAAACTTCACAAATAGGTCAATTGAATCGCATTATATCCATAATTTATAGAACGCCTCTCGCAGTTAAGACTATTTAGAAGCCTAAGAGGTGAAGCAAACATCCGTTTGTATAGAGTAACTGAATTAATATGTGTTGCGTATACCATATCTGATAATAATATGTTCTTAGCCTACATTGCAACTAATAAGTAATTTAGACCTATGACTAAGCAATAAAACAACCCGATTGAAATGTTTTGGACCTTGTCTCGGTTATATGCTAGGTATAATTAGTCAAATGTTGTTGACAGTTTGCTATAATTGAACGCTGCGTATAATGAATGATTGGCCTATATATATATGGGTGAAAGGCTTTCTGAAGAATGGCCCAAATAAGTAATTTAGACCTATGAGCTATGGTCTTATTAGCGAGGTCCCGTGAGCGATGGTTCTAAGAGAGATACCCCTATGAACCATGGTCCTTTGAACTATGGTCCTCTGAGCGATGGTCCTGTGAACGAGGGTCCTGTGAGCGATGATCCTCTGAGCGATGGTCCTATGAACGAAGGTCCTATGAGCGAAGGTCCTGTGAGCGATGGTCCTGTGAGCGATGGTCCTACGAGCGAGGGTCCTGTGAGCGATGGTCCTGTGAGCCATGGTCCTCTGAGCGATGATCATCTGAGCGAGGGTTCTGTGAGCGATGGTCCTCTGAGCGATGGTCCTGTTAGCGAGGGTCCTATGACTATGAGCGATGGTCTTCTGAGCGATGATCATCTGAGCGAGGGTCCTGTGAGCGATGGTCCTCTGAGCTATGGTCCTGTGAGCGAGGGTTCTGTGAGCGATGGTCCTCTGAGCGATGGTCCTGTTAGCGAGGGTCCTATGACTATGAGCGATGGTCTTCTGAGCGATGATCATCTGAGCGAGGGTCCTGTGAGCGATGGTCCTCTGAGCTATGGTCCTGTGAGCGAGGGTCCGCGCTCCAAATAAAGAATGCTCGTGTTCTGAGATTCATGATAGCATAACGCTTTCGGAAGCTTTGCATTAACTCTATTTGTTCTGCTTTTCTTCGTCTGTGTTTCAGTTCATCATTCAGTTGAATCTCCTACTTTTCCACAACGATCGACAACCCGATTCCCGTCCTCCTTAATCTTCCATCTTTAATGTGAAGAAAATCTTTTATAAATCTCTTCTTGTCCCGTCTCCTTGAGTCCTTTCATTAATGTTCATGTCTTCTCACAGCATGTTTACCGAATTTTATCAACCTATAGTTTAAGAGGCACCTTTTGAAACCTACATAAACGAATGAATGAGGGTTTGTGCCGATGACCATTTAAGGAAGTCGTGAATGGTTGTGTGTTATGGACTGTAAGGCACATTGAATGGACTTCCGGCGAAATGCATGCCTCCTGCAACAAAGCCTGCCCTGCCATTGATAAGCCTGAGCAAAGATCTATCTGGGTCACGCCTACGCGACCACATAACAATCCTCCCATCCGAAGATTGCCGACGTCATCTTACGCACGATTTATGCATCACTATTGCACGCTGCGCTTTTGTGAACTGCTTAAAATAACCGTGTGTTGATATGTCGTCATACGTACATGCTTACACACGTAATGCATAAAATTAATATCCAATGCATTTATACAAAGATACAAACAAGCACACACACATATGGACACATGTAAACATGCATTCATACATTGACAAACACAACCGCACCTATTAAATAATACATAGGTCTAGTCTATAATTATACACACATACTATTATAGGGCGTTTACAACTGTACATCATATGAGTAAATATATTATAGATGCATGCTTGTATATCATATATATATATATATATATATATATCGATGGCTGGAAGCACAAAGGTGCTAAGCGCACTTTTTTGGGTTTTTCAAAAAAGTAGTGCATAATATGCCTGGAAGAAATATACATCGGAGCACAAAGGTACTAACGTTTACGATGTTAATTTGGATCACTTGGCACCAAAACACAATTGGGCTAAGTCTCATTGGCTGAAATCCATAGAGCGCAAATAGCTCAAGCGCACTTAATACCTATGTGCACCCTCTTTTTTTAACGCCTTGTCTTTGTTGTTGACTTCCACGCCATTCGCCATTACTGTTTATCGTCGTCCCCGTTACAAAAATAATAAAAGTTACATTAAAAATAACAGAAACAATATCTCGAAATCTTTAGTGTTTACTGCTTATTGTTTACTGTTTCTGCTCTCAATACATTATTATTGAAATGCATAAACGAGTGCATCGTTTCAGTTCTGCACAAGCGCTTCAGATGATCATGGACCTTAATGATTCAATCGAGGAATCCAGTGATGATGGTAAGCTTATTAATAGGAACCTTAGAAAATGCTGTAAAATTATGGAAAATAAATGTTGATGTTTGGGAAATTAAGTGATTTAAAGCTCGAAATCGGCTTATGTGGTAAAATTGTAAAAATTATGCGGTATTATGCAGTAAGGTTTGGGCTGCATCGAAAGGCGATGTCATGGACGTCTCATCGGTATTATTAAGCAACTACAGGTAGGATCGTGACCACCAGAACACACCTGCAGACGCATAGACCGGTATTGCTTGCCATAGTGAATATTAAAACCAGCGATGCATCCCTCCGTGTTTCTTTACATTGTTTAACTTGGGTATGCATTTTGTCTGTCTTAGGAACTTCTACTGAACATCTGGCAACTGATTTGCCTGCAACTATGCTTCCTCTGGACCTCGAGATTTCTTCTCCGCTTAATCGTACACCTGCTATGACAGTTGAAGGGCTTGATCCTACACTTCCTCTAGTCTTGGAGCCTTTTTGCAGAGAGGTTTCTGCAGTAGAAGTGCTCGACCATTCACACCCGCTGGCAACTGATTTGCCTGCAACTATGCTTCCTCTGGACCTCGAGGTTTCTTCTCCGCTTAATCGTACACCTGCTATGACAGTTGAAGGGCTTGATCCTACACTTCCTCTAGTCTTGGAGCCTTTTTGCAGAGAGGTTTCTGCAGTAGAAGTGCTCGACCATTCACACCCGCTGGCAACTGATTTGCCTGCAACTATGCTTCCTCTGGACCTCGAGGTTTCTTCTCCGCTTAATCGTACACCTGCTATGACAGTTGAAGGGCTTGATCCTACACTTCCTCTAGTCTTGGAGCCTTTTTGCAGAGAGGTTTCTGCAGTAGAAGTGCTCGACCATTCACACCCGCTGGCAACTGATTTGCCTGCAACTATGCTTCCTCTGGACCTCGAGGTTTCTTCTCCGCTTAATCGTACACCTGCTATGACAGTTGAAGGGCTTGATCCTACACTTCCTCTAGTCTTGGAGCCTTTTTGCAGAGAGGTTTCTGCAGTAGAAGTGCTCGACCATTCACACCCGCTGGCAACTGATTTGCCTGCAACTATGCTTCCTCTGGACCTCGAGGTTTCTTCTCCGCTTAATCGTACACCTGCTATGACAGTTGAAGGGCTTGATCCTACACTTCCTCTAGTCTTGGAGCCTTTTTGCAGAGAGGTTTCTGCAGTAGAAGTGCTCGACCATTCACACCCGCTGGCAACTGATTTGCCTGCAACTATGCTTCCTCTGGACCTCGAGGTTTCTTCTCCGCTTAATCGTACACCTGCTATGACAGTTGAAGGGCTTGATCCTACACTTCCTCTAGTCTTGGAGCCTTTTTGCAGAGAGGTTTCTGCAGTAGAAGTGCTAGACCATTCACACCTGCTGACGTCCGAGCCTTTCAACCTTCATGTTGCAAGTATGGCCACTCCGATGGAAAGAACTCGTACCCGTAAAGTTATCATCATTACTCGCCTAAGGTAGTTCTTTGTACTATCATTTCAAATGTGGTTTCAATTATTATTTTAAAATGAAGGTCTAATAGTCATTGTCTCTATGGAGTAGTCATTTTCTTGTATTTCTGCCATTATAATTGATGAATTAATTTACTTAAACTACTCTTATGATGAAAATACAAAAGTTAAATTAAACTTCTGTTAAACTTGTCATCAGTTACTACAGTGTACTATGATTATGAATGTTTCATTGTAATCGCAATGCATTCTGTGAATGTGAACTTCAATAAAGGAAGATTATTAAATTATTAAAAATGAGTGTTTAATTGGCATTTATTTTTATTTTACATGTCATGTAGGCCACCAATCTTGCAACCTTTGCAAGTTCCAGTCGGGGTTATTTCTTCTCAACAGATGTCACCTGATTCAGTGCTTCCAACAACAGTTGATGTAGTTAATCCTCCACATCCAACAGAAGTTACAGTGACTACTCGTTCAACCTCTCTCTCTAACGAAGAGCCTGGTCCCTCAGGAAGTCTTCCTCTCAGCGACGATGCATCTACACCTTGCCTACCACCATCAGATATGGAGGAGCGTTCACGAAAGCGTAAACGAAATACACAAGGTTGGAAACGAAATGTTAGGCAGCTATCTCGAGCTAATGGAAAGGAGTATGTTTCGAGGAAAGGGAAACTAGTGGCGGGAAAAAAACCATGTGGGGGTTGCGAAGAAGGATGTCGTTTTAAGTGTGGGGTCATGATTTCGGAAGATAAGCAAGTGCAATTATGCAACGAGTATTACTCGTTGCAAGACATTCAGTGCAAGTCTCAGTTCCTCTGCAGCGCAGTCACTGAAGTTGCTGTCCGCAGGCGTAGCATAGATGCTGCAACTGGAGAGGCTGTAAGCACAAAGCGCAAGAAAAGTCGAGAGTATTATTTGATGTCCGATGATGATCGAATGCGTGTCTGTAGAAACTTCTTTTGCAGTACTCTTGCTATTTCAATCAAGATTGTTAACAGGGCTTTAAAAGGTAAATCAGATACTGGTTTATTTGTTGGAAAAGATGGTCGGAAAGGAAAGGTTCCTGCAAATAAAACTTCAGATGAGAATATCCAGAAGATCGTCGATCACATAAACAGCTTTCCGCAGGTTGAATCGCATTACACTCGCAAAGACTCACGTAAACGGTATTTGGCACCTGATCTTAATATTCAACAGCTTTACCGTTTGTACAGTGAGGATTACTGTCAAAGGCTTGGAGTAGCACCTGTTAAGCAAGAAATCTATCGAAGAGTCTTCAATACCCAATTTAATCTTGGCTTCTTTATTCCTAAGAAAGATCAGTGCTCCACTTGTAATAGCTACAGAAATGCTGTGGATACAGAGAAGACGAACTTGCATGATGCATGGGAAGCACATAAAAGGCGAGAAAAAGAGTCTATGGAGGAGAAGAGTCGCGATAAAGTAAAAGCTTGCAGTGACCAATCGTATCGAGCCATAACATTTGATCTTGAAGCAGTTCTCTCTACTCCACATGCAGGTGATTCACAAATATATTATAGAAGGAAGCTTGCTGTGTACAACTTTACGATACTGGAATCGGCATCCCAACAAGGATTCAATTACATATGGGACGAGACAGAAGGTGGTAGGGGAGCAAATGATATAGGGTCCGCCCTTCTGGATTACTTGCGAAAACTTCCAGCAACCGTCACGCACGTCACATCATTCTCAGATACTTGCGGTGGACAAAATCGCAACCAGTTTATCTGTGCAGTCATGTTGTACGCCATTAGAACATTGCCTTCTCTACAAACTGTTGATCTAAAGTATATGGAGAGTGGCCACTCGTATTTAGATGTAGATCTAATGCACTCCCTGATTGAGCGAGCTACAAAGCATCTCAAAATTTATACAACTCGTGATTGGGAAGTGGCGATAGCCGGTGCACGAAAGAAAGCTCCTCCATTTATCGTTCAGCGAATGATGCACACAGACTTCAGTGACTTGAAGATGCTGGCTTCTACTCTTCTACTAAATCGCAGCAAGAATATGGAGGGGGATACGGTGAATTGGCTACGTGTTAAGTGGCTGCGCTTCAGTAAACTTCACCCATTTGTCATTGAGTACAAATACCAGATTAGTGATGAGAATTTCCTTCGCCTCAACATATCCAGCAAACGCGGCAGGCCAAACACACTGATAGGGGAACTTACACCAGCCTATCTCTCTCGAATCCCAATCTCGACGGCCAAAAAAGCTGACCTCCTTGCGCTACTGAAGAGCAGAGTAATTCCGGCAGAGCATGCGGTTTTCTACAATGACTTGCCTTCAAATGCTAGAGCTCGAGACTGTCTTTCGGAGCCCTGTGCTGACGAGGAAGAAGACTGAATTCAAACTTAATGTTATTTTTTTCTTATCTGAAACTAATGGCTTGAATGCAGAGCATTATTTTATAATTACTGTTGCATTTTATTGTTTTACTTCTTCAACGTGTGAAATGTGGATAAATTATGGAGGAAGATGCATTTTGGTGCTTCTTGATTTTCATTATAATATTTTTTTCTTAAATCTTTATTGGATGTTAATTATAATGATAAGTATGACAGCTATGATTATCACATTAATTTGAAGGAAAACTCGGCGTAAGAGTCGCTCATACTTGAATTAAATTATTTTTGGTTATTTTCCTGATATTATTAGGAGTTTTTTTGCTTAAAAGAAATTTTAAAATTAAATAATATAATCATGTGGTGCTTAATAAATTAACAAATGCTTAAAGGCTAGTTAGAACAGTATTTATTAAGGGTCTTCTAAAACAATTGTCAAAACAGTTGACATGAATTAGTATTTCAGGTGTCCCAGCATCAGCGCACAAAAGTCCTAAGTGCATATATTTCCTTACAGTAATTTTACAAAGTCATTTTTTTTTTACAAACAGAATTATTTGTGCAAAAATAAAAATACTTGTAACACTGCAATAAGCTCTTCTTTTGGAAAAGTCATTGCAAATCGAATTATTTTGAATAATGAATTTTAGCAACACATAACAAAACTTCAACTTCAGTTTTCTTAGAATTAAGAAAAGTGCGCTTAGCACCTTTGTGCTTCCAGCCATCGATATATATATATATATATATATATATATATATATATATATATATATATATATATATATATATATATACATGCATAGACCTACAGGCATGCACACTGCTGCTGTATCTTTATTCCATGACAAAACAAGCAAACAAATACGCGTAGACCTAGGTTTAAGCTGTGGCTTTGCAGCTGCGGCTGACCTACACACAGCCCGCTTTGGCGCATGGCTATACGTTTCGTAGAAAGTTATTCTTAGCAACTAGCGGTGAATCAGAGTGAGCTGACGCATGTGTTAAACGCTCCTAATCGTTGAATTTATATAGAGCCTTTGTATTTTTTATTCAGCTTTTCGACTGATGCTTTTCACTTCTGCAACTGGTGTTCTAATCCGCATGCAATGTTTGATGCTTCTATCTCACATTTCATTAGTGACAAGCGGTTGTAAATTATTAATTATCCCAAATGGAAAGTTGTCCGGTTGTTCGTTTAATTAATGCCGTTCTGTTTACAAGCCCAGCCTGCACTTCAGCAGCCGAAATATCTTTCGACCGTGCTACGCGTCCACCGCATAACTAACCATAAAACATCTCATGACGTGCATATGCCTTGTCCTATCTTATATCATCTCGTCATATCTTAAGATTTTGCACATCAAGCCATCACTTAGGCCATACGTTATTTTATCTTATTTATTATCTACTCCTTGACTTGCCTCAGAGATGCAGATGGCTACGGACAAGTAAGCAACACTTTAAATAGGGGATCCGTGTTACCTAGGCTCACCACTCCTTGCCTTGGCTTGCCCTACCTTACATCACTGCATCGCCTCACCTTGCCTTGATACTTTATGGCCTGTCATACTCTATGTCATCTATTAACATTTAATCCATCCATCTATTCCCACCCGCCCATCCATCGATTCATCGATCGATCCATCCATCCATCCATCCATCCATCCATCCATCATTCCTTCCATCCATCCATCCATCTCGTCCACCCTTCCGTGTGCCTTGCACATAGTCATGCGTGGGCATAGTTTAGGCCAGCCAGCCTCATGCCGCGTAGCCTCCGGCTGTCTTATTATGAATAAATGCATATTCATAATTCGAACAAAACATATAGGCTACGTAACATATGGAAAATGCCTTCAGTTATTTAGTCATCGTGCACTTGACGATCAATTGACGTAAACAAGTTGTTGTTACGCTTGAATTCCGCAACGCCTCACTGACTCAGGGGGGCTATACATATACAATACATAGGTCTCTCTCAACGTTGTCGGGTATTTAAGACACAGACTGAAGGACGAGGTATACCACTTGCAACGCAAATCGGATCGGTGAAGTTTAATCTCGACTGTTTATCTTGATCTGTTGATCATACGACATTCCTTAGTTAGACCAGTGTCTGCAGTCTCGTTCATTGCAGTGGAGTGTAAGTTATTCTACTTTTTTAGAGAACCACTTATAATTATATCATCATATAGACATATATATATATATTATGTGCAATTATGCATACACATACATGTATATTTAAGACTTGTACTTTTCTTTGTATTTATGTATCGCCTTTAGAGTATCCTTGTGACCACATGTGCGCCGGTGTTGGCCTACATCTGTTCTACTATTTATAAGAGTAAACTAATTGATAATTCTCGATTGGCTCAACCTTGTTGAAAAGTTGGTACAATGTCTTCAAATTTAATTAATTTATTTGTTCGTTTATCTGAGGCATTTGTTGGCATACTCACAAAGCCAATTATTCTGAACACGAAACATGGCTGAATGTCTGCAACGGATGCATAACAGACAGATCCGTGTGTGGAGGCCAGAGTCAGACATCAGTGCATGGTTCTTGACTTCGAATTTAAACACTGATTGCGAGTTGGCAAGTCGGGTCTTTTGTACTAGTCGGAAATTAAAAGGACAATAATTGTAATGGGCACACGAAATGCGTGATTCCGCAGTTAGGGCCTTGAATCTAGGCCTATATTTCTGTATGAAGCTAGAACCTAAACGTATCAAAGGACAAACCAGTGCTACTGTGCTAGAGAGCAACATGGCAAAATCAGCATCGCATACCTAAGGCAGAACGGAAGCTGTGTAGCCGATGGTGGGCTCCAGAAGTAAAATTGCTTGTAAATGTCTATGATAGCGCTTGTCTATGTTGGCTATAGTGCTTCTAAACAGTTCTTGTTCTTGTTTCTGTTAAGCAGGAAGCAAGCGATAAAAGTAGCACTTCAAACCAAGTGAGCTTTGGAACAGCGTCAACAAATTCCTCTCTCTTTGATCCGCCATTTTTACTCTCATCTTTGATCTTTCGTGACTGAAATAATCTCCAGTTTCCTTCGAAGTCTGAAGTTTCCAGTTAAAGATGGCCGACCAGAACGAAGAGACGTCGCCAGCCAACCACATCGAGCTCTTTGTCAAGGCTGGAGTCGACGGTTCGAGCGTCGGTGGATGTCCAGTCTGCCAGCGTATCTTCATGATTCTGCTGGTCAAGCGTGACTCCGGTCAGCTGACCTTCACTCTGACGACGGTCAGCATGGCTCGGCCACCGTCCATCTTCAAGAAGGTGGCCAGTCGTCTGCCTGCGCTGGTCCACGGCGAGGAAATCATCTCCGATCCGGATGAGATCATTACCTACATCGACGTCCACTTTCCAGATCCACCGATGGCTTACGACAACCTTCAGGCATCGAACGCGTGCATCGACGTCTTCTCCAAGTTCTCCTTCTACGTCAAGGACGTCGCCCACTCGTCGGCATCTCTCGTGGCCGAGCTGCAGAAGCTGAACAGCTACCTGGAGGACTCGCAGCACCGTTACCTGTGCCGAGATGGGGTTCCAGATCACCTCGACTGCCTGATGCTGCCCAAGCTGCAACACATCCGCGTCATCGCCAAGGCCTTCAAGGACTTCGAGATACCGTCGAACCTGAAGGGGCTCTGGAGGTACCTGAAGAATGCCTACGAGACGCCGGTCTTTGCGCACACCTGTCCCTCTGACCAGGAGATCATGCGTCACTGGCTCGACAAGAAGGAGTGCGAGAATCTGATCAGAGAGAAGAAGATTATGTTCGTACTTGAAGGTCCCACCTGCCACTCCCTTAGTTGTCCGTAAAAGCATGTATGCGCGTGGGAATTATGGTGCTCGGACTATTTTTGGAGTTTCACCGACGGCCACTTTCGTGTCCAGTAATCCTATTTGCATTTGGCGACTATCATTAGATTTTGTACGGGAAGCTACCGTTTGACACAAAATCTTGCTCGTAAATATCTCCGTGTCTCTGTCTTCCTGTCCTATAATCTCTTCTTTTTAATCTCCTTCTATACTCCGACCTAAGGTTTCCGCTTCTCCCTCTGCCTCTGTATCTTCCCTCTCCATTCCCATGCCTGTTCCTGGTTCTTCTTAGCTTTCTCTCTTGCTATTTCTAGTTCTCTGTACATGTTTCTCCATCCCTTTATTCCCCCGTTGTTTCACTCTTTGTGCTCAAAAGTTTGGTTGCCCGAAATAATCTCTTTTTGATGTCGCTTTATTTATTTTATTCTTGAAGGAACACTGGTATTTAAGTTGCAGCAGTATATTAGCAGCAGTTAGATCTATATGTTGGTCGAGGCTGGAGCACAGGCTGTTAGTATTACTGCAGCGATCGTCGGTTTTAACTTTCTTAAGCATTAAAAACTGTGTACCTAGATTAGACAAGTTTTCCATAAATTGTTATTGTAAACTTTCTAGTCACCGCTTTAATTAAATAACTAGACCCTAATTTATTGAAGAGAATTGTAGACTAAAAATTATCTAGGTTTATGTAATCGATATATTTATCTTTTTAATGACGTGTCAGCTATAAAATACGATGTCGTTGTAAACTGAAGCGTGGTGCTATAGTTGGAATCGTGATCGCAAAAATTATCTTTAAATCGTAATAAAAATAAAATAATTGAAAACTTTGAGCCGCTGAGTGCACGTGAAAATTTGCAATAATATCTTTCTTCTATCGAATTAAATGAGTTTTCAATCTTACTTCAGCTGGCGGTTTTTCATTTGTGAACTTTCTGGGTAGACTGTTTGAAACTTTTGAGGATTTCCTTGTTTCCAAATCTCTGTGGATCTCCTGCTGGGCTTCGATTGGACTCATCCAAAACTTTATATAGCGCTATGCTATACCGTGCTACATGAGCTGATGATTGAAAAAGAATAATTATTGTGCCCTTCAAAGAAATCGAAGAAGCGAAGACAAAGTTTTGTGTTCAAGTCTGTTTGAAAGTGAATGATAGACAATTGGTTCTGTGAGACAATGAAGGAGGAACGAAGGAGTGAGTTGAGCGCGTAGATCATAGTAGATCTATTCCAGTGAACGGACACTTGAGGTATGAACCTGATTGAGACTTAATCCCGATGCACCACTGATAGAATTACTTGTACATTAAACACTGGAACCATAATAATTATAGAAGTTAATTAATTGGTACATATATAGATGCACAGTTTGATGAGCAACAAAGACAAACATCTAAAAAATAGAGGAGAGACCGGGAGACAAGACGAGAAGGAAAGAGAGCCGACGAGACTGCAATGCGCAATTGTGCATGTGTGTGTGTGTGTGTGTGTGTGCGCGCGTGTGTGTGAAATAGGAGAGAGAGAAACAGAGACACAGAGATCGAGTGTGAAATAAAGAAAAGAGAAAGAGAACGAAGCAAGAATGAATGAAAGCAGGCACCAAGAAAAGCAAAAACGAGGGAAAGGCAGAGAAAATAAAGAAAGAAAAGAAAGAACAGTGAACGAAACAAAAAAAGAAAGATCAGTGAACGAAACAAAAAAAGAACAGTGAACGAAACAAAAGAACGAGAAGGTCAGAGAGAGAAAAAGAGAGGGAGTGTGTGTTAGAGAGAGACAGACAGAGATAGAGACAGACAGAGACATGTAGACAGAGGCAGAGACAGAGAGACAGGATACAGAGAGAAACACACACACAGAGACACAGAGAGACAGAGAGAGACAGAGAGACACACACACAGATAGAGATAGAGACTGAGAGAGAGCAGAAAATGCATAAAAATAGCGATTATAGTGTAATTGCTATAGATTTCGGAGTAACACGTCGTGCACTCTACAATTTATTACGACAACTACCTAATAATAACTTCCAATAAATTATTTTCAGTCAGTAGGCCTAGCTATCATAAGTTATTTCACACAGTACCTGTACATCAGAAGCAAACAATATGGAAAGACGTGATCAAGTGATTGTGTGATTGTAAGCTTGCATTTCATTCACAATAGCTGAAAAGGTCTACACGTTGCATAAAGCAATTCTTATATATATATATATATATATATATATATATATATATATATTCAACGTTCAACTTTACAGTTACCGACTCTTTGAGTTCCATGATAGTTCCAAAATTTCAACAAGAGGAAATTGTAGGCCTACGTTCAAATCTGGGAAAGATAATTTACATCTCCGCAACAGATGGGCCTAAAGATTTCGGAATTGTAGATCCTATCAGCCTGAAAAAGTTTTTATTGAAAAATCATTGCCTATGTAGCGAAAATCACACCGAGATAATTTTACAAAGATGTCCTAAGTTTTCAAGTAATTCGAAGTCAAATTATTTCAGCAGATTCTCATCCAGTGATGAAATTCGTTTAGTTTTCAGTCGATGCCTGGATTAATTTCCGAAGTCCTGGTTGCATGTGAACTTTGTGAAGACGATCGAGGGAGGAAGTTGTTTCTTCTGAACGTTAGAGTTGATTTGGCAACGGTAGAGGAGACTTTATGTGTCTGGCAATTGATATGCTGGACAAAAATAATACATCAAACAAATCACTGCTATGTGGAAAATCTATAAATAAACTACAACGAGATTGCAGTAATTTATTATGCAGTAATTAAAGAAATTAAAGACATAGTGCATCAAGTCTATAATTATGGTAGAGCACAGTTTGTTTGCTTGCTTGTATGCGTACTTGCTATAGCGCCCCTTCAAGCTCTGTACTCAGAGGCGCTCCCGACTACAGCGCGGGCACTGCATCGGAGTTTCACACCGAAGCGCTGAGCAATTGCAAGTGAAGAACTTGCCCAAGGTCCCTACGCGGCGACTTGAGGTGAATTCGAAACTGCAACCCTCTGGCTGCAAGGCAACGAACATACCCACTATACCACCGGGTCACACAGTGTCTATAGATAACCCAATGGCTGTGGGCTGAAACTTCTGAGTGGACTCGGCCTAGCGAACCTAAAAAGTTATCGACTTGCCTCGTGTGTGCAGATTACCAATAATTTGCTTAACCGTTTGTCCTTATCTCTGCCGACCACATCGCTCAGCTATCTCCGAGACTCCGATTCCCATTTCCTATATAGGGCCTACAGTTGCAAATCCGGCATAGTGGCAGCCTCAGTTGTTCAATTGAAAGTTGAAACTAGACTAATGCAATTCCCCTTAACCTAGCGTCAACTGATCTTTTATTTAATCCAGAATGTTGTTTATTTATTCATTTATTTCAGAAATTTATAAGCGCCTCTTCAAGGTAGGCTACTCAGAAGCGCTCCCGGCACAGCCACGGCTAAATAAAACAGTTTTTAGGTTCTTAAGGAAGAGAGCGGAGTGACCCCTGGGAATTAAGCGCAGTGTAACAGGAGACCATTCCAAGCTGTGGGACCTGCAACAGAGAATGAACGACGCTGTCGGATAGCAATCCGTGAGCGGGGAACCAGAAGCTCAGCGTGGTTCGCCGATCGAAGGGTGGATTGACGCTGAACTCCCAAGGTGGAACAACAGAGTTCTCGAAGATACGGTTGTTACTCGTGCATCCTTTAAAACTCACGCAATGAATCGAGTTCATCCTAGATCTCAAACACACGCCTTTCCTTTGCCTTAGTTCTTCCATGGCGTGTAAATAATACAAAATTGCACCTCTCACTTACATGTATAACGCTCTTGAAACTTCCCAGCGATCTAACTGTTCTTAAATTTCACAGATAATATATTCACTATAAAAACGCCTAGAACTTTGCGTCTTCCTCATTGCATGTGCTGCTTTTAATCGTAGTCCACGCGTTGTTCTTCTCAAAATCTGCAGCTTCATTAATTCAAGAATTGAATTCTACTGCCTTGGGGCGAACTACCTATATAAAGACCTCTCTATACGTTGGCTCATCCCTCTTTCTTTTCTGTCAATCTGATCACTCTTCCGATTGCAATCGATCTTTTGTACAGCGCTTCACCTGAGACAGAAATCAAGACTCATATCTTAGCCTACTTCCACGCCTGCTTCATCCCGATGGCTGCCATCGCCTACCCGCCCGCATTTGCACCGACATTAAGCACGACTAGTAGCATACATGGACTCCAAAAAGAGTCCATACAGTTCCTTGTGAAAATACGGGTTCTATATAATATGAGTTGCATGTGGATAAGCGAATTGGTAGCCGAGGCGGTAAGCCCTTGTAACTTACCAATAAAGGGAGCAATATAAGTGCTCAGATAGAGATATAAATATATTTATGTGCCATCAAAGGGAAACAATCTGGTTCTTGCGGGCTTAATTTCATATAGTGCAGGTATTACACGCGCCTCCGCACCACATTTTTGTACGATACCGAGAAATATTCCTATAGCTAAAATTAGATAAATTTCAAGGTTGGGACATGACCTGATTTAATCCCCCCACGAGCTTATCGCTGTTAGCAATTTCATCTGCTCTTTGACAGAGGTAGGCCCTAATCTGTGCCGCTACAAGGAATACATGTTTGTAGATTGGCACAACACAAAAGTTTACAGATTGACTTTGTCAATGAAAGGCAGAGACATAAGCGTGGAATGAAACGTTTACAATAATTAATGTACAAGCAACACACCTGCGGACTTTCAACTGATTATCAGCTGCGATGGAAAAGATGCCATAGTTCGTTTGTTCTAAGAGGTGGGTATATAAACGATCGACTTTACATTCTAGAATGGCAGTTTACAACTTTAAAAAATTCTCCAATTATAGAAAGAGTAGGGCCTCTAAGAAAGAGATTCAACGGGACAAATTAGAGCAGTAGGCTAGAAAAGATGGAATGCGAGAAAATACAAGGAGACGATAGGCACAGAGACTGACAGAAACAACGAACCATAGAGATCAGAAGAGACAAGAAGAGACAAGAAGACATAGTGTGTGGTTGAAAGAGAGAAGGAGAGAATGAAGCATCGAGAGAGATAGACGCAGCACACAGAAGGGATTTCTATCAATGGGATCAGACACATATAGTTATATCAATCTGTACATCGCAAATAGAAATTAGCATTGCTCTGCATCTCATAAGAACCTTTAAGAGAAAACCTTACCAGTTCCAGATGGACATGAAGTTGGAATCGGTTTAATTTCTTGAATACGATCTCGGCTCTGGTCTTTTGGCTGACGCATGATGTTTGGAATTATGTCCTCGTTTATCTAGGCCACCGAAAGCACTAGCTCCCCCGATGGAATCAAAGGCTTTCTTGTCTAGTCCACCAAATGCACTGGCTCCACCGATAGAATCGAAGGCCTTCTTGTCGAGGCCACCAAAAGCCGAATGATGACCGATAGAATCGAAGGCTTTCTTGTCTAGTCCACCAAATGCACTGGCTCCTCCGATAGAATCAAAGGCTTTCTTGTCTAGTCCACCAAATGCACTGGCTCCTCCGATAGAATCGAAGGCTTTCTTGTCTAGTCCTCCAAATGCACTGGCTCCACCAATAGAATCAAAGGCTTTCTTGTCTAGTCCACCAAATGCACTGGCTCCACCTATGGAATCAAAGGCTTTCTTTTCTAGTCCTCCAAATGCGCTGGCACCACCGATGGAATCGAAGGCCTTCTTGTCCAGGCCACCGAAAGCCGAATGATGACCGATAGAATCGAAGGCTTTCTTGTCTAGTCCACCAAATGCACTTGCTCCACCGATAGAATCAAAAGCTTTCTTGTCTAGTCCACCAAATGCACTGGCTCCACCTATAGAATCGAAGGCTTTCTTGTCTAGTCCTCCAAACGCACTTGCTCCACCGATGGAGTCGAACGCCCTTTTATCTAGTCCACCAAATGCACTGGCTCCACCAATAGAATCAAAGGTCTTCTTTTCCAGTCCTCCAAATGCACTTGATCCACCGATAGAATCAAAAGCCTTCTTGTCTAGTCCACCAAATGCACTGTCGCCACCGATAGAATCAAAGGCTTTCTTGTCTAGTCCTCCAAATGCACTTGCTCCACCGATAGAATCGAAGGCTCTTTTATCTAATCCTCCAAATGCACTTGCTCCACCGATGGAATCAAAGGCTTTCTTGTCTAGTCCACCAAATGCACTGGCTCCACCGATGGAATCAAAGGCTTTCTTGTCTAGTCCACCAAATGCACTGGCTCCACCGATAGAATCAAAAGCCTTCTTGTCTAGTCCACCAAATGCACTGGCTCCACCGATAGAATCGAAGGCTTTCTTGTCTAGTCCACCAAATGCACTTGCTCCACCGATGGAATCAAAGGCTTTCTTGTCTAGTCCACCAAATGCACTTGCTCCACCGATAGAATCGAAGGCCTTCTTGTCGAGGCCACCAAAAGCCGAATGATGACCGATAGAATCGAAGGCTTTCTTGTCTAGTCCACCAAATGCACTGGCTCCACCGATAGAATCAAAGGCTTTCTTTTCCAGTCCCCCAAATGCACTGGCTCCACCGATAGAATCAAAAGCTTTCTTTTCCAGTCCCCCAAATGCACTTGATCCACCGATGGAATCGAAAGCCTTCTTGTCGAGGCCACCGAAAGCCGAATGATGACCGATGGAATCGAAAGACTTTTTATGTAGTTTTCCAAAACTGGAATGGTAATTGATGGAGTCGAGAGCTCTCTTTAAGTCGAAATCTCCGATTGCCCTTGCATTGTGGTAATTCGCATCTGTTCTCTAAAAAGGAAAAAATCCGTGGTCGTCAGTTATAGACTAGTTTCGATGGGGCTGCATGGATTGATATATGCTTAGGCATTTTTCTGTCTCTTTTAGCGTCTTTCTAGCTGCCTGTTCCTCTTTGACTGAGCACATTATAAATTACATGGTGTGCATTATGCATCGCATTGCGTTTAATTGTCTAGGCTGATAATTAATTTATCATCTTGTGTCATATTCTCCTATGTCTAACATTCTTTCTCTTTTGTCCTTTCTACCTTTTCATAAAATTCCTCTAATGGTCTTTTCTTAATTTCGCTTTTTTACGACATCTTTTCGTTCAAATTTGAGGAGGTCTCTTGAGGTGGCGCTACATAAATTCACTATTACGATTACTCTGACGAGTACTCTTGTCATACTGTTTCGTTTTCTCATTTCGTCTTGTATAATCTGGCCTCGTAATGTGCCTACTAATAGTATTTTAATTCTCTTGTTTAGCCTTGTCTCTCCTCGCATTGCCTATCTTGTGTTCTTCTTGGTAGTCTCAAATTTGTATGCTTCGTCTTGCATTGTCTCACCTAGTCTTGCATCGTCTCATCTTATCTTGCATTGTCTCATCTTATCTTGCATTGTCTCATCTTGTCTTGCATTGTCTCGTCTTGTCTTGCATTTATTCATCTTGTCTTGAATTGTCTCATCTTGTCTTGCATTGTCTCGTCTTGTCTTGCATTGATTCATCTTGTCTTGAAGTGTCTCATCTTGTCTTGCATTGTCTCATCTTGTCTTGCATTGGCTCATCTTATCTTGCATTGACTCATCTTGTCTTGAATTGTTTCATCTTGTCGTGCATTGACTCATCTTGTCTTGAATTGTTTCATCTTGTCTTGCATTGATTCATCTTGTCTTGAATTGTCTCATCTTGTCTTGAATTGTCTCATCTTGTCTTGCATTGGCTCATCTTATCTTGCATTGTCTCATCTTATCTTGCATTGTCTCATCTTATCTTGCATTGTCTCATCTTGTCTTGCATTGATTCATCTTGTCTTGCATTGTTTCATCTTATCTTGCATTGTCTCATCTTATCTTGCCGTGTCTCATCCGGTCTCGCCGCGTTAATCTTACCTAGACTTTGACCTATCTTGTCTTGATGGGCCTGTCTTTCTTTGCATGTCTTATAATTAGAACACAGCGGAAATGTAAACACAGTGGAAAGGGACGTAGCATCCATCATCACAAGAAGATAACGCTGAGATTGAAACATAAAGAAATTGCGAAAAATGCATGAATTACACTAAGCAAACGATTTGCAATTACGCTGGCATAAAAAGTTATTGACAATGTATGATGAGCAAGCCGCTGAAGGACCATTAATTGCAGATCTAGAGTTGACGAGCTCTAATGATGTATGTACCACTCGCGTTTTGTCCATGCGTCTGCATTATTGTCTTCTTATGTCCGCTTCTGTATCTGCCCGTCTCCGTCTGATAATCTGTCTCGTTCCCTCACTACTTCTGTCTTATTCTATTGCTGCCTATCTCGCTTTATCTCTGTCCTTCTTATTCTGTCTCCGTCGCCCTCTACTAGTATCTTTATGCGACCTAATGTCTACTCGGTTCTATCTTCTTTCCATTTCTCTTTACTTAACATGTCCTTATCCCAGTGTTTATTTACGCAACAGTCTGTCCGTCTTTCCCTGTGTGCTTTTTCTGTCAGGTGTACGTGACAAACACACAGGCACGCACATACGTGTACGTATAAGTGCACACACATATAATATATATATATATGTGTGTGTGTGTGTGTGTGTGTGTGTGTGTGTGTGTGTGTGTGTGTGTGTGTGTGTGTGTGTGTGTGTGTGTGTGTGTGTGTGTGTGTGTGTGTGTGTGTGTGTGTGTGTGTGTGTGTGTGTGTGTGTGCATGTATGCGCATGGACCGAGAGATACGTAGATCAGGCCTGGGCTGTTGCAGAGCAATTCCTAAGAGCTGTGGCCGAAATAATGTTTAACTTAAGTGATGGATGGACTGACAAGCGATGAGTAACGATCGAGAGAGAAGAGGAAGGGGCGAGAGAGAGGAGTCAACGGATGGACGAATTCCCACGGGATGAGGGGGGGGAGCGAAGACGACGACGACGACGACGATGACGACGACAACCCTTTGGAAGAGGACGAGGGAGAAACAGCGGAAAAATATCTTACGAGAAACTAATGTTTAGTTCGCTGAGTAGACGAAGAGGGCGAGTGGTTGAGGGAGGAAATGATGATGCTCCCCCCGCATAGCAAGAAAACGACCGCCTGCTGCTGTTGTTGTCACTGCTGCTCAAGTATTAATGCGCGTCTAAGTTCGTGCACAATGATAATAACATATTATGGGTTAGACTGAACGAAAGAACAGAGAGGTTTTGGAGGTAGTTGAACCAAGACAGGACTCCATGGATCTGTTCCTCTGAGTTGTATAACGAGTAACAAGTGTTGAATGAACTCTAGTGAGAAATTACTCTTTAGTCTGATCACAGTGATGAGCCAATGGGGAGTGATATGATGAGCCATACTGGAGATTTTCTTAGTTAGTGATCTCACTTAGACCTACGTTGCATGCAAGGTCGTAAAATTAGAGCCAGGTAAGCAAGACAAGTAAATAAGTATGCATGAGCAATTAGTGTCCAGGACTGGATATAAACAATAAAAACATGAAAATGAAGCATGCTTTAAGCTGTCCTATATACCTCATTTTAAGAGCTGTCCTATATACCTCATTTTAAGAGCTGCGCTATAAGCCTCATTCTTTAAGAGCTACGATATAGGCCTATGCCTCATTCTTTAAGAACTGCTCTATTATACCCCATTCAACTGACCATCCTTCGTTTGCCGTTTCTTTTAGTTTTCTTGTTGACAGTGACAGACATGCGCGCATATTAATTAGGCCTTACTTATCAGCCATCACAACATTCTATTATTGGAACTAACTCGTTGATCTTATTTGATCATCCGATGGTCCCACTCCAGCTTACTCCCTTCACCCACTCAAACCCGCAATTCTAAAATACTTGGGTCGAGTGGTCAACAAGTCTCTTGACTGGCTCGATTGCTCGATTGAATTAATTACAAAACAATAATTATTATTTCTCTTAGGCACTTGGGCGGTTAGATGGCTGAATGGTAAGAGGTTGACACGATGCGGGTTCGATGCCGCTGCCCCCCCCACAAGGTTTATCCAGTCTTCCATTCATTAGGTGGCGTTGGTTAAATGGACCGTGGAATAGATGGGAGCTTTGAATGCTGTCGTATGCACCTAGATTCGAATCCTGTCAGCTTCGTTACTTCTATGTCAGGCAATCTTAATGCGCATGCCTAATTGTCGCGTTGAATTAACGAAAGATGCATTATTATTATTATTATTATTATTATTATTATTATTATTATTATTATTATTATTATTATTATTATTATTATTATTATTATTATTAATATTATTATCATTATTATTATTATTGTTATTATTATTATTATTATTACTATTATTATTATTATTATTATTATTACTATTATTATTATTATTATTAGTATTATTATTATTGTTATTATTATTATTATTATTATTAGTTTTGCTTTTATTATTGATGCTGTTGCTGCTGTTGTATATAACTAGGCTATATATCCAAAACTTATCGGACTTAACTCGTCAATTGTTTATCTTCTAATAATCATAAATAACAATCTCTCTGTATTGAAAACAATCCTGTTGACAGACCGCAGCCGGTTACAGCCTTACAGGGTATGGTTATGCAATTGAAACAATTCACTGGAACAACAAATCACAATTCTTAACTAGTAACAGAACAGACGGTCTGCAATACAATGATGATGAAGATGATGATGAAGATGACGATGACGGTGATGATGATGATGATGATGATGATGATGATGATGATGATGATGATGATGATGATGATGATGATGATGATGATGACGTTTTTATGACGATATTGTGCCTAATCCTAATTCTTGTGATATTGAAACTGCTAACTTCTGTCACCTTGGTATTCATCCTATACCCCCAACATGTCCTCCATCGTCTAGATCCAAAAGAATATGTTCCTGCTCTCAATGAAACTTGGCTCTATAACCAACAGATACGTCATCTTTCATTTGAGATATGACACCTCCATATCAGTTTCCTTTCCTTAATGAACCTCGCAAAGTTCGGAACGAGGCTCTGGTTGGACTGAGTCGCGCAGATTAGCTTTCTGGAATTTAAAGAGATTCGGAGACTGCGAATACGATTTTTTCTGTAGGAGGCGATCAGGTTCCCAATTCACTTAGACTAAATATTGGACTTGACAAGAGAAAACCTGTGTTACTTAGAGACTGATGCAAAACCAGACACTATAATAATTTATTAGAATTTTGCTATTGCATGGTCGCTTTATGAAAAGAAGACACTACTAGAAAACAAATTGAATTTAGGGCCTACAATTTTTGGGTCGATGTCACTTAGTAAGAAAAAGAACGTGTTGCAGGCCTACTCTGCACTTAAATATAATCTAATTATTAGAATTTTTATAGGCCTGCTGCACACTGACGCCATCGCCTCAGATAAATATGACGGGCCGTGCATACTGAACGCAATTTTCTTAAGCATTATTAATGCCTAGATACAGCAAAATAACACTGACCAGAACAGGCAGACACACACACACACTTGTACACGTCAACTATCAATAGATAATAAATAGCGATCATTGCGTTTGTTCATACATTTATTGCACTTATTTATCGCTTGAACGGCTAGTAGTCTTAACCTGAGGCGCGAGCAGCAATAATAATTGCTGACAGCTTAAAAGAACGATCTGTCCAGTAGCGTTACTGGAAGTCCACCCGTCAGCATGCTTGAATCCGTAGTCAAGGGCGCTCTCTAACCGAGAACCCACGTCCCACACAACAGCCCACCAGATGTATTCCGCTTCTTCTTGTTTTCTTTCTATTTTATACGCCTTAAGTTTTCGTTCAGTTATTCAAAAAAATTCTTTTCTTCTTTTTGACCAAACTTTTATCTACTGCACACTGCATAATTTCTTCCTGATCACAGATCCACAGGAAATATTCTATTTTCTTCGATTTTAATTGTAGCCTAAGCTTAGCCTACTGCATGGTGGCGTCAAGATGACCAATATCCAGGAGAATATTAATTGATTGAACACAATCATTTTTTCAGTTTAGGCTACTGTTTTGTTCAACTCAGGACCGGATTAAGTCATGTTCAACATGTTCTGCCGAACAGGGGCCTCCACACTTTAGGGGCCCACACACGTGAAAAAACGTTTTGAGAAAAATTGGTATATTTTGAGGGGAAAAGGTCGTCAGCTATTATTTTTTGGCAGGAAAAAATCTTTATATTCTAATGAAAATTTGACTAAGCGACAATGAAAGTCATCAAATTTTCGACCGAAGATCGGGAAAAAAATCCGAACAGAGCCCCACATTTATTTATCCGGCCCAGGTTCAACTACGTTTCTTGTTACGACGGACACAGTTGTGTGTGTTTGTAGTGATGAGTCCAGTTTCTGAACAACGTTTCTTCTGCAATTGGAATCCTACAGCTTTGGCAGAGATTTCGATCTGTTGACTTAGCCTCACTTAGGCTTAGGCAAAACAAGGGTGGCCGAGGTAAAGGTGTTTGGACGAGGTTCAGGAAACAACAGGAATTAATCTGGAAGAACTAAGGGAAGCGACATCAGAAAAGAAAGCAATGGAGGAAACTGGTCATGACGGTCTTTAGAGTTCAAGGAACTGAATGCACAAGGTGACAAGGTGACTTAGGCTACATGTTCAGCATATACCTTCTTCCGAAAAAGGAAATAAAACTTTTTAAAAACAGTGTAACTTGTGGGCAATGCTCTTCCCAAAACATTTCGTCGCCTGAGAGTCATCTTCGCGTATGTCCATTTTTTTCAAAATCGAGTTTAGACTTGATTTGTAGCAAATTTTTTCTCTTTCTTCACTGTTAACCGTTAGGAGATACGACAAGTCGTTTTAAAGATATTAAACGCAAACTACTTGTCGTATGTCCAATTTCAGTGTTGTTTTGACGTAGGCTATCTCCAATTTATTTTGCCGTATCTCCAGTGCCGCATTCACGGTTTAAAAGTGCATTGTCGTATGTCCACTGGCCAGAGAAAGCTCATCGTTGATTGGACGAAGGAGATACGACATCCCACTTTGTTGTATCATAATGTCGTATGTCCAGGGAATAAAAACGTTCTTTTATTAAAAAAGGTATTAAACTTGCGAAAATTGAAACGAACAAAGTCGCAAATGATTGTGTATTGCTTTCTTTTATTATTTCATTTTTTCTCGTCAGGATGACTTGCAATTGATTTAAATCCATTTTATACAACATTTTCCACAATTTCACAAAAACCATTCTAAGTTTCAGTTTAATTTCAATGCAACATCCTTTAATTAAGGTCGATACTTTAATATGGCGTCTTTGCCTGAAGTTTTATTGCACTGAGTATCTTTTTTTGGCGTCCAAAGTTGCGAAACTTCTACCTCGTTTTTCTCGGAATTCACAAAAGTGGACATACGCGAAGATGACTCTCAGGCGACGATTTCCTGAGGCTCTCTAATAAAATGGAGTCATCGGTCTGGTTTCAGACAACATTGCTTTTTCTATTTGGCCTATAAAAACGTTAAAAAGTAGACCTAGGCCCTATTTCTCGGATGGTTTCGCAATATTTTTAATGAGTTATTATTCTAAATTAGTGATAAAACTAGAAGGAGGCTTATAGGCCTATTATAGTCCGATACCGTCATTTGCAATTGAGTTCGCAAGGCGGCACAAGTGAACAGAGAGAATGCTGATTATTTTATACCATGGCGATGCTTTGAACATCCGATCGACGGTTGATAGACTGGCAGGATCGCTATAGACTATAATTATTATCATATAGTTCACCGTAAGCGGAAGAATTCAGTGAAAAGTGTTCGGTGAGTGAGTGCAATGAATGTGTGTGTGTATGTGTGTGTGTGTTTGTGTGTGTGTGTGTGTATGTGTGTGTATGTGTGTGTGTGACAGAGGATCATCTCGCGGTTGCTTGGCGTGGCGAATTATAATCGCCGTCGTAACGGAGGAAAGAGATCCGTCTGCTGCTTAGGTTGACGTCTATTCATCGTAACCCATAATACCTATTCAATCTCTTACATGTATATGTCGTAGCATGCATTCGAACAAGAACCGATTTGGTATCAAGACGTCAAGACGATAAAGTCTTTAAGCTTAAGAATTAATACTTGAAGACACGCCACGTCTGAAACGGTAGCTGGATACAGACAGACAGACTGCCACACACAGACAGACAGACAGAGAAGCAGGCAGACAGACAGATATACATACATACATACATACATACATACATACATACATATATACATACATACATACATATAGACAGACAGACAGATAAACAAAGGGACAAAGAAACACAGATAATTAGATAGATAGATAGATAGATAGATAGGTAGAGAGAGATAGATAGATAGATAGATAGATAGATAGATAGATAGATAGATAGATAGATAGATAGATAGATAGATAGATAGATAGATAGAGAGAGAGAGAGAAAGAGAGAGAGAGATATATATATATATATATAGAGAGAGAGAGAGAGACTGAGAGAGAGAGTGAGCGAGAGAGAGAGAGACTGAGAGAGAGAGAGAGAGAGAGAGAGAGAGAGAGAGAGAGAGAGAGAGAGAGAGAGAGAGAGAGAGAGAGAGAGAGAGAGAGAGAGAGAGAGAGAGAGAGAGAGAGAGAGAGAGAGAGAGCGACGGAGTGAGGTAGAGAGAGACGGAGGAGGCAGGCAGGCAGGGAAAGATGCAGGAAGAATGGGAGCCATGATGTCTAAAAGAAAGGGAAATCCGGCCGGAGAATGAGGCTGAAAGCAGAGAGCGAAAATCTAGGAGAAAAATTAGAAGTAAGATTATAGAGCAGGGAAGAAATTATAGAGCGAAGGGAGGGAACTATTTTAAATATTGTATGTCATCATAATCATTATGCAGTGCAATGTATGAACTATGCGAATAATTGCTACTTAATTACTTGAAAAGGAAGGGTAGGTGAGAACAGTGTGTGATTTGTCAAAAAAGAAGTGTGGGGGTCGGCTTAATGTCCTTGTTTTGGGGGGGCCAAAATACGCCGCGGCGACTGCGGAGCATATCCGACTAGGGGGTCTGGGGGAGCGTCGTAAGCTCCCCCTGCGGGGTCCGGGGCGGAGCCCCGGCCGCTATTGATTTGGTGCAATCCAAAGCAAAATCTTCTATTGAAAGTGAATTGAATGAATTGAATAATATCACCTTTTTAAAGATCAGTTAACATGTTATTTATGTTAAAGGGTTTGAAGTTTTTCTGTTCGTTAACCCAGTAGTTTTCAAGTTTAATTAACTTGTCATTAGCAACTTTCATTGTAAACAAACACAGTACTGCATAAACTTGCTCTAAATTAGAAGTAAAATAATACAAAAACCACTCCCAATTGGACTTAAAATATGAGAAAAATAACAAAGTCCAATTGAAATTTTTGTTTTACTTTTTTTTTGTTTAACATGGAAAACACATAAACATGGAGCAAAGACATATGGGTATTCATTTATAGTGCCATAGTGGCACTATAATATTCACTTATGTTGCACTATAGTTAGTACAACGCAAAGTGAGGATAATACTCAGCAGTCAGCAGACTCAGCACTCAAAATAATAAAACAATAGTAAGGTCCTAGGATGAACGAAGTGCTCGGAACTTCACAAGTCACAAGCTGTAACGCATCAACTAAATACTGTTCTTATAACAACTCACAAGAAATAACTTCAAATAAGAACTTTCTTAATAAGAAGATATTTGTGTTCCTATTGAGGACTAAAAACTGAAATAATTTCAAATGACAACAGAAACAAGAATCATCAATAACGAAGTGCAAATTATTTATGATAAACTAGTCATGATGCGAAAATTATTGAAATGAAATTGTCATGTATGATGTAGCCTAATTTGTGATGAACTCTAGCTAAGTGGTAGTGACTAGTCTTTAATCATGGCAAAAAGTTTATATCTTGGTCTAAGCTCATCAACATTCCTTTTCTTCCCTGTTGGTTTGTCGTTGGCACCATGCCTGCCTTTTTTGAACCAAGATAAGACATACTCGTGACACTTGAAAAATTGCACAGCAGGGCCATTAACAGCTATCATCAATAGAGCACTGACAGTTTCAGTTTTTAGCCGGTTTCTTGTGTCTGTGTGCTGCAGATTCATGGAACTAAAACCACGCTCGCAATCTGCACTGGAGATAGGATAAATGGACAGTTTTGTCAGCAATTGTTTTAGATGCATTCCTACTTTCAGATTATCTTTAAAAGTAGCAAAATCTGATAGGATTTCAACACTCGCAATAGAACTGAAACAAAGTTGCTTGCAGAGAGCAGCAACCTCTCTGCAACCATACAGCGTCTTTTCTAAGTCATCTGTTGGCCAGCTTGTTGGATTCAAGACATTTGCAAGCTTCAATGTCTCTGTGCAAGGGAATCGTTCAGCTATATTGTCTAACAGACACTGGTAGAATTGACTTCTGAGACTGGTAAAATTTGCAAAGTCAGTATCGGTCCGCTTAAGCAGAACACCCTTGAACGATCCTGTACTAGGCCTATCACACATGTCCCACATGTTTTTTAGACTCTTACCGGGGAAGTCTTTCATGGCTAATAACGAGGCTTTCGCTTGGGCAATCTTCATAGTTGCACTGACAAGATTGGCATCATTACTTTGAAAAAACAATGACAATTGCTTCAACGTGCGCAGTGAATCTTTTAGCATGCACAATTGGCTGACAAAGATCCAACTAGACATTTTGTTGGCTAAACCTTTGCACTTGCTTGCTTCCTTAGTCGATCTATCACCATTTTTAGACAACCGCAAAAGATGGGCATATAATGCACAGTAATCGCGTAGTAGCGCTTTCATGGAAAGAAACGATGAAAAAGCCCATCTCACTTCAAAATTTTTGTTAATTTTGAGCAACACAGTATTGGTGTCTGCAGCTATTGAAGCGAGTTCGCTCTGGTTTTTGGGTGACAGACTGTAGAATTTGTACAAACTGTCTATGAAAATTTTGAAATGAGACACATCATTCACTGAATCGACCGCATTTTTGATAGCTAATTCCAAACGGTGTGCCATGCAATGGAAGCTCTGAACACGTGGAAATTTTTCCTTCAACAGCGTAGCAACACCTCTATAATTGCCTATCATGGTGCTCGCTCCATCACTGCAAAAGCCTACAAGCTGCTTTGAACATATCGCATCAGTTAAACCAACCGATTCCAAATAATTCATCAACAAAATATGCAGATCTATCGCAGTACCCGAACTGATTGGTACCAAACCGAGAAAGTATTTAAAATAATTGTTAAAAATATAGCGCAGTCTATTTCATTGACGTCATTGGATGAAACGAGGTGAATTGATTTAAGTTTGCTGCTTGCATCAATATTAAACACACTCTTTCAGAAACCTCAACCGATCTAATCTGTAGCCTACTGTAGTCTGTAGGCCTACATTTAAGAAGGCCTAAGTTAGGCTATGTAAATTTTAACAGTGACTTACAGCCTTTTTCATCCAGATTTGACTAGCATTCAGAAATCGTGAAAAGAAATACAAATGATACAATCATCTATTATCGCTCAGTTTTGTTGTTTTTGTTGTTTGTTTCTGCTTCTTTAGAGTCTCACAATCTTTGAACAGTATGCCTAAACGTTAAGGCTTCCACAGTTTCTGAAATTTGATCATTTGGGAAATTGTGTCACTGTCACGGGAGTCGACGGGACCGGACAACGTCACAACAGTACAACTTGAAACTTTGTGTCAACTGTGACCTGTCAAGTGTTGAACGAATGAGGAAATGAAACAAATAAGTCCTACTAACTGCTTGCAGTCCCCCTCTTGTGGCACTGGCCGCCCGCACTGCCAAAAGAGGGGGTCGAAATTGGACCCCCACACCTTTTTTGGAGGTGGAAGTGTGGAGGTCGGGCCATAGCAAAGAGGGGGTCCTACCCCCAACCCCCCGGCAAATCACACTCTGGACCGTGAGAAAGAGGAATAGAAAATGACAGATAGACAGAGAGAGAGAGAGAGAGAGAGAGAGAGAGAGAGAGAGAGAGAGAGAGAGAGAGAGAGAGGAAGGAGGAGATCAGATACTCGTGTCCTTGAAAGGCATAGAAGCTTTCTTCCATAGTCGTTTGTGTCTTGAAGTTTTAAGGCTGGTGGTCAAACGCTTTATACTTACATCGACGACTAATTTCGGCTAATATATCCATTAACCGCAAATGGTCGAGAAACCTTTACCGTATACGACATCAATGTCACCATACATGTAGAGGACAGGAAGGTGGAAAGCATGCGTATATGCAGAAACGGAACCGTCTAACTACCTACATAACGCTGCCATAATCTAAGTTCCACTCGTTTGCTTTCTATGCACTTGCATTATTGCATGCACAGCACTGACTTTGATCCTCACGTAATAATTTACGTCAATCTGTCGCGTTGTTCAGTGAGGCAATGAACTTCGCCTACACATTAATGATCACTCGCTTGAACCATAGCTAGGTTATCTGTACTGAGTTCTCGATGGTATATCGGCCTACAACTGAAGTTCCGGTTGCCCTAGATCCGGTCCTTTTTTAACTGTGCTGTTAGAGTCGTAGTATAAGTAAAAAATGTCACCAAGTACTGTAACGCAATATACGCTGGAAACGCTACACTGGCTTCCTGCTAAGGCATTCACGATCAGAGCGCGGTGGGTAGTGGGTATTTTCGTTGCCTTGCAGCCGGAGGGTTGCAGGTTCGAATCCATCTCAAGCCGCCGCGTTGGGACCTTCAAGTCCTTCACTCGCAATTACTCGGGCGCTTCAGCGTGAAACTCCGATGCAGTGTCTGCGGAACCCCTCTCAGTACAGAGCTTGAAGGGGCGCCATAAAAATTGAGAAATAAATAAATAAATAATAAATAGGAAACTGACACATGCCTCAGTTATCTTCACTGTTCCTGGCTGTGTTATACTGACTGAAGCAGCAGCTTCTTCGACGATTGTTGCAATCCTCCATCAATGGAGACGTGCATGCATGAAGTATAATACGCTGTTACACGTCCACTCCATCCATCGTAAACTCTCATGGGTATTTGAACCGTCGAAACAACATCCAATTACATTGACGTGCACCGTCGCGAGTTCCATTGATTGTAGACTTGTGTAGGACAATTATTAGATCTAAGCCGTTTGACGATTCAGCTGTTTATGCACACATCTGGAAGCTGTCTTTAAACACACTTTGCGTCGATCTATTTGTTAGATTGTCATATGGGTGCAATGACTTTTGTCAGGGGCTCAGTGCATTTTGATCTAATGTTGTTTCATTTTCGATTCCATTATATAAATCAGAAGCGTTCAAATAGGTGCATTATTCTTTATGATACAACCAGATAGGTATAGACAACTAATGCAGGTATCAATACAGGTATTGGCGTTCTTCACTGAACTTCCTGTTTCTCAACGCATCTCCTACCGACTCGATGCACTTGTTTGTGCTCCATCATATACTTGTCTTTGCCAACCTGTCTCTGACCTCGCAGCCTGTCGAGCTATTCGCTCTTCGACAAAGGGGAGCTTTTGTTTCTCGCACTTCTATCATTTTATTGCATAGCATTAGACCAAGTGCGTTGGAATTCTGGAATAAAATCTTTCTCCTACGCAATAGATGCAGACGTGCAACAGCATTTAAAGTATAAATGCTCTAACACCAAACTGCATTGCGTTCCAACTTCCCAGTCACTTTTAGTACACACTCGCCGTTAAAGGTGTAAACACGTAAAATATAAGTTGAACGGTCACGCGTAAACTAACGATATCCGGTTAGAAATTTCTCTGCCACTTAAACGAAAGTACACCATAGGCGCTCTTCCCGTTTGAATCCACCCCCATTGTACACTTCTTGACCCGCCATTGTTCGCCTCATCTGCAGAGCAGGCTTCAAACCATTGACCATCGATCGGCATTCTAGCACACAAACCACTTCGCATCGTCTTATTGCCAAGCGTCGACCACCGCGTAGTCGTCGTCATCATCGTCGTCGTCGTCGTCGTCGTCGTTGTTATCGTCCGCTTCGTAATTTTATCGTCCGGCAATTACATGGCTAATATACACTCGGTCGAAACGGTCTTCAACGTCGCAATTATTATTATTATTACGTCGCGGCGGTTATGGCGGAAAAGGGATGAGGACTATAGTGCCACATGCAGTCAGACGAATTGTCCGGCCACCACCGCTTTCCATCCTTCCATTCCTTCCATTCCTTCCTTCCATAAGGTCTCTGTACGTTTCCCGAAGCGGCGACAATTGGGCTGGGAAACATCATCGGCAAAGGTTGGCGATTTTTTACGACGACGGTAAATATCGTGGCAGTTGCCGGCGGGGCGACGGTGTGTGGCGTCGAAATGGCCGGTCGATTGCCACCAGCGCCCCCTTTCGTTTGCCACTGGGCGACAGTTGAGTGGTGGTGGTGGGTGGTGGGTGGTGGGTGGTGGCGCAGTCTAGCGATCGTGAGGCTCACGCCTATGCGTAACTGCATTTGGTGAAATGGTCTCTCGAAGGCGCAGTAAAGGTCCGCGTATTGTTGCGCTCCAAAGCAACGGTTTGATGCCGCGTCAACTCGGTTATTTGACGTTCCTTTGACGTTCCTTTGACGTTCCTTTGACGATCAAATGTCACCGAGTGCTTGACCCCATGGTCTTGCATTGACCAGCTATTATAGGGCTTTCGTAAACTTAAAAGCTGCTGTCTCTGCAATGCACGATAGTTCGGCAGCTACTGTCCCTAATTCGGTGGAGAGTCCTTCACTTTCTTACGATAACGTTTCTTCAGCTTTTGTCCTATTCTCATCGTGACCTATAAATTTATACTACACTTTTTATTTTCTGCTCCTCTTGACGACTGCAACTCACTTCTCACTGACACTGCTAGCAGATATCTGCACAACCTACAGATGCCTTTCGCTTGGGATAGGTCACATCATAGGTGGCGCTGCTGCGGCGCTTTGTTTGCACCGACTGAACTGGGCTGCGATGATCTGCTTGTTAACGCGTTTGTATGACGTTTCTGTTAAGCAGGGGGGAGCGCCCCTTATTGGATGGTCTTGAAGCAATATGAAACCTCCTAATGAATAATGAAGTGGTTCGAAAGTCTCTGACAGGAGACATAATAAGACTTCTAGGTATAGGCTACATATCATCACACGAAAATTTGGCTCATTATACAACCACCGAGTCACCGACCTCCCATTTAGCGAGAATTTGTGTTTTAAATCTGACGCACCAAAGTCCATCTCCATCCCCTTTCCTTCCGTTATGCCAGCAAATATTGCACTGGAACAACAGATACTCTGCCTCCTGCATTGTTTCGCACGAAAAGAGAGCTGGATTTCAGTGGCTGGTTCAGAGCTCTGGGATACACAGACCAGTTGTTTGGATTAAGTATTTTCACTGATGTATTTTAGAACTTAAATTGATACTCATCCATTGCATTTTGCAATAAGTACGTCCTTTATTTTCACATGTCCGAAATTTAATTTGTCACCTTCGATGTCTCATAATTAAAGTTTCATATTAGTCCAAAATATGTTTTGCTGTAGTCTGAATCAAATAGATCTGCAATCAACCCATGTCCCTCGACAATCGTCCTCAGTGTTCAGCTCCCGCAACTCTCCTTCTCCTCCCAACCTTCCCTTTTATCTTCTTTCCGGGTCACTGTCTATTCCGTTCCCTTTCTTGTGTCGTGAAATCCCCGTTGCCCCTGGTTACCGAAGGACAACAAAACAATTGCAAACAACAATGACACTTGTAAATATATCATTCGATTGATTCCTCGTGATGGCTCAGCATTCTAACCCAGACCTCAGAGGTACAAACCTACGCGCTGCCACAACTCGCCCATCGTGCCACCTGTAGGATCTGATTTCGATTGTGTACATAGCAGACTAACATGACATCTTTATAGCCAACAAATTATTTCTGTTCAATTTCCCGTTCGTATACACGAATGAGTAGATTTGCATCACAATTGGTTAGCAGCATGTATTAGCATGAAATATCGTTGAAAAACCGTTCATGTAGTTCATCTGTATAGAAGAGATCAGTGATTCCCAACCTTCTTTGAACTTAGGGCCACTTTTTCGAAGTGCGAAATGTGGATTTGGAGAAAGATGCTGAGAATATCTTGGACAGAGAAAAGAACGAACGAATCTATAAGAAAGGAGATAGGATTGGAAAACGAAGAGTCATTGAAACAACTTGCGACAAGGTTGAAGCTAAGATTCTTCGGACATGTAATGCGATCTGATGGTTTGGAGAAGGAAATGATGCTGGCTTGTGGTGAAGGAAGGAGAAGATGCGGCAGACCAAGGATGAAATGGATGGACGAGATACACGACATAACTGGCATGAATTTGGAAGAACTGAGGGACTTGTCTGCGAACAGAAAACAATGAAGAATGTGTGTCATGACTTTTGTAATTGTAATTGTAATTGTAATTGAACATTTATATAGCGCCGCTCACAGATTCAGTGGTGCTCCCGACCCAAGCTAGTGCTCACCGCTAACAAATAGTATAGTTTTCAGACGTTTACGGAACAGGGGAAGAGAAAGGCCAAGAAGCTCAGAACGGAGCTTGTGAGGAAGGCGGTTCCAACAAGTAGGACCAAGATATGCGAAGCTTCTGGACTGGGCCGTAGCTCCACGCATGCGCGGGACAACTAGAAGGCCATTGGCAGCAGATCGAAGGGCAGAGCGGCCAGGAAGAGTGGAGACCAAGTTACACAGTGCCCGAAGATAAGAGGGGGCTACCCCGAGAAGAGAGTTGCGCATAAGAGTCAGGATCTTGAACTCAATGCGCTGAGGTACAGGAAGCCAATGAAGAGTGTCCCGAATAAAATCAGATATGTGAGAGAATTTGGGAAGACCAGCAATTAAGCGGGCAGCAGCATTAAGAATAGACTGAAGCTTAGAGAGGTTAAGAGAGGAGAGACCAGCATAGGCAGAGTTTCCAAAGTCGACTCTAGAGCAAATCAAAGCATGGACAAGCGCCTTGACCGCTTGAAGGGAGAGTGAGTGGCGGATAGTACGCAATTGTCGCAAGTGATAGAAACATGTTCGAGAGATTCGGTTAACATGATCAGTAAGAGAAAGAATTGGATCCAGAGTAAAACCCAGATCACGAACAGTTGGAGAAAATTGGATATCTGGGTACAACGTGCTGAGGAGCTCCATATCAATCTTGGCGAGCTGGACTCTACCACCAAGCCAGATGAATTGGGTTTTATCAGAGTTAAGGCGAAGACGGTTAGAAGACATCCATTGGTTCAGTTCCATAGTGGCGTCAAGGATAGTTGCAACAAGTGAAGAGGCAGCACTGGGAGAACCGTGGACAAATGCTTGTGTATCATCAGCGTATTGATGAGCAGAGGCACCCTTGCTGGATAATAGGTTCAATAGATCAGCAGTATATAGGATGTATAGAAGCGGCGCCAGGACAGAGCCTTGAGGCAGGCCGTAGGGAACAAAGGTCCAGGAGGAGCGTGTGGATCCAAAGATCACAGATACAGAGCGATCAGAGAGGAAAGAACTAAGCCAGAGGAGGGCAGAGTCACCAATGCCAAAAGATTTGGACAGACGCTCGAGTAGAATAGAATGGTCAACAGTGTCGAACGCCGCACTGACGTCAAACAGGGCAAGTAAGGTAATGTGGGATTGATCAACAGCGGCAAAGATGTCAGTAAGTAAGCGAGTAATAAGAGATTCAGTAGAATGATATTTCCTAAAGCCAGATTGAAGAGGGGGCATTAGTGAGTTGGTTTCAAGATAGTCAACTAGCTGGAGCGAAATACATTTTTCCAGGAGTTTGGAGAGAAAAGAGAGATTGGAAATGGGTCGATAACTGGAGGGAACACTTGGGTCTAGACCCTGGCGATCGCTAGAGCTCTACGAGTTGACAGCACAAGGTGACAAGGTGGTTTTCTAAGTTGGAGGACAAGAGGGCCACTTTTTCTAAGTTGGAGGACATTAGGGAGCCACAAGGCTAACATTTGATTAACTAAAAGCACATAAAATTGCTATAATTGATTCAAAATGGAATGTTTTATGTTATTTATAGGCGTCAAAATAAAATAATTTGCAATAGAAAATAATTATGTGTTCTATCCTTTCCAAATTGTCAATTTTTTCATATATATATTTTGTAATTTCTTGCAAGATGAGAGATGAGGGTCATATTTTGAGGCCTGGAGCGCCACTTTTGGCCGGCGGACCGCGGGTTGGGAACCGCTGGAAGTGTGGTCGTTGTTTAGGACCCACAGATCCATCGTACTATATATTATGCAGAATTTATTGGTTAGCGAGCGTCAGTGTGTTATAACCAAGATCACTATCTTGTTACATGTTTAACGACACTACCATATCAGAGATGATATAGTGTCGCCCTCCTCCTTTATCCATGCTTGGGACTGGCAATTGCAGAGTGCAACTAGTGGCGAAGTTCAGTCGATTAATGTCTATTTATTTTGTTCACCTGCAGCTATAACTAGACTGGCATAACACTATGACTAACAAAGAAATCGTAATTCTATTAAGAGATATTTGTGTTAAGATATCCAAAACATCTGTGAATATAGTGAATAGACTCGCTATTACAATTGCTTCTGCTGCAGCATACTATGTATTGTATACTATACTAGTACACTATGTAACTATTACCATCACCATTACCATTCGAAAATTGCAACGCAATTGCGTAAGCAACGACGTCAATAAAGTTCACTCTGCCAGCAAACGAAATCATAGTCATCGTAAACAAAAACATCATTATCTTCATCGTCTCCAGTCCTCCTCCTCCTCATCATCATCGCCATCGTCTTCGTCATCATCATCTCTAGACATAAGGCGACGTCGGTGTCATCATCATCATCATCATCATCATCATCACATCTAGACACATCATCATCAGGACAGAGCGGCCATCAAGCATGGCGACCGCGAGGAAATAAAACGAGACAATTCCTGTCGTAAATCTTCGAAGCTTCTTTGTCAACGCCGCGACCGAATGAACCTTTGGTCGGCCTAGCGTGACGAAAGTCAAAGATGTGCGGTCCTGAAGAGAGACAGAGAGACAGAGAGAGAGACAGAGAGAGAGACAGAGAGAGAGACAGAGAGAGAGACAGAGAGAGAGAGACAGACAGACAGACAGACAGAGACAGAGACAGAGAGACAGAGACAGGGACAGAGAGAGACAGAGAGAGAGACAGAGAGACAGAGAGACAGAGACAGAAAAAGAGAGAGAGAGAGAGAAAGAGAGAGAGACAGACAGACAGAGAGACAGTGAGACAGAGAGAGAGGTCTCGACGATAGAAGACACTGACCCATGGGTGCACGAGGTGGAAGCACTGCTCTGTCCTTTAACGGGAGCAGCTCAGTTGTTCTTCGAAGAGTGCTTTGAACTCTCTGACACACTCGATGGCTTGGCTGAAGCGCGTCGATATAGTTGCCCACTGAGTCTTTTATTGTCAACCATTTTACTGTATGCCCATCGATCAACAGAAAACTCTTTGTAATATTTGCTTCACAGTTCCAAGCGTTACATTCAAATTAACCAACCTCTCTCTGTACTTCTTTTCTCACACTCATTAAGCTAGGTTATTATCATTATTATTGTTATTGTTATTATTATTATTATTATTATTATTATTATTATTATTATTATTGACTTTTTATATAGCGCACCTTCAAGGTAAACTACTCAGAAGCGCTTCCAGTCCTACAACGGCTAAATAGGGCAGTTTTTAAGTGAGAATGAAACATAGTGCATGGTGTGACTTCTAGGCACTAGGGGGAGCGCAACAGGGAGCCTATTCCAGGTTCTAGGGCCAGTCACTGAGAAAGAGCGCCGCTGCATTATAGCAGTTCGAGAACAAGGGGTCAAGAGTTCAGCTTGTTCAGCCGATCGGAGGTCAGATCGCCGCTGGATATATATTGGACTGGACCAACGGACGCTGAGTTTTGGTTTTTGTAACCAGCTAAGACAGTGACTCAGTCACTGTGAATGGGTCCCTGACTTTATCGCAGTAGCTCTGTATTAAGCTTGGGAATTTAGAGACCAGTTCTTTGTGTTACACCAGTTCTTTGATGTCCTTCGGGTATAAACTTAAAACTCATTTATTTCAATTTGCTTTCCCATCGTAGCTTTGGCCTCAGGTCCACCGAAGCATCAGAGTTTTGTCACATCTTCCTCAATGGATCAAAAAATGCTCACTCTCTCTGATCATCGTCATCTCTAACTTAGAATTACTAACGCGCTGCTCTAAATCTAAGCGCAAAGCACCAGCTAATGAGGCGCTATATATAGATCTCAAGAGTAGATAAGATCAGATAGGATAAGGCAAGGCAAGACAAGACAATATACATGTAAGATAAGATTAGATCAGATAAGGCGGCAATGATCTTAGATTAGACGAGTTGATAGCTGCCCAAGGCATATATTGGCTATATCGAGGATGGTCTACGCTGATTAATTTGAGAAGTATACCGCTCCTACTACTAGATGAACTATCAACTTTGAACGCTCTAACATTAGCAAATCTTAAAAGTATTTTGGCATTAACTGATTGATTGACTGTTTATTTGATTAACAAACTGCATACAGAATATCTAGGCGTTCAATTCAAACAGGCAGTGATGTCGATTGATCATGCGATAAAATTCGCCGAAAAGGATAAAGTTTGAGGCCATATATGCGGTCACTGTAGAAAGAATGCTATAGAATGCGGGAGTCGGTCGGCCCCCAATACGTAAGCAGCAGTCATGGGCGCCCGCAGAAATTTTTGCAGGGGGGCAAAAATTTTACGATAGTCGCGATTACATTTTTTAAAAATCAATCAATCAAATATTGATTGATTGACTGATTGATTGATTACGCACTGTTTATTCTAAGCATACATTTCATCATGAAAATTATATTCAATCAATATACTTAGAATAGGCAATACGTATAACATGCAACTGGCGGTAGAGGATTGTGGTGCCTGAATATCCTTCCTGGCAGCATATGCAATGTACATGCATGGCAACGATATTCGCCCTGCTTGACTACTGGTCTACCGCTGGTGCACAAGCACAGCTCCCTGATGTGCCAATCGCAAGTGAAATCCGTCGTCACAGCAGAATATAAACTTTGTTCGCTCCGCTATAGAGATATCCGTTTCGCGACAGGAAGCTAATGCAGTTATCTCGGATGTGTGTTTGACATTTGTTCGTCACAAATCATGCAGTGGATTCAGAATGGAACCGGAAGAGGACTGCAGCAAATGACGGGGTTCCAGTATAAATTGCGTTTAAAAATAAATATTATGCATACGCTTTGATTAGCCTTCATAAACACACTACTACTACTGCTAATTTCACCTAAAGCAAATTTTTAACAGACTATAGCTGATTGTCTTCCAATTTTCCCATGAGCTACATCTTACATGTGGGCCTACTGCATATTAAAAATCAATAAAATTATCATAGTTGTTCAACACAGACTTTGAACGCGCTGACTCCGCTGGTAATGAATGAACAATTGAACATTGTTCTGACATCTTAACAGTAATCGGGGTAATTGTAATCGTAAGCTTATATATAGGACGCTGCATGAAAAATAGAAAAGCATTAAGCACAGTTAATTCAGGCTCGCTGCGTCAAGGAAGAAAGACATGTGCGGATAGATGTGAGGGAGGATCCATATGAGAGTAGAAATTTGATTAGAAAGAAGTTCGTTACGAGAGATGTCGATCTAGATGAAGAGAAATGGGTAAATGGGGGGGAAGGATAATTGCAGGACTAGGGTAAAATTTCTTGAGGCATAAGACATTTGTATGTATATATATAATTATATATAAGTCTGTGTATATATGCGCACACATGCATGAACCTTGTATCTTCTTGTGGATGCATGTCTAAATGAAATGGCCTGACGCGATGTTGATGATGCTAATGATGCAGGTTTTGTTTTGCTAACGTTACGACGGTTGCTGAGGCAGATGGGAGAGGAGCTGGGATGGGTATACGACGACGACGACGACGACGACGACGACGACGACGACGACGACGACGACGACGACGACGACGACGACGACGACGATGAAGGTAAATGTCGGTGGTAGTATAGTGGGTAATTACTGTGTCAATGGAAGTACAGGAAGAGTGTTAACGAGGCATACAGACTCACCTGAGGAATGTGGTGGGTAGAGGAGGATCGTAAGAGGGCGATGTGCTATGAGAATGGTATGGTATGGTACGGTATGGACATAGAGATACGGTGAGTGCATGCATGGAGAGAAGGTGAGATGGAGGCATTGGACAGATACAGAGACAGACTAAAGGGAAGAGAAGGAGGTAGATGGGAGGAGAGAGAGAAGAGTGGCCAAAATGGGAACTATACGGAAGGGCAAGGGAAGCGAAGAATGGCGACCGTTTCTGTCCTTCTTTTTGCTCTTCGTCTAAGTTCCTTCTTCTTTTCCGTATCAAGATGATGGCATTCGACGAAGATTCAGAGTTCAGTTAAAGAGGAGAATGGCAGGCAGAGCAAGTGGAAATGAAGTGGGAGAGGAAGAAGAGGAGAAATGGCATGAGATGAGGAAGAGTGTGAGAAAGAAGACTGGAATGAATGCAAAGAGGCAGTTAAAGAGGAGGAGACGGAAGAGGAAAAGGAAAAGGAAGAGGACGAGTCGAGAATGGGGAGAAGGATGAAGGAAATGAGCAGGAGGAGGTTGAGAATGAGGAGAGGAAGAAGCGGAAATGAGAAGGAGGAGGTTGAGAATGAGGAGAGAAAGAAGGGGAAATGAGAAGGAGGAGGTTGAGAATGAGGAGAGGAAGAAGCGGAAATGAGAAGGAGGAGGTTGAGAATGAGGAGAGAAAGAAGGGGAAATGAGAAGGAGGAGGTTGAGAATGAGGAGAGGAAGAAGCGGAAATGAGAAGGAGGAGGTTGAGAATGAGGAGAGAAAGAAGGGGAAATGAGAAGGAGGAGGTTGAGAATGAGGAGAGGAAGAAGCGGAAATGAGAAGGAGGAGGTTGAGAATGAGGAGAGAAAGAAGGGGAAATGAGAAGGAGGAGGTTGAGAATGAGGAGAGAAAGAAGGGGAAATGAGAAGGAGGAGGTTGAGAATGAGGAGAGGAAGAAAGGGAAATGAGCAGGAGGAGGTTGAGAATGAGGAGAGAAAGAAGGGGAAATGAGAAGGAGGAGGTTGAGAATGAGGAGAGGAAGAAGGGGAAATGAGCAGGAGGAGGTTGAGAATGAGGAGAGGAAGAAAGGGAAATGAGCAGGAGGAGGTTGAGAATGAGGAGAGGAAGAAGGGGAAATGAGAAAGAGGAGGTTGAGAATGAGGAGAGAAAGAAGGGGAAATGAGAAGGAGGAGGTTGAGAATGAGGAGAGAAAGAAGGGGAAATGAGAAGGAGGAGGTTGAGAATGAGGAGAGGAAGAAAGGGAAATGAGCAGGAGGAGGTTGAGAATGAGGAGAGGAAGAAGAGGAAATGAGCAGGAGGAGGTTGAGAATGAGGAGAGGAAGAAGGGGAAATGAGAAGGAGGAGGTTGAGAATGAGGAGAGAAAGAAGGGGAAATGAGAAGGAGGAGGTTGAGAATGAGGAGAGGAAGAAGGGGAAATGAGAGGGAGGAGGTGGAGAATGAGGGGAAGGAGGAGGGATATGAAAAGGAGGAGGTAAAGAATGAGCCTTCAATGAGGGGGTTTAAGAGAGGAGAAAATTCTAGAACCGATTAGATTGGATCTCAACTTGTTCTGTTCAATGGCCAATGTTTTCTAAATGAAATTTGTTATAAAAGAGTGAACGTCAATGAGTGGATTGTGCATTATATGATAAAGGTGTCACTTAAAGTAGGTCTGCAGATGACATTGGTTTAGACACGAGCTAAACAGAGCATAACAATGGTTTAGATCGGTTTAGAAGATGTATGGTCCGTTTAGAACCACTACAAAAAATCAACTGGAGTGTTTAGTTGTTATCCTGTGTCCCTGGCTTCCTCTTAGAAGTCCTGTCAGTTTTCACTGAGACGAATTCTGTCATCCAAACTATTCCACAAGTCCTGCAACTTTTGTCCTGAAGATTTTCTGTCATAAAGATCCTTTCGTTTTCTTGAATAATTTAATAACTTCTGCACTAAAGAATTTCTGTCGTGATTGATAAAACCTTTTGCTTTCCTAAATAATTTATACTACACATGCCCCCGGGTTGCCTTGTTTGGCTCAAATTCTGGAGCCTCTATGTCTGCAATGCTTCCTTTCCAGGAGGCCTAATAATTTTTAAAGTTTCAGTGAGGTCTCATCTGTTCCTCCTTCTTTCCAAAGTTGCTATTCCACACCATCATCTTTTCCTTTCGTTGTAGCTGAAATCATCGCAATCCAAATCCTTTTGTAGCTCTTCTTTCCACCTTATCCAGTTTCTCGATGTGCTGTGTCAGGAGTGGACTCCATGTCTGAGTGAATTAGTTCAGATGTCCCATTCTAATTTATTCCATTTGACTATATTTTCCTCTCAAAAGCCCGGACTTGTAAGGAACACGTGATTTATAGAGCCTCAGTATTGTAGCCCTGTCTCTAGTGAATACAACCATCGGCAAAAACCAGACTTAACTAGACGACATTAGCCTAGATCAAAACAGACTATAGTCCAAACTGGACTACACCGCACTATGCAGTAACTTAGCTACGCTAGAATGTATTGAACAAGTCAAGATTGAATAGATTGGATCAGTTCAGAACTGATCAGGCTGCAATATCAAAAATTACATCACACCTACAGTAAATGGTTTGCTAGTTTCTCGTCTGCAGGTCGAAGACTGCTGATCGAACTCTGCGAGAACAGGCGGCGAGTCACGTGACTCTCGCGAGACGAGAATTCCTGCGAGAAATCAGTTCGAATTTGTCTCTCTTTCTCACTCGCAACGGCTCACTCCGGTCTCACGGGCCCTCTGTGCCGTGCTAGAAATAAAGATAGGGTGCTCGACCCTGCGACCCCCCTGCGTGTTTCCCTATCGATCGAAACCTTGCCGCTGCATGGTCTCTGAGGAGCGAAGAACAGACGTCGCCAACACAAAGACTAATAATCACCTGCAAAACAGACGCAAGATTAATTCAATCAGCGAATCAAATCTAATCATTATTGTGAATCTTACCATCGTCTGATTTCGCAACGGATTTGCTAGTTTCATAAACTAACAACGGTGGCGATTTTTTTTACTGTATTCGGTAACCGGTAGCAGTATGCTCTATGCGAAAACACGTATTGATCTTCTTTCCCTTTAAGTTATGATTTGTAATTTAAGATTTTAGTCTCAAGTTGTGCATTTCATACCTGCTTAAAGTCGTTCCGATTCCATAACGATTCCATTTACTGTGGGCGGTATACCTTGGTATAGGACGCCACTGACATTGAACTTTCACATGCAATTTACACAATCCGGCCTCTTATTATTATTATTATCCTAAATAAGGAAATCACATTGTTTATAGTAATTCGAAAACTTTGCGACTTTGCCTGAAAATTTTTTGAGAGTTAGAAATTGGTTGACTTGGTGTTTAAAAACCTGAAGTTGCATGCCAAAACACTTCGTAGTCGATTAGTATATGTGCACTTGTACAGTATACGGACATTAGCCGCAGCACGTCTGTTATGCAATATGCACTCGGCATTATAGCTCTGCTGCTTGTAAGAGGCCATCGACAAACTCTGAGCGTGCAGATGGTTGATTGCATGTAACGAGCTAATCTGAAGAGTGTATATCTATAAATACACACATATATAGTATATATAGAGTGCATTTACTATATATATCTATGAATACATAAATATATAGTGTATATACTATATATATAATATCCGCAGCGCATTTGTAGCAATGCTTTTCCTGGTCATATATTTGCAAAATGAGGGAGTGAGATGGATTGCTGCATGGAAGATGACTAATGAGTCTGCAGCCTGTCTCGTCTATATCGGCGTCTGAGTATAGAATCCCGTGTATGCATGTGCATTATATGCGAAATCAACAATCATCATTCAAGTTGTGTAGCAAGTAAGCAGAAATGTTGTGCGATTGTTGGTGGATTGACGTCGATGGGTCGTCTGGTCAATGGACTGCAGACGTTTCAACAGATCCCGGATGTGTCTCCATGAACTTGAAAGATGCACGTCAAATTTATTATATAAAGTCTCGGTAACATTTTCAAATTCAAATTCAAATTCAAATTGTTTATTCAAAGAGATCAAAGAAAACATTTTAATATCTAAAATGCCCGAAAAACGCAGCAAAATGTCCGAAATGCAGCTTTCAATAGCCTTTCATTATAATCTGCTGGAAACTGTGCCTGCGGAATGTCAACAGCATGGCTCTTTGCAGGCTGAAGAATGCTTTGGCTCATGAAGAGTGCTTTGGCTGAAGAATGCTTTGATTGAAGAGTGCTTTGTCTGAAGAATGCTTTGTCTGAAGAATGCTTTGTCTGAAGAATGCTTTGTCTGATGCGCGCATCAATTTAGCCATTATTGTGAAACCAATCCAAACTGCTCAGTTGAAGCGAGACTTGACATGCATATGGACCCAATTACTATTATTATCAAGTCACAGTATACGCACCGAAATTCGAACTGCGAACATAGAACAGCATGAAAGGCAAGTATTATTCGTCTGGATCACCAAGCAGTATTATAGGCCTATATCCGATTTCTTTTTCACGCTGAGCTGGTTCTTGAAAGGTTCTGCATAAATTAATCGCGTCGTCATCAATCAACCATACGAAAGATTGACCTAATATTTTTCTCCTTTTCGACCCCCCAATCATCGCTCTTAATACTGGATCGTGTAGTGACCTTGACAGTGATTCCGTTAACGCCTGGAATTCATGGAATCATGGACTCATCAAAACACAGAATTTCTAGTATTATCAATCATCCCCGGGCAGGGGCGGTCAGGAGCCTCCGCCCATGCTACCCACTCGTCCATTTTATAAGTTCCATGGAGTCATAGTAAAATTTCTGAACGTTCGATGCAGGCTTCCAATCAAAGAAATTAATAATTGTTAAATTCTGCGAAATAAAATTAGATATTTAATTGTAAATAAAAACTGTCACTGTATCGTAGGTTAATAGGGAATCAGATTACGTCGCATTGCACTAATATTGCCTCTAAAGGCGCAATAAAAATAATGATAATATTTTAAAAAGTTGATCATTCGTTGTTTTCTTGAGCCAGTCATATAAATGTAAGTTAGGCCTACTTGCGAAAAGGGTGTGACAATAAGATAAAATCCAATTGAAGATGTAATGCGCTGCTAAAAGGAAGGAATTTCATGATGAAAGCAATGAGATTATAGGATTCTAAGAAATATCTTCATGATAGTCCGTATTATGAATCTCAATCATACTGATGTCTTCGTCGCTTATATATTATTTTTAAATGGAAATATCTTACAATTTTTATTTTACATTCATTTCCATATTTCTAGCAAGCAGCGCTGTGACTCGACAATCACCCATCACAAAGGAATAAAGTATGCTTTAATTACTTCATTGTTTATATGCATGGCCATTGGCCAGTGTGTGTGTGTGTACGTTGGTCACTGTTCGCAACGCTCGCAGTGGGTCAGTGAGACAGCAACGTTTACAGTAGATATGTCTTATATCGTCCCTTGGAGGGATCGTTAATTTATTTATGCGTCCATTCACAACTTATGTGCGTCATACATGGACGCAGCACTCTTATTTTTCTGCGCCCAACTTCAAGACTTTTGGAGTCCAGGGCACACACTATCGGAATGACTGGACCTACGTAGCTTTATTTATGACTGTTTCTGCCTATGCGTACTGAAACAATGAACGTTTACCGGGCAGTGTACAGGTGTGTGCTGTAGGCATGAGAAGACACCTTTAATAACCGCAATTGGATGGAGGAAGAGGAAGAGAAATATGTGCGATGGCGGGAACAGCTGTAAGTCCCCGGATCGAATTAATAAAGAACAAGGAATAAAAACGCACCAGCGAATCACATAACTACAGCGCAAATGATTTCACATTCATCAATGCACGACTTGCACGTTGACATGGCAACCGCGGCCGCGAATGTGGCCAGGAAGCCCAATTACTGTATAATGAAAATGAAGCAGCTTTATTAAAGCTCATGATTATCGTTCTTGTTCTTATAATTATGGTGCTTTGTTGTGAGAAATAAGTTATATCTTCACAGGTATACGCCTATCCGACTCTGCGAAGAGCCTTGGGGAGAAGACTTTATTTATACCGGATTCCTTTAAAAATTGTGCATTTTGTAGCCTATATTTCCTTAATATTTATTAAATTCTTTGAAAGCGCTTTTAAATATATACAATGTATGTACGATTATATGCTTGCTTACATAACGACACATAGCCACTTAAGTTTGAATATTGTAATTGTATCTGATCATTTATAAAGCACTTCTCGCAGCAAGAGCCTTTCAGAAGCGCTACCAGTGCGTTCAACCCCGAGGAAACAGGCAAGTTTTTAGACGAGAGAAATACGAGGAAAGACTACCAGAGAGGATGGCAGAGCGAACTGATGGGGGGGAATCCTATTCCATCGGGAGGAATCAATGCAGACAAATGATCTGGATTGAGCCATAGCTAGCGGTCCGGACGCGGGGGACAAAGAGGTCAAGCCGATCAGAGGAACCAAGAGGACGCAGCGAAGTGGCAGAAAAGGGGCGAAGTATATGATCACACAGATACTTCGGAGCAAGACCCAATTGAGCATTGAGGACCAAAATCAGGACTTTAACTTGTATACGGGCCGAGAGTGGAAGCCAGTGAAGTTGTTCAGTCATGAATGTAGAAATGTGGGAGAATTGACGAAGACGGGCAATGAGCCTAGCCGCAGCATTGAGAACAGATTGCAGAGGAGCCAGCCGAACTTTAGGGAGACCAACAAGGACAGAATTACAATAGTCAATCCGAGAACAGACAAAAGCGTGAACAATTGAGGTAAAGATCGAAGATGAGACAGATTTCAAAATAGCCCTGAGACGCCTTAGCTGGAAGTAGGGAGACCGAGCATATAATATAGTCCTTTTGGTTTGTAGGCTATATATACGTGCTTCAATGTTTGTAGTAAAAGCATAGAGCTGCGCGTATGTTTGCATACATAGCTAGGTCTATGCAAACGTCAGTGGCTATACGTCTTCGCAAGAACATTCGTCATACGTGTGCGCATGCGCGAGTGTCGTACTGCGCATGCGTATTGACACAAGTGATTACGTCAACGTCTGCAGCTGCAGCAAATATCGTTTGGTGACGAAGACAACTTGGGAACTTAGACTGTAGAAACGAAAATCATATTTCATTCCTCGACGTCTCAACCCTTTTGCCCGGTTTCTTTCCGTCTCTGTCTCCCTGCCCCTCCCTCGCCGTTGTCTGATTCTTCCGTGGTCTTTACTCTCTCTATCTCTGTCTCTGTCTGTCTCTATGTCTCTCTGTCTCTGTCTGTCTATCTGTCTGTCTGTCTCTCTCTCTCTCTGTCTCTGTCTCTGTCTCTCTCTCACTCTCTCTCTGCCTGTCTGTCTGTCTGTCTCTCTCTCTGTCTCTCTCTCTCTCTGTTTCTCTCTCTGTCCCTCTCTGTCTCTCTCTCTCTCACTCTCTCTCTCTGCCTGTCTGGCTGTCTGTCTCTGTCTCTGTCTCTCTCTCTGTCTCTCTCTCTGTCTGTCTCTCTCTCTCTCTCCCTCTCTCTCTCTCTCTCTCTCTCTCTCTCTCACTCTCTCTCTGCCTGTCTGTCTGTCTGTCTCTCTCTCTGTCTCTCTCTCTGTTTCTCTCTCTGTCCCTCTCTGTCTCTCTGTCTCTGTCTCTGTCTCTGTCTCTGTCTCTCTCTCTCTCTCTCTCTCTCTCTCTCTCTCTCTCTCCCTCTCTCTTCCCACGCGTTTCCTTCTTTATCGCCTCCTCTCTTCGATTTGCAACTGCAGCGCGTAATTTATCGTCTGCGCGTTTGTCAGCCCTTCAAATATGCATGCTCACGGACAACATGCATGCAACACATGCGACAACATCGACAACGGCATCTATATATAGGCAACCGTTGTCCTTGTTGTCTGTGTGCCTATCAGTAGATCAACCAGAGCACAAATTTGCAGTCGATCTGTCTTCCTTCTGCTTAGGTTCTTTGAACTATTGGCCGATTACAATAAAAATCGACGATTTATGTTTATGGCTGTAAACGCGAGCGCCGCACTTCGAGACATCTGCGCTGGTTCCATGCTGAAACGTTGCACTTGATTAGAGATACGTAAGTAAGTAGATATATCATATAAGTAAGTAAGCAAGTAGATACATCATATAAGTAAGTAAGTAAGTAGATACATCATATTATAGTGCCTCATACGCCTAAGCTTAACCTTAGTCAGTTCATTCTGTGTTAATTGTTACGTCGGAAGTCTTTATTAATACGAGATGTACGCACAACGTCGCACGTAGTTTTAGCAGTCTTTTATGTACAGGGTCAGCATTTAGTCTAACAATGACAATGTAGTATGTGGTCGGTTCTACGTGTGTGCGAAAGACTGCCTGCCGTTGTCATATTCCCATCTATTCAAGCTTTTGTTCTCATCAAACTGTTACGTGAATTAGGCTAGCGATAACATAAATAACAGTGGTATAAATAAATATATTTGCAACATGCACGCGCCTGTCCACGATGACCCAATGGTCCATTTCGCCCACTCTACGACAATGCAGAGTCGTTCCTTCTCTGTGGTTGGTCCAATAACCTGGGGTGGACTTCCCTTGGCTATGCGACACCTTTCAAACTGTTCGCACTTTCACAAACTGTTAAAGACTGATTTTCGCTTGGCCTGAACCAGGAGCGCCACTGTGTAGTGATATCAAAGGTGCGCTATACGAATTCTGATCGATCGAGTGATTGATTGAACATGCATGCACGTATACACCTTCATACACGCATACACGCATGCGTGCGTGCATGCAAAAATTCCTACATACATTACATAGGCCTATATAGGCTACATACAGGCATACGTAGGCCTACGTACCTACACGATGAATGCACATGTGCATACATACAGGCAGACTCAAAGACATACAGACATGCATCCATATACGCATACAGACAGGCATACAGACATGCATGCATGCATACATACATATAGTCGCATACGTATACCCTACATACATACAGTCATATGCATATATATATATATATATATATATATATATATATATATATATATTGAACTCTCGTCGTTTATTCAACGATAGGCCTACAGGCCACAATCGACACGGAATTATTGGCATCGCAGATAAATTATGAGAAAGAATTCTGTTTATAATTAATAATTTATTTATGTATGCGGACGTTTATTTCAATATATTAAGCTTATTAACTGCTTCATTGTCGAATAAATGAAGTATAAATTGGCGCTATATCAGTTAACGCTTTCATGAAAATCTGCCGTCGCAATCGACGAAAGGAGGAGAGGGATGAAGGAGAGGAGGAGGCGAATGGATTTGCGTTTAATATCAGCTGCATCTCATGATCTATGCGTAAAACGTGTTGCGATGAGCTCACATCGGTGGAATAAGAGGCAGATTTGGGGTAGGGAGTGTGAAGGGGAGAAGGAATGGATAGAAGGGGTGAAGGTAGGGGTGGAGGAATGAGTCGGTGGAGAAGGGAGAGGAGTTTGGAGGATTCAGAGTGACGCAGAGAGAGAGAGAGAGAGAGAGAGAGAGAGAGAGAGAGAGAGAGAGAGAGAGAGAGAGAGAGAGAGAGAGAGACTTGTGTGGAATTGTTGGAGAGGAATGGATGAATGAGATGGGTGGTGGACTAAAACAGGGTGGAAGAGAATGAGAGGGTGTGTGGGGACTGAATGGTGCATTGGACGAGGGTGGTGTGCGTATCGAATTATTATGTATCACCTTTGCGAGATTCCGAAAATACCTTATATAAATAATTAAATATTCATCAACAATGCAAAGGAACAATAAAGTAAGGTAATTATTCCTTTATTAGGTTCTTCCATCAGCTGCGAGTTGTCATCGTTAGCTAAGTAGGTCTACTGAGTGTGAATAGAGTTTCTTTAAAAGATAATATATATAGAAGACACGGCAGATCATCGCATTCGTCATTTTTCAAAACTGGTTGCATTATTAATTTCGTCAGCAAATCACAAGACATGCCAAGATCCAAATACCGGATGGAGAGCGGCGAAGGAAAACTGTTTTTACAAACGGACACATGCACAGTTGTACATGTGTCCGTTTATAATTTTTTTTACAATTGTACAATTGTACATGTAGGCCTATATGGTACGCAGCAGAAGAGGCGAAGACGTTGGAATGCATCGGAGAGATATCTGCCATTCTAGCGGAGAACTATGCATGCGTTGCCATGGATACGAGAGTTTTCCTTCAAGGGTTTTAATCTTCGCTTCGTTCAGCGTATAATTATAGGTTACGCTTTGCGAAGTCATAACCAGAGATTTCAACGTAAACAAACCGACGGTTAAAAGCTGCAGCGTCGACGAACTTATGATCTGTATTGTAAATCTATACAAGCTAATGACGTTAATTAGTAGATCTATCTGGTCGCTACTACCATTATCAAGCGTGAACTTCTTCTTCTTCTTCTTCTTCTTCTCTCTCTCTCTCTCTCTCTCTCTGATACTATCTAGCAAGCTTCGCTGTCCGTTCCAGACTGACTCACTGACTCACTGACCATCTTTACCTATCTTCATTTGTGTCAGTTTAAGCTGCATTTAAAATCTTAGGGCAACCCTCTGCTAAAAGAAGTTGCCCATGCCCGATTCAAACCGTGCTTTCCATGTGAATTAGACTTAACACTGCATGCAGGTACCAGAATGATATCGGTTCAATTCTGACGAGTTTCATAATGTGACCTCATAATTATAGCCTATCTGAACGGAAACGACTTCCTCTTTAGAAGTTGTTGGATATCTGATCAAAAGCAAGCAATTAATCATGTTGATAATCTCGCATATTCTCTTTCCTCTCCACACCACTCCCCCATTGGCTTTTCAAAGCGACTCTAGTGCACGCAATAACCTGCGACTGCTCACTTGCACTCATAATTACTCACTACGCACATGAGCAGTGCAATAGAGGCACATATTGGAAAGAAATATTGATAGCAGCGATTATGGAAGTTTTCTAATTGGTGCTGCGTAATGAAAGTACCGGTACGCGTCAGTGAACGCCACTCACTGGGTTTTTGAGTGGGCGCTATATCAATGTTTTGATGCATGCGTAATACACACACGAGCACATAGATTTATCTCCTTCGACATTCATTTAGGTATTCATACATCATAAATTTCTACTCCTCGATTGCTTCGTGTCTGGCAATATTCTTTTTGGCTTGAAAATTAATTCTGAAGAGCAGGTAAATCTCTGTTTCAATAAACTGGACGCAAATCGTCCTGAAATATCTCTCACAGATTTAATTTGTCAGATTAAATTGACCAAATATCACGGCTTTTCAAAGAAAATTATTCTGCAACTGCACAACCCTCTTCTTTCCTTTCCATCCTCTCCATGCGAAATTTCTGATGACCTTTTTTCCGTCCGAAAAAATCTGATGACCTTTTTTTTAGTTTTTCGCTTCGAATTTAATAATAAAAAATGCACATAAACAGCCGCGTGTACCGTAATTACGGTAATTTACTCACGTATACCCGCGTACCCTGGTTTCTATAGGCCGTGTACCCGCGTATACCCTTGATTACAACCCTGTTTTAAACTGCCCCGGTACCTTTAACTGCACAGAAGTGCATCCAAAACTGCAGAAATTAATTTACAACTGCACATTTTGTGTAGAACTGCACGTTAAAAAAAGCCCTGCCAAATATCGACAAAACTGTTAGCCATAATTCACCAGATAATATTATCGGCACCGATTAGGATCCACATAGCTTGAAACGTGAATGGTGGTGTGTGACCGAGATGTCATTCATGAAACATCGATATAAGTTGTCGGCATATTTCTGAGGCTGCAGTCAACATGATTGTGCGTCGAAATTATATTATCGTCTTGCGAAAAAACCAAGCGTTTCCAAAAAAGCCTATAAGTGGAGTTGGACAATTGTTGACTGCAGGAAGAAATGCAGAAATCAATTCAGCGTTCGATAATTTCCCAATCGAGATGAGAGCGAATACAACGATGAGAACACACGATGCAGTAGCCTCTACTCCCCGGGCAAAAGTAGTTATGCGACGTCTGCCCATCTCCTAACAGATTTGGCGTCCAGTTTCGGCTGTCGCCCTAGAGGGGTGTGGAAACATCGTGAATTGGCAGCACGGTATAACTGGCAGACCGGCACAATAATTACTACACCCAGATTATCATTAGCTTCACTTTTATCGCGTGTGCCTTGAAGCGAAGGCAAACGCTGTTGCACAACTAAGAAATCGGTCGATTGGTCCGCTGGGTCTTCCGTCAAACATTTCCGACATTTTGGGATTCGTTTATATGCATGGACGCAAATAATTACTCCGAAATTCTTATTTTCATCCTCTCCCCACTACTCTAGCAAGACTGAGAAGCATTGCAATTATAAGCTTACTATAGCATAAAGTCAAGGTTTCCAGTGGCGTAGGCCATGTTGAAACCTGTTGCAGTGAGTAAGGTATAATGTCGAATTCCGTCGAATTCGGAATGATAACTTGAATCGCTAGTGAAGTATAAATTTGTAGAACTTTATTTGCTTTATTACACAGATCGGTCAATACGAAACGAACCCGTTATAATTAATCATTAGAACCTTGTATTATTCTGCATCGGGTAATGCGACTCATTGTAGTAACACATGCACTGATCCTATTGAAAATACGAATTTCACATTAGTCAGATGCTAAAAGTATCATTATGTTATAATAAACTTGAAATTAATGTCGAAGATGCAGAATAGGAGTAAGCCTAATAATAACGATCATATTATAATTAAAAAGTTTTCTTTAAGATATGCATCTAATTCAATTAGTAAGCAGTAATTAGGTCACGCAGAGGTGAACCTGGCTTATACAGTATTGTTTCAGTGAACTGCTTCACGGTTTGCATTGCAATCATCATTGCAATCATCATTGCAATCGTCATTGCAATGAACAGTCTGTGACGTTAAACGACAATAATGATTGAACTTGACGGTCGTTCAGGAATAATCGGTGCATAAAAAGCAACATTAATTATTAAATTATTATGCTTTTAAAAGGCAAGTTGTTTGTGACAACCTGCAGGCCTCCGATGCAGAATCGATGCCTCAGATTCACATTTATTTGCCTCTTTACAAAGCAGCAATATAGGGAGACTACGGACTCGGTACTTGAGCAAGTTCTTCAATCTCAATTGCACTGTAATATATAATTTTCTCACCTGCACGGCAGAAGGGTGTATGCACAGTGCACTTATGAGCTTTAAAGGATGGGCGATATAAAATTGCAGTTCCAGTTGCATTGTATTACATTGCATTGCCTTGTATGAGCGGCCTGAAAATAACCACAGCGCAACGAATAATAATAATAATAATAATAATAATAATAATAATAATAATAATAATAATAATAATAATAATAATAATAATAATAATAATAATTATTATAATAATAATAATAATAATAATAATAATAATAATGATGATAATGATAATGATAATGATAATAATGCCATCGCATTTCGTGGCACGTTCACTAATGTTGCGGAGAACGAGGCCTGATTTTCTAAACACTCTAAAAAATAATAAAAATAATAATAATAATAATAATAATAATAATAATAATAATAATAATAATAATAATAATAATAGGCGGTGCCTTTCCAGCGCAGGATCTCTACGACGATTAGGTGCCGTTCCAGATGTTTTTATACTGTTCTTAATTAATATTTAAGTCCCTGAAGTCCCTAAATACCTCGAGGCAAAAAAAATAATATGTGGAGATTTAAGTGCCATGAGTTCGTAAGCAATCGATTAAAAAAGACCGTAGCAACGATTCAGAATAATGGATTCTTACATGGTTAAGTAAGGAGAAAGAACCTATTACAAAGCTAGCTGTGTTTTTGTGAGGCTGAATAGAAATTCCTAGCTTTAATCTCCTTACACGCACGGTCCGCACGGTATCCGCTCTAACTAACAGTAATTATTGTTGGATGAGCAAACCAAGCACTGCAAGCAGGTTAATAAAATAGAATGCCTTGTAGCCCTGTATCCGTGGTTTGTATCCGGGGTTTGTATTCGTGGTTTGTATCCGTGGTTTGTATCCGGGGTTTGTATCCGTGGTTTGTATCCGTGGTTTGTATCCGGGGTTTGTATCCGTGTTTTGTATCCGATTGCGCCGCATAAAATTAACAAGTTGTGACCTTTGTGGTCGTAGACTCTAAGACTTCCGCATTATGTTGCTCCTGTAGAATTAAGTGTGCTTCTGCAGTCGCGATGTTTTCTTTAACGACTCTGAGCCATAACTATTACAAAGATAATCAGCGACGCCCTCTTTCCGGGCTTGGGGTTGGTGGGACTGGCACTGCCAGAGTGCGGGCAGTGGCACCAGAGTGAGGGCAGTGGCACCAGAATGAGGGCAGTGGCACCAGAGTGAGGGCAGTGGCACCAGAGTGAGGGCAGTGGCACCAGAGTGCGGGCAGTGGCACCAGAGTGAGGGCAGTGGCATCAGAGTGAGGGCAGTGGCACCAGAGTGCGGGCAATGACTCAAGAGTGCGGGCAGTGACTCAAGAGTGCGGGCAGTACAATGCAGGACGCCGTTAATGGCTGCTACAGTGTTTGGCACCAGAGTGCGGGCTCTGGCACCATATAGTTTGGGCAGTGGCACCAGAGTGCGGGCAGTGGGGGAGTTTCTGCTTGCGTATATAGACGCCTATACTGAAAACAATATACTTAAACGTACGACGCATCTAATGATTGCTGCAGTGTTTAGCATAGGACGATAATTATCGTTACTGATCGATCGATCGGCTGACCTACCTATAGCTATACCTGGTTCCTCATCTACGGCAGTACAGTGACTACAGTCAGCAATAGCGCTACATAACATATTATAGTTGGGATCGATGGATGCATTGATCGGTCATCGGAAACGAGTTGTACGTCTCCCTGCAAACTGATCTGACCTCTTCCATCTATAAGGTCGAAACCATATAACAGTGATCGGATACGGTGAAGGCGTTGTCATGGGAACAGGTGTGATGCTACGCGCATACTGCAGGTGAAAATCTATTTGACAGTGAAATATTACTCGTTGGAATTTGGTGACGCACCAAACGGTTTCCATTTGTTTTTTAATGTCACCTTTATAGGCAAGACAGCAAAATCAAAAGAACGGAATTCTTAGAAGATGTAATTACATGCATACGTGTCTATGCATGTAAGCGTGTATGTATGTATGTATGTATGTATGTATGTATGTATGTATGTATGTATGTATGTATGTATGTATGTATGTATGTACATGTATGTATGTATGTGTGTATGCATGCATGTGTAGGCTACATAAGTACGCGTGTAGGTATATACGTGCATTATAGACATGATCTTCGATTCCATCTTCCTTGATTCCGTCTTACTTGCTTACTTCGTTTATTTCCATTTGAATTTTCATCATTTCTTCCTTTCTTTTTTTCCCTAAATTCTTTCTCTTTTTCTTCTTGCTTCACTTCTCTCTTCTGTCTCTATTCCTTCTATCTCTCCCTTCCGTTTCCTCTCTTCATTCATTCACTCCTCTTATTCTTATTCTTATTCTTCATTGTTTCATTCCTTTCTTTCCTTTCTTTCTCTCATCTCAATCATTCCTTCCCTTCTTCCTCATTCTCCTACCTCTACTCTTTCCTTGCTCTTTCGAGAAAATCACATTAGTCTCAGTTTGATATTGATACATATAAGTCAAAGTCTAAAGGGAATCTGGTCCGCGACAGAATGCTGTTCGTGAATCGTGACTGCTGCAGTTGGAAAAGAGCGTAGGCGGTTAGGTCATACAGCGGAGGTCAGAGGTCATGCCCCCAATTGAACCGTTGAACTCCAGACGTCAACTCTTTACTTTTTTATATGCAAACGGAATTGATCGTCGTAAGTTTCGAAATTACTGCAGTTGCAGAGAAATATTCTGTAGTTCCTTCAGCGGCAGATTTGAGCAACTTGCTGTTCTCTTTCCGGCTCATGGTACTAACTTTTCTCATCGACATGTCAGGAAATCACCATTGGTTAAAATTATATCACTGAGAAATACATAGGCAGCAAAATGCGTGTTTTACTGCAACTTTATTTTCTCTACTCCGTGAGAAAGTTGAGTTAATAGCTGCGACCCCATAGAAGTTCACGACCTCCATCTCTCTAAGGCAGTGCTCTAACGTCATTGCGTGAAAAAACCGTAGTCTACAACAGTAGCCTACTGTAGTAAAGCTATATTATCAACACATATATAAATGAACACTTACATTGTATACAGGTATATAATTTATAAAATTATGTCATTCTGTCCAATTAATAATTCACTACCTCTCTAGATATAATCACGAATCAGTTGTATCCAGGAAGTTTTCTATTGGCTGACAGTTATCTTGTCTATGTTTTAATTCGACTACAACTAATTTAAGGTGGAGCTTTACGCTCAGACTCTCTTTAAGTTTAATATAAAAGTAGATGCTTTATGGACATTCGGTGGAGAATTGAGGACAGAGAACATATTATAGAAACTCGATCGTGTCCTGTCTGATGAACGTTTAGCTATTATTCAATCTCTTGTAATCACGTAGATCTAAGTTTAGTTTCCGTAGTTCATTATTAAACTCAATAATGCACATTTCATTTCTTTTCATTTGCACACAGCAAATGATGACCATTTTAGGGCAACAGAGATTTCCCCATATGAAGCAAATCTCAGCAGTTGCTATGCACCCTTATAGAAGCGCTTCGGGCTCTTGGCCGAACCATTTGTCGGAAACCTAACGCCGCCGCCGTCTGCAACAAAAAGGCGGATTTCGTCTTTATTTATCGGAAATAGTTAAGCTGACGGACATAGAATCGTGCGTCGATTCTCACCAAGTCCACTGTTGATATTTTAGGCAAATACGATCCGATATTTTGAAGCAAAAGCGATGACGTCGAAATGACGAACGATTCTCGTCGGCCAATCGTTGCTGTTCCTACGCACTATGGTCCAAAACGTGGGGCAAACTGGAAAACAACATCTGGCGGCACAGGATTTCTTCTCATTGATTGCGGTCGTTTTTAAGATTTGATTGTAAAGTTTCGCGTTTAACAGTTCAGTACGACGTGCGATTAGCGATTCGGGGCGACGCGGTTTGTGGCTGAGGGTTTAATCGGAGCCTGAGGGGGAAAAGAAGTTCAGTATACGACATCCCTCACATTTTACATCTTATATTTCTCTGCCTCCTCCTCCTTCTCCTTTTCCCTCCTACTTCTCTTCCTTCTTCTCCTCTCAAGCAGCTCAAGCTACCTATTCTCTTTGCGGCCCCCCAGAAACCGAACTCTTATCTCATTCGACGGCTCTGGACAACCCATCTGATATGACGCAGCGGAGCGGGGGGGGGGGGGGGTGAATAGGTTTGTGACCTGCGCTCAGTTTAAGAGTAGAGGTTTAGAAGTCTAATTTGTAGTTTACGATTTCAATATTTCGACGGGACCTCTCCGTTTTATGGCCTCCATCCATCGTAAAAGAGCGCGTGATCCTTTCATGCTGGCGCTTGTTAATATTCTAATTTGTTTAATACAGTTTTATAAACAGTTGCTTCTATAGCTTTAGTTAGCTGAGTGCGTGGTGCGTTATGATTAACTCCTGTTATATAGTTAGTTCTAAAATCTATGTAATATAATATGTAATATAATTATATGTAATATATATGTAATATTTGTAATATATGCAATATATATGTAATATGCATGCTATATATATGTAATATATATAATATATGTAATATGTAATAATATATGTTATCGTTCTATTACGATGTAATGAATGCGCGCTTGTCGTAGACATCTATGCAAATCAAGGCAACTCACTTACCTACTTATTTACTTATTTTGTCTGAACTCACTTGATCACCGTTCCATTGTCTAACCATTATTCAAGATGTCTAGCCTTAGTTGTCTCCCTTTACCTTTCTTACCGTGTCTATAACCTTCTACAATAATCGTCCCTCTTTTGTCTGACACCAAGCTGTGTTGCTTGACTATTTAAAAATCAAGTTGCCCAATTAGTATAGAGTATTAGAGTCCGATACTTTGGGCTGTGTTTGACAGGGCCGGATTAAGAAATGTGGGGACCCATTTCGAGAATTTTTTGGAGGATCTTCGGCCGAAAATTCTGATGACTTTTCTTTAGTTGTTTGGTCGAAAATTTCATAGAATGTGCCGATTATTTCCCTCCAAAAAAAGTTGATGACCTTTTTCAGTCGTTTGGTTGGTTGAAACTTGAAAAAAACTTTAACAAATTCGGAATTTTTTTCCCCGCATGTGTGGGGTCCCTAAAGTGTTGGGGCCCTAATCGGCGGATCATATTGAATATGCCTTAATCCGGTCCTGGTGCTTGATAGATTCGAAGCGATGTGATTCTTACTCTGGCTCTGATTCTTAGATGATTCTAATTTTCGATTCCACGCTTGGCATAATTATTAGTCCTAGACATCTATGTGTTTTAGGTCTAATATTCCGCCTAAATCCATAACAATTCCTGACATGAAGCAATACTTAGTCAGTGCAAAACCAGAAGCTAAATCGGTCCCTGAAGACGTTTTATGCGGACAGAATTACTGCAAACGAAAACGGTTTGGAAGAAACTGGAAGAAACGGTGTCGACACTTTTTCCGACTCGACAGAATTGTGTCATAATCTGTTCCTTTACCACGATACCTGCATGCATTGCAGTATAGCCTACTTCATTAATTTATACCAATAATTGATTTTGCAGGTCGTTAGCTTATACTCTGAATGAATAGGCCTATAATTCATTACTTTCCGCTGTTCTCTGCACTGGCCAAAGCGTTATGATCGCAATATTGCTTTTAAAATAAAATAAATGGCAGCAGAAAAGAATTCCATTCTCTCATTTTCTTAACATGTCTGTTTATCTCTGTCATGTAATCTGCTTTCGTCAAAGCAACCGAAGGATTACGCGTGTATGTATGTAGGTGCGCTTGTTATAGCGCCTTTTCAAGGTTACTATTCAGAAGCGCTCCCGACTACAGCGCGAACACTGAAACGGAGTGTCATGCCGAAGCGCTGAGCAATTGCGAGTGAGGGACTTGCCCGTGCACGGTCCCTACGAGGCAGCTTGAGGTGCATTCGAACCTGCAACCTTCCGACTGCAAGGCAACGAACATACCCACTACACCACCGCGCCTCACGATGTTATAGATTTACATAACCTAATATTACCATACGAAGCAGATGAGTTAAATTACATATACATAACCTAATATTACATTTACCCTGATTATACCTATAACGTCATTTGATAGGCTCGATTAGTCAAGGACCATGACTCAATCGCACTTTTATGTCTCATCGTTATTTACCTTACCCAGGGCCGCATTAAGGCTAGTGCGGGCCCGGGTGCTGTGACAACCGTTCGGGCCCTTCTGTCAGCCACCGGTCCACCAGACACATAATAATGCTTATGCCTATTATAGGCCTGCCGTGCTTACTAATGAACTATACCTAAGAATGCCTTTGTCATGGCGTATTTGTTACTAAGAAAATGCTTCAGGCACTATAGAGTGCAGTGTGGACTACGGACGACAAGCAATGTTTAGATAATAAATCATTCAAAGCAATTTTCAAAATTATACAATACTTGTCTAAGTTTAATTTGAATGAATCTTCCATGTTGAAGTTAAACAACCGTCATGGTCATCACGAGTTAGGTCTTAGACAGTTAGGATTCACGTTAAGCCTACAGCGAAGTTTTGCTAACTTTCTTATACGGGCAAATTAATTGTAATTAATTGTCGTAGGCATAGGCCTAATATTGAATTCAACCTGCGGAGATAGGCCTACGCTTTACTAAACCACTAAACCACAGCTGAAAAGTCACACCTCCAAAAGATAAAATATTATTTTATTAATAATAAGTTCCTGCAATTTCCGCCAATTTATGAACAGTTCGAGATAATAAAACTCGAGTGTGGGAGAACTTTGTGAAAATTTCGTCGACTATAACTTTGTACTTATTAATGTTGCAGCATTCTCGATAAGAAATAATTTCATCGCTTCCTAAAATGCGGGCCCCTCAAATCTGCGGGCTCGGGTGCTGCAGCACCCTTAGCACCAGGTCCTGCCTTAATGCGAGCCTGACCTTACCTCGCATTACCTTACCTTGCTGAGTCATACGCTCACCATTTTTTTTACACTGAATTCAACTCAACTGAAGTGTTAATGCGGTTTAGAGTTAGTCTATTAGTCCATTAGACCAAAACGACTAAACGAAACAATTGAAACGAAACAATTGAAACGAAACAATTGAAACGAATCAATTGAAACGAATCAATTCAAACGAATCAATTCAAACGAATCGATTGAAACGAATCAATTGAAACGAATCGATTGAAACGAATCGATTGAAACGAATCAATTGAAACGAATCAACTGAAACGAATCAATTGAAACGAATCAATTAAAACGAATCAATTGAAACAAAACAATTGAAACGAAACAATTGAAACGAATCAATTGAAACGAAACAATTGAAACGAAACAATTGAAACGAAACAATTGAAGCGAAACAATTGAAACGAATCGATTGGAACGAATCAATTGAAACGAATCGATTGAAACGAAACAATTGAAGCGAAACAATTGAAACGACGATTCTTTGATCTTCGTAGATGAAAACTCACCTTAGTCAAAGCGCAGACGAGCAGAGAGAAGAAGGCCAACAGTTTCGGATTCCCCATGTTCTCTTGTTGCCGTGTTGTCGTTGTTGTCTTTTGGTTGTTGCTGTTCTTGTCGTTGTCTTCTCACTGTTGCCACGTAGATTCTAGCAACGAAAACGGTTGTTGGACGCTGTTGTTGTTGTTGTTGTCAGTTACGCCGAAGTCAGACTGACGGAGACTAGCCTACTGTCACTACGAACGAAGCTTTAAGTAGCGCCGTCGTTCACGGACGATGCACCACCCCACCCCCACCCCACCCACCAGACGTCAAGCCCGCATTCACACAATCGCTCGCTCACCCTTTGCTACTCCACTTCCTCCTTTATTATCATCGTCTTCTCTTTCTTCTTCTTCCTCCTCCTCCTCCTCCTCCTCCTCCTCCTCCTCTCCCTTCTTCTTTCACGTCATGTCTCTTCCATCGTTCTGCTGTATTCCTCTTTTCCCATTCAAACTCCACCTTTTCCTTCCCTTTCCCTTCCTCCTCCGCTTTTATCTGCTACTATCACCAACCCTGCCTTTCTTTATTTTTATTTTCCTCCTCCTCGTTTCCTCCTTCTACTCCTCTCTTCCTACTTCGATCTCCTATCTCGTCCTCTTCCTTCCTCTTTCATTCCTTCTGCCTCTCCTTCTCTCTTCCTCCTTATTCTTTTCCTATCTTCCTCCTTTCCAACGCCATTTTCCTTCTTTCTCTACCTTTCTATCATTTTCTTCTCCTCCATCTCTTGTTCCTCCTCCTCCATCTCCTCCTCCTCTTCGTCCTCATTCTACGCCCGCATTTGTCCACCCACTTCCTCGCTCTTGCCATTTTACCTCCCGCCTCCAATTCCTGCTCGTGCGTCGCTCCCATTGGATGCGACAGTCTTTAAGATACATCTCTATTGATGCGGCTGGAAGAAGCGGTGGAAGAAGAAGCGGCGGAAGGAGAAGCGATGGAAGAAGAAGCGGTGGAGGAAGCGGTGGCGGTGACCGACGGGTCGATCGGTCGACACTTCGACGGACGTCATCCGCTGCTGGAAAAGACTCCACGGAACAAGGGAGAGCCCACCCGACGGAAGAGGGAGAGGCCACCCGACCGAAGAGGGAGAGGCCACCCGACGGAAGAGGGAGAGGCCGCGCGACCGAAGAGGGAGAGGCCGCGCGACGGAGGGACGACGGGACACGGCTACGGAGGAGAGCCTCCTCGGTCCGAAGGGGAAAACAATGGAAGGATGGACGACGAGAGACGAGAGACTGATGTGGTTCGTTGTAGACGCCAGGGAAACTGTACAGCTGCCATGCCACCAACAAATAGGATTATCGTCGACGATGCACATCTTATAAAAGAACACACAGACAGTTTCAAAGTCCATGCACACACGCACACACACACGCACACACACACACACATGCATGCATACGTTCACAAGCACTTAGACGCACATACACACGCATCAACAGACATACACACGCACGCGTGCAAACGCACGTATGCTATCTGTCTCGGTAGACTACACACACACGCGCACGCGCACACACACACACACACACACGAACACATGCACACACACACGCACGCACACACACACGCACACGCACACGCACGCATACACACACACGCATGTTTAGAATTGAATTCCAATAATATGAATGCTATATTGCATCTATGCAGGCCAGAACTGATATGAATTTCAGAATGCAAGACGCATACTCAACGAAAAATGTGTGTGCGGGTTTATATATTTTGTAGATAAGCATTATAGTGGTGTGCAAAAGTGTGGAATCACCAACAACTTTTGCGTTCTTCAATCCAGAGCTTCCTTTCATGAATTTTTAGAACTGCAAACCTCTTCTTTCCCTTCTCATACTCAATGGTTAATTACTCCCAATCAGATGATAATGACTTTTAAAACTATTCTTAACTACACAGAAGTGCTTCTACAGCTGCACATGCAAGCTCACTTAGAAGTTAGAACTGCACATTTTGTGTACACCGTTTGAAACCTGTCGTCACAAATGGCCACCAATGGCCACCAATGACCACCAATGACCACCAATTACCACCAATTACCACCAATTACCACCAATTACCAACAATGGCCACCAATGGCCACCAATGGCCACCAATGGCCACCAATGGCCACCAATGGCCACCAATGGCCACCAATGACCACCAATTACCACCAATGACCAACAATGACCACCGATTACCACCAATGACCACCAATTACCACCAATGGCCGCCAATGACCACCAATTATAATTACCAACAATGGCCACCAATGACCACCAATTACCACCAATGACCTCCAATGGACACCAATGGTCACCAATGACCACCAATCACCACCAATGGCTACCAATGGCCACCAATGACCACCAATTACCACCAATGGCCGCCAATGTCCATTAATGGCTACCAATGACTACCAATGACCACCAATGGCCACCAATGACTACCTGTTGTCGAAAACTTTACTTAAGCTTACAGGAAGAGCAAATAGATCATTGCTTAGGCCTATCTTGTCACCCCCGATGACTTCTAAGAAACGGCCGGACTTCTATATCCTGGTAATGAGTTCGTTGCTTAGAGATCTTAGAAACAAACAGGCCTAAAATTAGAGCTGTGTCATAGTCCAGGCAATTTACAGTTTCACCTGGGCAAAATTGTAATAGAAGCTTTTAAAACGGTTTCCTGTTCAGAATTTTCTGCTGAATAACATATCCAAAATCCGACAAAATCCGACCATGGGGTCACCCCCCAAAATGGGGTTCAAAATATGATGGGTTTCATGCTTTTTTACATTGAGTATCAGGCTGCTAGTACAGCGGCCTGGTTAAAAATGGTTCACTTTGTGATACAAGCATGATATTTGGTACATTCTACGAACATGTCATAAGAAAGAGATTTGGCTATAGGGCCATCGCATATTTGGCCCATGGCCCCAATGGCAGCCATTTTTGAAAATGGCCCCCGGTTTACAGATTTTAAATTATCTCAGCTTCCAGTACACTTAGAATCGTCGTCTTGGTGTCTAAACAAACATAGTTCGGGGCGAGGATTCCAACAGAGTCATTGCAAATGTTCCCCACGGCTTCAATGGCGGCCATTTTCCAAAATGGCCGACCAAAGGACGAAATTTTCAATATCTCAGCTTCCAGTACACCTAGAAATGTCATCTTGGTGTCTAAACATACATGGTTAGGGGCGAGGATTCCAGCAGAGCCATTGCAAATGTTCCCCACGGCTTCAATGGCGGCCATTTTCTAAAATGGCCGACCAAAATACGAAATTTTCAATATCTCAGCTTCCAGTACACCTAGAAATGTCATCTTGGTGTCTAAACATACATAGTTAGGAGTGAGGATTCCAACAGAGCCATTGCAAATGTTCCCCACAGGCAGGTCGATGCTGGTCTTAAGCAACCACGTGGGCATGGCGTTCTTCATCGAGTTCCTGTCGGCGGCGTCATTGACCAACAGGCAGATGGCGTCAGTTGTGACGGGCTCAAAACCGGAAACCGGTCTGCCATCGCAATATCGCGAAACACCGGTGTCGGTGCCCTCAGTGGCCGACCTGATGTCGGAGACTCGTTGGTCGAAATAGTCGGCGAAAGCCTGAGCGAAAGCCCCGGGCCAGCAGCAGGTGCAGCGTCCTGGTCCCTGCCAAGTCCATCGCTGATCGCTTGCCATAGCGACCCCGAATAACGCTGGGAGTCAACCTTCGACTTCCAGAAGCGACCCCGTCTTGACCGTACGAGGCAGTGCATTGTCTTCAATGCCCCCATCCAAATGCCATGGGTGCTCTCCGTGCGCGACCTCTTAAAGCGACGCTCAAGCCGCCTTGCATAACGCTTCGCAGAGCGGCAATCAGAGTCGTACCACTAGTTGGCTGTGCCTCAAACCCAATGGGTGATCTCGGTCATCGGCGCTTGGGTGGCGAGCAAGGCCGTGATCACCTCATCGAAGCGAGAGGCCATCGAGTCTGCGTCGGTGCCGGTCAGAAACCCAGCGGAACCATCGCAGAGGCAAGAGGCGTTGAGATCGTTCTTGAACCGGGTGACGTCGAGACGCTGGGTTCTGTAGACTTGTGTCTCGACTGGAGCAGCATGGAAGGGCCTTCTCACCATCCGATGGTCGGACGTGCATCCTGGGACACCGATGACATTGACCGTCGATGGCCTCTCTTGCGATAACGACATCAAGAGTGCCTTCCCGATCGTGAGTAGCACCAGCCACGCACTGCACCGAACGCGCCGAGCAACTCAGTAGCACGCGAGGCGGTCGTGTCGTCAGGACGGTCAAAGCGGATGTTGATATCGTCTGTGATGATGTAGGGCATAGCGAACGATGACAAGTATTCAAGTAGGACGCGAAATTAATCGAAGAAGGTTGCAGTCACCGCGGCAGAGCGGTAGACGACAACGAAGACGAACGAACTTCCAGCGACCGTTACCCTGGCGATGAGATGTTCGAAGGTCGTTGGCTCGAACGGAGCAGTAAGTTTCTCTGCGTCGTCGTTGTTGCACCTGCTGCTGTCAGGCTGATAGCAGCAGGTGCAACAACGACGACGCCACCATGATTTTTTTTATAGCAGACGTCATCAGTCCTCGAACCCCGCTGAACAGGGCGAACATGCACGCTCAAGCATCTGTAGGCCCGAAGATCCAAGGCGCCTGAGCGCGACAACGTCGGCGTCCTTGTTTCAGTGAGGCCAATGATATCGAGTACCATGTCGAACCAGCACTGCTTTACAACGTCGACCTTCTTGGTGAGAGAGCGAACGTTGAGCGTTGTGCACTTGAGCTGATGAACCTGATGAGAGGCATGCCGACGTGGATTTAGCCGTATAAGATGATCTCTGACTGGATGAGCATCACTCCAATCTACAGGAGACGACGCCGATGGAAGTGGTGAAGATCCGGAACCGTCGACGGTGGATGCGATGGGACTTGGTGGTCGATTGCCGGTGATCACAGGAACAAAGCCCCGTGGCACCGAGGTCAATACACCCGAGAGCTTCGAGTGGAGATACAGACTTGTTGATTCTGCTTCTGTACCATGCCAAGGACAATGAGCGGCGCCATATAAATGTTCAATACAATTACAATTACAATGGCTTCAAGCTCTGCTATCGTAGTGATATAAGACGGGGATTACATCCAAATTCTGTCTATGATATCTGCAGCATTCAAACCATGTTGGGCATTGACACCTGCAGGCTTCTCTTGTTTCTGCATGCTTTCACGGGATGTGATACCACATCCAGAATTTTTTTCTGTGAATGATTTCAAGCACATTGATGTCGTCCGCAGCCCGCTATTCAATGTAAAAGAGCTCTGTTGGAATCCTCGCCCCTAACTATGTATGTTTAGACACCAAGATGACATTTCTAGGTGTACTGGAAGCTGAGATATTGAAAATTTCGTATTTTGGTCGGCCATTTTAGAAAATGGCCGCCATTGAAGCCGTGGGGAACATTTGCAATGGCTCTGCTGGAATCCTCGCCCCTAACCATGTATGTTTAGACACCAAGATGACATTTCTAGGTGTACTGGAAGCTGAGATATTGAAAATTTCGTCCTTTGGTCGGCCATTTTGGAAAATGGCCGCCATTGAAGCCGTGGGGAACATTTGCAATGACTCTGTTGGAATCCTCGCCCCGAACTATGTATGTTTAGACACCAAGACGACGATTCTAAGTGTACTGGAAGCTGAGATAATTTAAAATCTGTAAACCGGGGGCCATTTTCAAAAATGGCTGCCATTGGGGCCATGGGCCAAATATGCGATGGCCCTATAGCCAAATCTCTTTCTTATGACATGTTCGTAGAATGTACCAAATATCATGCTTGTATCACAAAGTGAACCATTTTTAACCAGGCCGCTGTACTAGCAGCCTGATATTCAATGTAAAAAAGCATGAAACCCATCATATTTTGAACCCCATTTTGGGGGGTGACCCCATGGTCGGATTTTGTCGGATTTTGGATATGTTATTCAGCAGAAAATTCTGAACAGGAAACCGTTTTAAAAGCTTCTATTACAATTTTGCCCAGGTTCACTATATTGTTTGAGCTAGATTGCCTGGACTATCATGTTGTAATACATGCAGGTTCAAAATTGTGACTATCACAGTATCACAGTGAAGTCTTATTTTAGTTGATATTATTTCTGCTCACGGGGCACTTTTCTTTGTCATTCAAAATTTCCCCAAGTCCGGGGCCCCATGCCGCCCGCGGGTCACCGCGTGCACCCTTGGTAGACTACAAATAGGCCTACATGTAGGTTAGGGTGTCCCAATTTGAGGTTATTGTTGAAAATTCTAAGTTTCTCCAGCCACAAAGTATCATTGGTGGACAATAACTTTAGGGAAAAAATTTCAAATTTTTTCAAGGACATTTAGAGGTCCCCCCACAGGGTTATAAGATATCATAAAAATACATTGTGGTCTGCCGCTATCATTATCAATATCACTCATGCGTAATTTCATGAACCTTGGTTTTTTTGCAGCCCAACACCATTTTCATTATGAATACGTGCACCACACATATATATGTATATGCTATATATATACACACACACACAATCATACATATATATAATATTACATATATATAATTTCATGCAGAGCTGTTGTTTCGTAGGTTTGCATGTATGGAGCAGCCATTTCGTTAAGTGTGCAAAACGACATTTCAGATTGTTTGATATATCCTTTTCACTACAGTCTGTTACATAGGCCCTAAATGCAAATGTGGGTTAACGGTTACATATTTTATATATTACAATATTGGTTAATTTTATTGTCATGGAAAGCCACAGTAAAACTAAAGCACTGTCAAAGTTGATTAATTGACCATCTATATGAGAACTTGTGCTATCTTTGAGGTGATGCTTTCCAGCGAATTTTATACATGTCTTTGACAATCTACAAGGCTGCAGATATTCTGTGTTTTCAAGATGTTTGATGAAACTGGTTCAAATTAAACAAACGTCAGTTTCTGCAGCAATAAATCCCAAAAGATAATTATTGTAATGATGTAAACTGAGGGCTTTAAAACTTGCTTTTTGGATCAGGCTCACAGAGCATCACCATATGGAGGATTTCCATGAATTCTTTACATTTGCTGAGTTGATGATGGGATGGATGTACCAGACATAACTGGTATTTGCAAGTTTGATGCTCTTCAGATAGAGTACGTTGTATGGCAAAGGCCGTTATATTACTCAATGAAAATGGAGTTGCTGTCCTATGGAAACGAAACTGTCATCTGTTTAACAGATACAGACATTCATATGTAATTAAAACACTTTAACCGTTTTTGTTGTATCAGTGTAAGCCTACATCCTAACCTGGCGCACTGTCCGACCTCAGCTGATGCTCCATTTAATTGCATCATGTTAGTTAGAAGATTACAAGCATAATTATGATTATCCTGCATGGTCTCAGTATTACTGCACTTAAAGTAATGCAATGCCATTCTTGATACTTCAGTCCAGAGCACACAACTCTTGAATTGTTTTCCGATCTCTTAACACCACACGAGGAAGCAACTCTCATACTACACATGACCCCGAAATTGGATCTCACTTGGTCAAGTTTCTTCCACAACTTTACCAGAGCTATAAAATTATATCTCTCAAAGCTTTTTCCAGACTACCGGCATTGACGACAGTTTTCTAGAGAGTCCTGCTGCTTGACCATCTGGAAAATCGTTCAATTAAGCCATTGTAATCGTGAACAACTTGGCATGTGTCAATGGCTGTGCCTGATACAGACATTTAATGCCATAAAAAATGAAAGTCATAAACAGTTCCAATTGCAGGCTGTTGAAAAACATCGAAAGTACTTCCCAAATTGCAACCATGACTCACTTGAGTCACTTCTTCCGATGTAGTGAACTACTGATTGGACCAACATGTGACTATCTCACATTTGGTACTGTGTACCAATATGCCATCTCAAAGTATACTATTGTTTGAATAACTGCTCGAATTATTATAGTAGTCAATAATGGTTAAATAATATTTCAAATTCTAATAATATATGAAAGTCTGTGCATATATAAATTTTGGTCAAATTTCAGTCAATTAACTGCAAAACCAGTCTGAACAGAATACAGCATAACATTTTTTGACCAATTACATTGTATGGCATATCATATTTTGTGCAAAAGCAGTTAAAATATATGTGGTGTGAATGACGTTGCCTCATATATTGAAATATTTGCACACGAATATCATAGTACGCTATATATAAAATTTGGAGCTCCTGGGGGACCTCTAAAAATTATTTTTAAAATTCGAAAAAATTACACAAATATTATCATCTCCATAGGAAACTTTTTGACTGGAGAAACCTAAGAATTTCAAGAAAAAGTTTTTTTGGGACACCCTAATGTAGGTCCTAATATATTCTTGTTTTCCTTTCCCCTGATCTGCGCAATTGTACGGTATTGGCCTCAGTTTTATGTATAAATATTATCTTCATTATAGTAGGACACAGCGTGCATTCAAATTTACAAAATTCGATTGTTTTCTTTAAACAGCAAATATTATCTTCTGTAGCCTACGGTTCACACAGTGTAAGTCACTTGCAAAACCACTCTCCTATTATAGGCCTAATTTCAATCATAGGACTGACATCCAACTATTTTAAGAGCTGCTGTTATTACCAAATTACCACATTAGTGCGGTAATGTGCAGATATCAAAGTTAGTTTAAATGCATAATTACCTCCATAAATCAATACATTGCTTAGCTGGCTTTAAGCACGGCCCGTTGTGCACATGCATAGGCGTAGGAGGCGGGGTCCAGAGGGGGGAAATGCCCCCCAAATTTCGAGCGAATCTGTTTTTCAGCCAAGGTGACCCGGTGAAAATCTTAAGAAGCCCTTCCTGAAGTTCAGCGCTCATATAATCTTTTAGTTTCGATTTACCCGAATCGAGTTAGACTTAAATCTACACCAGTCCGTAATTGAGACTTTTAGCAGACTCAAAAAATGAGAGAAAGGCTCGACCGATGAGTAAATTTCCTGGCCCCTATAGTCAGAGCTTTCACGAGTCCATTAACTATCTTAAGGCTAGGCCTATATATGAGAAAAAATTCTAAACATATTGAAATAATAGAAGTTCTTCACTTTGATCCTCAATTAAAGGTTCTGCGGGTTTTGCCGCAAATATCTGCAGACGCCACAACTTTGGCCTCACATACTCAGCTTCCTCCAACCGTCCACTTTGTTCATCAGAAGCAAAATTTTGGACCCCTTACTGTTGAAATTTCCCCTACGCCTATGTGCATATATGGTTACATTGTACAGTGTACACACTACACAGTACTACACAGGCCTACCGTATACTGCGGTCAATCAATAATTATATTCCGAGCGCGCAGATGGTTTAAAATATTGCAGAAGCTCTCCATAAGCCAAAGGCAGCCACAGCTACCCATAAACGCGTTCGCAACAGCAATAATACACAGAAGAGTACATGTACATAGTTATAGGTCTATTATGGCTTATATGCGATGGGGACATACTGCTACTGCTACTGATACAACTACTATTACTTCTGCTGTGGCTGCTGCTGCTATTATACTTCTACTTCTACTGCTACTGCTACTGCTACTACTACTACTACTACTACTACTACTACTACTACTACTACTACTACTACTACTACTACTGATGATGATGATGATGATGATGATGATGATGATGATGATGATGATGATGATGATGATGATGATGACGATGATGACGATGATGATAGCAATAGTAGTAGTAGTAGTAGTAGTAGTAGTAGTAGTAGTAGTAGTAGTAGTAGTAGTAGTAGTAGTAGTAGTAGTAATAATAATAACTACCACTGATGAGAGCAATAATAATGATAATAATAGTAATAATAATGATGATGATGATGATAATAATAATAATAATAATAATTGTATTAATAATAATACGATCCAACGTTTCAACGCAGTTGCCTACCACGGCACCTTATCTGGATTGCCCCGGATCCATGGTCCGGCCGCCCTAAGAAAACTGAAACTGATATGTGAAAACTACATCGAAAACTAAAACTTACATACCGATTATGATATAATAATAATAATAATAATAATAATAATAATAATAATAATAATAATAATAATTTGGGACGTGACGGTGTCAGACACCTTTGCAGCGTCGTACCTGGCAGCAACATCAACAGGAGCAGGTGAAGCCGCAAACCGGGCAGCCTTTGCCAAAAGATTAAAGTACACCGCAATCACCAGGACACATGCCTTCGTGGCGGTGGCATTGGAATCGAGCGGTGCCTGGAGTTCGGAAGGACTTGATTTTGTGCTAGACTTGGGGCGGAGGCTGACCGAGGCGACACAAGACAGATTCGAGGCAAGCTACCTTTTCCAGAGAATCTCGGTTGCAGTCCAACGAGGAAACGCCATCTGCTTCTCTTCCACATTGCCTTTGTGATCGACCTTAATTTGGACCATGTAGAGTTTAATGTGTTGCTGGATCTGATCAACATTCGTCATAATAATAATAATAATAATAATAATTATAATAACAATAATAATAATAATGATTGTTATTATTATTATCGTTTATTCAATGACCTAACTATTGCAGTTATCTTGGAGTAGCACTTCTTTCCACCAGAGGAAAGGAATGATTTGCTCGTAGGCTACACAGTACACACTGTATGCAAGAACCAATGCGGAACGAGAGCCGATTCATCGAAAGCAAATTGAAGACGTTTTGATCGATCATGTGAAAGTTAGGCTGTCGTCGCACTAGGCTATATATACGGCCAACGGAAATAATATTTATAATGATATCATCGAAGACCTTTCTTTCGAACATTCCACTCACGTAGTATCAGTCAACCAAATTAAGATAAGGAAAAATACCTGTTGGCGTTTAACGCCACGAAGTGGAGAGACCTTGGAGCGGTTTCTCAATTTTTTGTTTTAAAATGAACATTTTTAGGTAAAAATCCACGAAAGACGAGAAAAGTCGCAAAATCCAAGATTTTGGAGCAGAAGACTAGTCGTCAGAAATTCTGAGTCATAAAATCCATGTAATTCTCAGATAAATTCTTAATCTAGCTTTTTATATGTCACCGACAAACAGTCTATGAGGCTGAGCCACCTATACTGTAAACTTTTCTAAGCCAATCGAAGTAGAACCGGACTTGCTCTAGAATTGTTGATCGATGATTTACCATAGCAGCTATGAACGCTTTTTCATCAAAATGTAATTTCAATCTCAGTTTGATGACTGTTAATTACAAATTTGTCGTTGTGTCTGGCGTCGAGTGCAAAACAGAGCTGTTTTTAAGGAATTTTTTCAACTGCACAACTCCTTCTTTCCTTTCCCATCTTCCATGGTAAATTACTTCCAATCGGACCTTTTTTGCTAGTTTTAACTGTACAGAAGTGCTTATACAACAGCACAAATCCATTTAGAACTGTACATTTTGTGTACAACTACACGTTAAAAAAGCCCTGGTGCAAAATTACGGTTGTGCTAATTTATTTACGAGTGATCTGATTGTCGACCGTTCAAAAGACGAAGCTGCCTGGCTTAGCCGTCCACCAAGTTACCTTAATTAACTAAGTTTCATTAAACGAGCTGTATGTGCGTTTGCAGGCGGTTCAATAAAGTATATACTTACTTACTTACTTACTTATGTTAAGTTAAACAGGATTTTAAAAAACACAGGTCTCGTATACCAAAATCCACATTCCCACATATAATTATATAATAATATATATTCCTTTGCACTGAATGCATTTGATTGGCAATTAATTACTTGTAAGACTGTCTTAATAAGCAAATGACATCGCGAGCAATAATATTGACGTAATACCGTGCGATAATATGTTCAGGCGATAACTTTTCGCGAGGAATCGCCCGTAAATCATTGTAACGTCTGCCTGCATGTAGCATATTCATCACGTGCTGCATGGAGTGTACTCTTATCCACGTCATCGCACATATCTGGGCTGACACATTTGTTGCCTAGCGATCAGTGATAAGCGATGCTTCGACTTTTTGTCTTTCGTCTTCAGCCACTGAAGGCGTTTTCGTGCTGCACTTGTCGATGTTCTGCTCCTGCGTTGATCCGACACGTCATGCATCCACGATCCAAAATTCGTGAGAATCCAGTGAGAAACCTGGGATTCGCAATCTCGAGAAAACAACGGCATCGAATGAAGTCAATTCAGTCACTGAATCATTTTATTCACGAGCAATAAGTTTGTAAAAAGATTGGAAATGGGGCAAAATTGGTTCCAGGTTCAGGTAAGTAAGTACGTAAGTAAGTAAGTAAGTAAGTAAGTAAGTAAGTAAGTAAGTAAGTAAGTAAGTATATACTTTATTGAACCGCCTACAATGGACAAGGTAGCCTAGGTCTCTAGGGTCAAGGAACAGACAGTCATACGGCTGTATAGGTGGATGATGTTTAGAGGGGTAGCCGTGAGGCAGGTGAAGGAGGTGGCTTAAAATAGGATTTGGGAAAGAGCAGTCTTATATTTTTAGTTTTGAGTGAAAGACCCGTGAAGAGACAGCAAGGGTGAGGGTTGGGTATTTTGTGTTCTACGATTGGTTCGCATAATTATTTTACGTAATCTCTTGTGTGCTTTTCCGAGAAGCGGAACAGAAATGACTATGAAGCAACTTTCAAATAGTTGATGATGTAGGGCGGTGAAGTGTTAGGGATGAGAGAGAGGAGAGAGGAAAGAGTTGAGTTAAGTTCTAATGATTTCTTATCGACTACGGAACTGCCTATCACCTTGGTATCACCTTGAGCGGCCGCTGGTGCCCTGCTCAACCTTCTGAGCGTTGTTCTGCTTACTTATGTAATAATAATTATATTCGTTCGCAATTAATTACATAATTATAGCATGACATATGTAGGCTAATGAAGAGAGTGCCTCTGACTAGTTATCCTGAATGGGACCATATAAATGTTCGGCTATCAAATCCTCAACCAATCATTTGGAATTTATATAGAGCCCATTCTCAAGATCTCTACTCATAGGCGTTCCCGACCCAGGCCAAGCACAAAGTAGCGGCCTTCAACGCCTCAGGGAGTACAACGAGTGACCTCCATCAACGTCTTCGGACTCTTATGAGTCACTATCACTGAAGATCTTCATGCATCTTCGCATGTTCGTGAGATTTCTGGGGCATGCCTCTCCATACCTTAAGAGTGCTAGGGGTTTATAACATGATCTACCATCTTGTTTTCTGGTTGCAATAAAGCGAATTGATTGATTTGCAAATGAAAGTCTCAGCCTTAAGCCTTTAGAATCTTTAACCGACAGACCTATAATTGTACACGCTATTTGTTTTTCGAAAAATAACATAAGATGTGCGAAACAAAATCATGCAAATGTGTGATTGCTGTGACAGCAGCACTTTTTCAGGTGCAGCGACGTAACCAGCAAACGAAGCTAAAATTCTCCAAATAAGTTGAAGCCCATCGGTCCCCAATTTCTTCGTGTCACTCACAACGCACATGGCGGTTGAGCCCCAAATGATTTTTTAGGCTGAAGACGAATCGTTATGTGTCTGCCTATTATGGTCTACGTGGTGCGTGTTTTATATCTACGATGCGTCCAGGATTTAAACCAGGCACAACAAAATTTCACAGAAAACTTGAGGTAGGATATACTTTAACACAACTTGTCTATACATGTAACACTGATCCAGAATAGACCGTATTTTCATTTTTCAATATTCCATCCATAATGGATAGTTGGCGAAAGTGAGCAGAAATGCAGTTGTTCTCTGACAGTGTTTTGTGCACTGGGCCTATATATATTTTTCAGAGTTTTGAGGCATGCATTTGTTATGTGAGAGACTGCACCAGAAGTGCAAGTAAAGTACATTTAATCAAAATATTACATCGTTTTACAAGCCGCACCTGTAGGCTAGGCTGTGTAACCTATATCTTGAAATACTGGACGGGTGAAACACAAGTGTTCCGCGAGCAAATGCGTGCTTCGAGAAAGGCACCGCCACTAAAAAGGGTTGAAAACCACTGTACTACTACCACGAATACTCTAATTGTTTTTATTATTGTTATTGTCACTATTGTTGATGTCGTTGCAGCCGTTGATGCTATTGTCGCCGTTAATTCTCTTTTTATGTGAATCCTCGTCGTTCTCCTCCTTCTCCTGAGTCTTCTCTCTTCCTCCCTAATACTCCTTATAACCTTCATCCACTGATCTTCGATGTCTGCTGTAGTAGGTGCATTGGCTTTCTTATAAGCGTAGGAGAATAGCCATCTGGCGGCGCCATTGAAGCCATCCAAGCGAACGTGCCTCGCTATCTCTGATGAGAAGTTCAGTGAGGAATCGTGTTAATATTCTGATGAATACAAGTGCACGATGACTGACTCACTTACCGACACTGAATGGCCAAGAACAGCGGAAGTGCAATAAGCAGACGAAGGTCACCGCCTGTCCAGAGATCAAGCCACTGCGATGTTTGCTTCGGTCTGCTCTGGCTGTCTTATAATTATCTGTCTGTAATTGTTGGCGTGTGTGTTTGTGTGTGTGTGTGTGTGTGGGAATGTGTGTGCGTGCTTGTGTGTGTGTGTGTGTGTGTGTGTGTGTGTGTGCAGGTGTGCGTGTGTGTAGGTGTGTGCGTGTTGGTGTCTGAGTGTGTGCGTTCTTGCGTGTATGTTCAATTGTTCATATGCATGTATAATTGTATATATAAAAAACAAAGCAATAAGTTACATTGGAAGTCAGGCAGACAGAAGATTCAACACGAAACTAAGACTAACTAATAAACTGTCTGCTTTCTGAACGTCTGTCTTCCTCTCTTTTTATGGTTGTCTGTCTTTATTTAATGTTTGTCTTACTGTCTTTTTGCGCTAAGGTCTGCGACACACGCTTTTAAAAAGACCAAAAACTAGCGCTAACTAATGCACCCTTTCTGTTCTTCCCTCAAACCGTCTGTCTGTCTGTTTGTCTGTTTGTCTGTTTATTCATCCTGGCTGCTTGTGACACGTCCTCGGACGACTTCAGGTCATTGCGAAGTCAGCGCATACGCCGTAAGCTAACGGATCGAGGGTGAACTGTGGACAGAAGCGATATCGTCGGCCATCGAAACTGTCATCCATCCGATGGACATGCTAACTGATTGATTCCCTTGATCATCATGCACCATCCTACCCTTTATTCGCCGCTTTTCAACTCCTACTTCTACACCTCCATATCCTTTACAACTCCTATATCTACACCTACTTATTCTTTTCTCTGTCTTTATTTATCTCTATCTGTCTGTCTGCAGTCTGTGTGCGTCTCTGTCTCTGCCTCTGTCTTTGTCTCTGTCTGTCTGTCTGTTTATATATATATATATATATATATATATATATATATCTGTGTGTGTGTGTGTGTGCGTGTGTGTGTGTGTGTGTGTGTTCTCTCCTGCAGCGTTTCACTCTAGACTGGAAATTGAACATTAAAAGTTGCTTTCTTTCTTACCCTGATTCAGCTCCTCAACAAAAGCTCCCCTGTCGAGTGGATCAACCTTAGCTGTGATTTCAACACCACACCAAGTTGTCTATATCTGGTAAAACTCTTCCGACTCTTATATGAAGGAGAGAAACCGACCAAACAGTCAAGAAAATCTCGCGGACATGAGTTGATATGTGGCCGGCGTCACGAAATAGAGTATCCCCCGTATTAATCGTATCCCCTTTGCGAAATAGAGTATCCGGCCGGATGAGTCTGAACAGGAGGGACTATCCCTCGTCGTGCAAAAGTATCCCCCACGAGTCGCACGAAATTATCCCCCTTCAGAAAGTATCTCCCGCAACTTGAATGCATTATGGTGTAGTTTTATTCTATTTCTAACTCTGTCAGTCGTGGTAAGAATTAAGTCAGTCTCTGCCTGTCTGTTTGTCTGCCTGCCTCTGTTTCTCTGTTCTCCCTCTTCTATCTGTGATAATCGTGTAATGTTAAGCTTCGATTACAGTTAGACCTATGCCCCTCCTCTTCAAAATTATATATATAAGTCTATGCACGTTTTCGAACTTTCTTCATAGCTCAAATCCTTACAAGCCCCAATTCATTTTCATTGTCCTTCTTTTACATTCACAAGTCTTTATTGTAGTCCTAAATAAAACCAACAAGCACTAGCTTTATATCGGAATGACTCAATGACGCTAACAAGGTTTAAAGCTATACCTTAATGACAGTGGCAGGTCTAAATTCTAAAAGTGATAGGCCTACAGCTGAAATGTCCAGTTTTCGTTGCTGTGTCAACTAGTTAATGCCGTAGTCTACGTGTAAAATGGGCCTGTGGCTTGGCAAACAAATGCGGAAATGGACTAATTGTCTGGGGAGATAATGTTCGGGGTGATTATGTTCCAGAACTATAGGGTGCTAATTGTGTGATTTCGTCGCTCGATATGGGTCTATTGCTTCATTATAGGCCCAAGGCATATTTTGGTCGTCGCCTAAGCTTATAAGACTTAGGTCTACTTGTTTGATGTGTTAATTCTTACCATAACAAAGTTCGGAGGGATTTTGCAGTCTACTCTTACATGTGATTTTAGAATTCTAGTTTATTTCTGGTTCAAATAAATGTTTCCACAATTGTCTCATTTATTCAGCGTCCTTTGTGACTGCGCGCATTTGTCCTGGCGCTGGGTTTGGATTTCGAATAAAGCATAATTATTAGCCTATTTGCAATCTCTCCACTTTTTATAAACGATACCTTATAACGTGTACATTTTTATCCCCCCGGGGGATGATTTCACACAATGGGGGATAGAAACGGTTTATCCCTCCGGATAGTCTCTACTGGTATATTCCATCCGGGGGGATAGATTGATCCATACCCCCGGATAGCTTTAAGGGGAATACTCGGTTTCGTGACACCGGCGTTGACTGCTCTTCTTCACACGGGGAGTTTTGTCAGGCAGAATTTTTTATATCTAGATCTATATATAGAACAATTACGTTAAGACCTCAAACATTTGCTCGGGGGCCAGGAGGGCGAGGAAGAGGAGTTGGAGGAGGGAAGGAAGAAGAAGATATGGAGGAGAGGGATATGTGAATATGAAGAAGGACCTATACATCGCTCTATATTTGCCTCTGCCTTTCTGTTTTTTTGTCTCTCTGTCTCTGTCTGTTTATCTATCTCTTTCTCTGTTACTCTCTGTCTGTACGTCTCTCTCTCTCGCTGTGTCACTCTGCTTGTAGGCAAATTGCTCATTTCGCCAAGCACAGACGAAACTCCTTTGAAAGCTTTCAAGTGCATCAGTTTGTAGCCGAGATTGTTGTTCGACAACTATTGGTCCACTTACTCCCACAATCACTCCGCCGGTCGAACTCTGATCGCACTCCTTTCCTTCTTAAGTGCTCCGCTGTCGTTAGTCGTAGCCAGGAAACGGCGCTATATGAACGACGACGGCAGTTTATGTAGACCCGAAGCGGGACTCTATACGGCAGAGCGCGCAAATATTCTCGATGAGTCGGCGTAAGGATAAACTTCCGACGGTGGACGTTTACAACGCGTGTGATTAAACTGCGGAGGGGAATGAAGGCACCGTCAATCGTTTGAGTCAAGTACTTGGTTAGGAATCAAGGAAGGAAGGAAGCAGGCAGTTAAGGAACACGTTGAGCAAGATGCAAGTAATGAAAAAGAGTAGGGAGAAAATGGAATAAGAAGTGTGGAAAGAACTATTATGAGAATAGGTAGACGAGAGCTAGAGTAGAGAAAGAGGTAGGAAAAGATATGGGCATATGGAGACAGGTAAAAGAAAGCAGATGTATAAGAAGGGAAATTGGCGGAAATAATGTTGGAAATCAGGGTCATGGAGTTTAATTTTTTATTTGAGTGACCGTCCCCGTGTCTGCTTGGGTACCTGTGTCTACCGCTAGCCTACGGGGGCGGGGCCTAATGTCTACCGCTGGCCTGTGTCTACCGCTAGCCTGTGTCTACCGCTAGCCTACGGGGGCGGGGCCTAATGTCTACCGCTGGCCTGTGTCTACCGCTAGCCTGTGTCTACCGCTAGCCTACGGGGGGTGGGGCCTAATGTCTACCGCTGGCCTGTGTCTACCGCTAGCCTGTGTCTACCGCTGGCCTGCATGGGCGTGGCCTCGTGACACACAAATACGTGTGCACGCGCAGGCACAACAGTCAGCGATCCAGTCAAGGAACACAGAGTCGTCGAGGAACAGTGGGAAGACGCGTCGGTCGGCGGTTGCGGGATCGACTCGCGGTGCAGTCAGCAGGAAATCGTCCGAAGGAAAACGCTTTGGAGAGCGTGAAGACGATTCGACGACGCTGCCGAAATTCAGCGCCTGTCGACGACGAAAGGTTTGGTGACCTTTGCTGTACGACTACGACGCCTGGGTTCGAAGCCTGACCCGTGACGGAGGGTCTGGTGATCTTTGCGGTGCAACGCCGACGATTGGGGATTCGACACCGGTGCTGCTGACGTATTCGATTGGGAGTCCGACGCTGACGACGACGAAAGGTTTGGAGACCTTTGCTGTGCAACGCTGTCGACTGGGGTTCAATTCCTGACCCGCGGTCGTGCTCTTCTGGAATCCGACGCCTACAGACGACGGAAGGACTGGTGATCGTCGCTGTGCCACGACGAACAGGATTCAACGCCGGACCTGCCTACGCTTCCGACCGGGTGAGCGCAGTGGTTCAGTTCCTGTCTTCGACGACGCCGAGCGGAGTTCGAAACCTGACCCGCTGCACAGGCTTTCTGCGGACGCTGGCGAGACAGCGGTGATCTACACGACGACGCCTGGGTTCGAAACCTGACCCGCGGCACAGACTCTCTGCGGACGCTGGCGAGGCAGCGGCGATCTACACGGCGACGATTCGGCGTTCTGCATTGACAATTGCTGTGAACAGTGGTGCAGTGGTTTAGACAGTGGCGCTACACGAACTTGCTCCGAACATTGCTCCGAACTTGCTCCGAACACTGGCGCTATAGAAGTTGGCCGAGGACTGCTTTGCGAAGTTCTTCTTTGATTGTCGAATAAATGTGTTTCAAGCCTGACTGGCTAGTCGTCAATCTTCAGTTGACGCCGGACTACAGTGACGGACGACGCCTTGAGGACTAGGGTTTGGGGTTCGGTTCCTGGTGGTCATTTGCCCAGCCCTAGTTCCGCTACAATAACTAGGAAAGGAAGGTAGAACGTTAGCATGTCCTTCGTTCTGTCAGTGATTCATTCATGCACGCATTCAATCCATTTATTGATTCATTCAAATATACACTTTTTCTCTGCATGTCATACTCTCTCCATTGCAACTCCATCCATTCAACTGCCATTATTTCTCAGCAGTGCTTCTTTCCATGCGTTGTCTTTCTCACTCCATCTTTCCCTGCAACCTCAATCTACTCCATAGGAGGTGACAGTCCATGATCGGAAACTCGATCGCTGACACATAATATTCTGTTCAGATGCGTTCGGGCCAGACTACAATGACCCGGTTGACCCATCGATTCATGGCCAGACTTGTTAGTTTGGTCAGAAAGGTGTACAGGTCTGCAATAATATTTATCACGCGACCGACGCTATATATACAAGACTTAGTATTACAGCTTAAGATCCGTCGTCTGTTCGCTGTCTCTCTGTATTGTCTCTGTATGCATGACTAATATGACTATGTCTGCTTGACTGTGTCTGCTTGGCCAGTTGTTTGTTTTGTATTTCACTCTCTGTAGCTACCTCTGTTTTACTGAGGGAATGTATACATGTACCTCTTCTTCTGTCCGCTTGTCTCTTTCCATAAATTGTCTGTCTCTGTCTCCAACTTTCTGTCCTTCTGTCTTCCTCTCTGATTGTCTTGATCTGTCTGTTTCGTTTAGTTTCTCTTTCCCTGCCCCTCCTGCCTCGTCCTTATCCTTGGCAAACATAAAACGTGCTATCGGCTGCCCAGGCCTGGCCCTGGAGTAGGGCATACAACCTCCTTAAGAACAGAAGCCCCGCCGCCGTGACGGACTGCAGAAGGTCATCGTAATTGTTGCGGTCGAAGGTATAGGCACGAGACGCATTCCCACCCTCCTCCACTTCTTCCACCCTCCTTCACTTTTCCCACCCTCCTCCACTTCTCCCACCCTCCTCCACTTCTTCCGCTTCTTCTTTCCCCTTCTTTCCACTTCACGTCCAATTCGGGTCCTTAATACATGTATCTCGAAGACAAATTGAATCGTTATAAATGTGGGTCTCCCCAGGCAGCTCTCCCTCTTGCTGCAAGCGACTGTTGACGCAAGAAATTTCGTCCATGCGACAGAACGCCGGTGCAGTCATTATTCTTTTGATTAGAAAAGTGTTGTTTGATGGTGAACGGGACTATCGCACCGCGTGAATGCAGCAGTGGCTTCTAAACGTAAAATTGGGGACGATGTAGTGACCTCCGAATGTCTCTTTTACAGTAAATGCCTTTGAACCGTTCTCTGTATATAAAGTCTTGTATAAATATCTAGATGATTATGCGCATGTATTCATTCATAATATGACTTATAAAACACTCGTCCAAGGTATACGCCTATCTACTTATCTACTTACTCAGTAAGTAAGTAAGTAAGTAGCCTTTATTTGCATATGTCAAGCGCACATGCATTACATTGTATAACAAAAACGAATACATACATATATCTAACTATGATAGAGAACAGCAATTAAGAGGCATTCCCAGCACAATTCCAGCGATAAACAACCGTTTTCATCTGCTTACGAACGATGTCTGTAGAATCTCTGTATACATACATGTAGCTAAAGGATCACGCAGATAAGAAGGAATGCTATTCAACATGGTCGGTCCAAGCACTGAAAAGGCACGACGTTGAGTCTGAAGTGCGCGCAATGTATGAGTTCATGTATGTATGTATGTGTGTATGTATGTATGTATGTATGTATGTATGTATGTATGTATGTATGTATGTATGTATGTATGTATGTATGTATGTATATATGTATAACCATAACCATAACCATAACCATAACCATAAATTTTATTGAAACCCGAGACATCGATAAAAAAACACAAGTACAGTAGAACACAATTATCATCAAGGGATCAAAAGGGAACATGACCCTAAGGAACCTAGGTTCCGCTAGTGGGGCACCTGTAACACGAAGTAAATAATGGCAGACAAATTAATGAAACATAAGTGTATATTAACTCTTAACTAGTTAACTAAACATAATATAATTAACAAGCACTAGACAACCTGAGCGATGAGATGCGATCGAAGTCTAATCTTAAAGAGCGAGATATGAGTTAAATTACGTATGGCGAGAGGTATATCATTCCAAGTGCGGGGACCAGCGCATTTCAAAGAGAACATTCTAGAATTAGTCCTATAGCAAAAGGTACTCTTACATTCGCAGCAGAGCGTACAGGATAAGGGTTTAGGGTGGACGTGGCAGTGAAATAGTCATCAAAGATTCTAGGCAACTGGTTACGAAAATATTTAAACATGAATTCACTAGTTTGTAATTTTCTAATCTGTTCGATATTAAGAACACGGCACGATTTAAATATTGCGTCGGTAGACATCGAGTGCTGATTACCTGCAATCATTCGCATGGCTCTTCTTTGTAACTTATTTAATCTTGTTAGCCTTGTGGCGTATGTCGAAGCCCAGACCATATTAGAGTATGTAAGGTATGGATGAATAAGAGAGTAATATAGATTAAGACGTGTTTGGGTGGGTAGCAAGTAGGCTATTCTAGTCATAATACCAATGTTCATTGCTACTTTGTGAGATAAATGTTTTATATGATCGTTCCATGTGAGGAATTGATCAAGATAGGTACCCAGAAATTTAACTGAAGTTACACGAGGAATAGGGATTCCATTAACAACTAGATCTTTGGGTGTGGATGGGATCTTCTTCCGGTGAGAGGAAAATAGGATGTAATTAGTTTTAGTCAAATTTAGGGAGAGTTTATTAGCATAGAACCAGTCAGTTACCTTAGCTAATTCCTGGTTCATAAGATGAAACAGATCATTATAAGACTTATTGGAAACAAAGATATTAGTGTCGTCAGCAAATATTTCAAATTGCAGTAGTGTTGAGGCATTTGGGAGATCATTTATATATATATATTAAAAATAGTAGGGGTCCTAGAATGGAACCCTGAGGAACTCCATATTTAATTAATCTTAACTGTGAGAGCGCACCATTGCAGACGACTTGCTGCTTTCGATCTTTGAAGTAGCTCTTAAACCATTCTAGGGCAGTACCACGTATTCCTATATTTTCAAGTTTTTTAAATAGTATGGCATGATCTATTGTGTCGAAAGCTTTGGCTACATCGATGAAGACACCTATGGCAAACTCGTTACGGTCTATAACTGCAGATATGCTGTCTTGAATGTGTAAAAGTGACATTGCAGTCGAGTGTCCTGGCTGAAACCCGTGTTGTGATATGTAAAGAGTGTTTTTTTTCAACATATAGTCATATAATCTAATATACATTATCTTTTCAAATAGTTTGGAGAAATACGGGAGAATGGATATTGGTCTAAAATTAACAATGCTGTCTTTCTGTCCTTGTTTAAAAATGGGTGTAACTTTTGCTATTTTCAAGGAGAGTGGTACACTGCCGGAGGTTAGGGAACAATTAATAACAGCGGCCAGAGGCTCGGCAATGAGTTCAATAATGGGATTGACTAAGTCAGGGCGAATGTCATCATGTCCTGGACTATGCGTTGTCTTCAAGGTGCGGCTCAATGCAATTATTTCAGCAGAAGAGGTCGGCAATAATCCAAAAGAACCAAAAACGGCATGATTTAGATATGATTCGAAGGAATTTTTAGACGGTGGAATTTTATCTTTGAGCTCTTGTGCTATTCCCGAGAAATAATTATTAAACTTTTCAGCTAATAATTCCGGATTAGTTATTTTCTCTCCATTAATACTTAGGCAATGAATTGCATTATCAAGCGGTTTTGCATTAGTCAGCGTTCTAATCAGTTGCCACGTTTTTTAAAGATTATTCGCATATTTAGCAAATTCTGAATGATAGTTATTTTTCTCAGCTTTTCTACGTAGAGCTTTGAATTTGTTTCGGTATGTAATAAGCATCTGCCAGTAGGTATGTATGTATGTATGTATGTATGTATGCGTGTATGTATGTATGTATGTATGTATGTATGTATGTATATATGTATGTATGTATGTATGTATTATTTATGTATGTATGTACGTAGACTATAATATATGTTCGTATACACATCGTGCACACTACGACCCACCATCGAGGCTCAGATTGACCACCAGACTATTATTATCGACTTAACTCTATCGTCGCGCAATTGATTTAAACGCATATAACTGTCAACCGGTCTAACATTGCGGAAACGATTACGAGCGCGGACGAAGTCAACGGTTAGAAACATTATAGGATCTGCACCGATGTACAAGCAGAAGGTAAACGACTCAGGGCGCATGCAGGGATCAGTGCCTTGACGGAGGAACACCTGGAAAGAAATTTCCGAGCAGACGACCTCCGCACTTAATACATGTAGGCCTACTGGCAGATGCTTAATTGCTGAGATTACTTTCGGAAATTATGGCATACATCAGCCGTGAAGTACCCACTGGCATCTCAGCCGCATCTGCGATCCAGTATAGTTACTTATGCAGCGAGAAAGCTTCGAATCGGCGACGCGATGGTGAATCCAAGGCATTCCAACGAACATTTCACCAATCTTAAGAGAAAAGTGAATCACTTGCATTTTGACAATAAACGGCCAAGGACACGAAGGCTTGTGTTGAAGCGTACGAAGTCACAAAAAGATATATATATATATAATTATATATAATGCAATATATATATATATATATATATATATATATATAAAATATACACTCGATCGACGATCCTTGCAAAGCGTGATTGACATTTATCTCTCACTGATTTCCATCTAGTTATATTTCATTGGACATAATATTATTGCTAAAAAAATCAGCTGCACTTCCGGTCATTGTCCTCACCTGGCTCCACGTGACTTCCTCTTAGTTCAATCTATATACGGATTTCTCCTTGAAATCAGTGAATGATGGATAAGCTATATATATATATAATATACACATATATAATATACAAAAATATATATACATGCTGTTGTGGTTTACTCTGTCTGCGCACGATAATATTCTTATAGGCCTAGATCTATTCGTCATTGAAAAATTAGCAGTGTGCATTGCCATAATTATGCAGCTTTGGAATTATATAAAACATAAGAGTAGGCTATAACGGTCGAGAGAGATAAACTGATCCGTCAATATTGCATTTCGTCTGCGTTCTAACTTTATCACATTTACCCTCTGCTAATAAAATTGTGATCACTAGCACCATGCGAACTTGTGCATCATGCAGAGGATGGGATACTGTAGTAGAGGTAGCTTGAATAGGCAAATAATCTGATCATTATGAAAACTGAAACACACCGGCCTACATTTTGCAATTCTATTGCATTTGTTGGAGCAGGTACACATGTCACAGGTGCACAATTTCAATCGATTTTCAGTATACGTGCACCCTTACGGCAGATTGCAGAAATATTTATCACAAATTCTCCGATAATAAAATTAATTACTGCTGTTACTAAGTCGCTTCCAACAGTTTCAGTTGATCCAGCACAGTCCTTGCTTCCAAGTTGGTTCTACACAGTTTCTTTACAGCTCTGGTGCAATTATTTCACAGAACGAATAGTGGAAATGGTCATTGGTCTTTCCATGCAAAGAGAGGCGGTTGTATACCGTTGTTAATTGTTGAAAGGTTTTGAACTTAATGGCAAAATAAGACCAACGAGAGTCATTTTCTTAAGGTTGTTCTGCAAGCACAAGAAGCCAGACTATAATATTGGTGAAATATATAATGAGGTGTTTGTGTGCGCGTCTGTGTGTGTGTGTGCGTGTGTGTGAATAAAATCTGACTGGATCTGGCATTGATGTCTAATGAGGACTTTGATCACATATACGCTGTGGCAGCTGATTCTCATAAATAATTTCTCATAAATAATTCGTATTTCTGGCGGCAGATGATTATGCCTATACACTCATTACAGCATGGACCTATTGCAAAGTAAGGTTCATAATCCCACTCGCTTATTTTAATACCATGTCATCCTATTACTTTCGACCAGCCATGTATGTATAGGCTATAGCTATAGGCCTACTGCATCAGCATCTTCAAATAACATCTGAATTATTGCGACCTTAAATGGCAACATATTAACAAATTCATCTCTTGATGATTACGGCAGCTACGGCTCTGCGATCTTGGTGTTGGATCTAAATTGTATAATCAATCGATCAATCAATCAATCAATCAATCAATCAATCAATCAATTAATCAATCAATCGTAATCTATATAGCGCCCCTTAAAGGTACCTACTCAGAGGCGCTCCCGGCCGAGATCAAGCGAAAAAGTCTTCAACAGTTTGTGAAATTGAGAACAGCTTGTGAGGTGTCGCATAGTCAAGAGAAGTCCATTCCAGGTTGTTGGACCAACCACAGAGAAAGAACGCCTCTGCATTGTTGCAGGGCGAGTGAAAGGAGCCATTAAGTCACCACAGACAGCAGAGCGCAGTGCGCGGCGGCCTATGCAAGAGGGAAAGAGGGAGGCAAAGCTCACACAGATAAGAGGGTGCCCAGCCTAATAAGCATCGCCACACCAAAGATGCAATCCTAAATGAGATGCGCTGCGGGAAAGGAAGCCTGTGCAAGACCTCCTATAAAGTGACATCTTCAACCAAAACACACGAATAGGCTACACACATACATGCACACATTCGTGAAAATATATACATACTACACACTTTCATACAGTACCTATAGGAGAAAGGCTGCCTAGGTATAACCTATGCGGATTATAAATATGCAGTATTGGCAGACAACGGCATATGCGGCAATTTAATTTCAGTTGAGATATCGGGGTGTAGCCTACATCCGCCATGTACCTCCACAAACAAGTCGGGACATTTGTATGGTCGCTCATATTAAAGCGAAGTCTGTTTAGAACCTAGTTTTTAAAGGTCTTAACTACTATAATTCCTATTAATTAAGTCTATAAAGTCAGTGGCGAAAGACCCGTTTTGAACTGACAGTAAGAGACACATCTAGCCCATAGATTTGAGAAGATAGCGTTTTACATCTAATCTAATAGAATGCAATGCAATGCATTCTAATCTAATATGGAATAAATGCGATACATAACTGATAGTTACGCACGCCACCACGTGCAAGAGACCCAATCCGTGGCCTGCGTGATGAACCGCTTGTTGGAGAAAGAGGGTAAACAGCACGCTAGTATTTGCCGATCAAACACGAATCGTTACGCGCCGCCTTTAAAGACAGTGTTTTATTGAAGCGCTACAAAAATAGCGCAATGAATTCGCAAAAATTGAATAAGGATTTATAGGTAATTTTATCTGCGTATTTGCTGTTCCTATTCGCCGGCGAAGTCGATAAATATCAGCTGCTTGCACCGACTGATGGCTTCCCAGCAGTTCTTGATCATGGATGGTGGAACATGAACGGCTTCTTTGCTGGTGGACGCGTTGTTGGTGCACGCTTCTAAGATCGAGTAACAAACTACCAACAGAGGAGGTAAAAGAGTGCAAAGCAGAACTCACCTCCTTGTTAGATTGTTCCAGATTTCCAAAGCGGATCTATCATCTGGTCTTTCAATGTTTAGAATAATATTTATTAGAAGTAACGTTTGTTAAGAGCTGACCAGATTCTTTAAACCGATAGCCTATAGATCTATGAGTTATAAGTTACAGCTGATTAGTGACCAATAACCGTTGACGACAGGCGAGGCCGTTCTCGATGACGATATCCGTGAACGTTCAGTTACTGTATTCACATAATTATAATGAAGGGTGGATGTGATGAACGCTGCTGTATTGGCAACCTCATGCACTCCTGTTTCGAATTCGCTGAACAAAAAGAGTCACTAATGCATCACAATCGACATTATAGCTTATACTCTTCTTATTCTCTCACTTGTCAACTTTCTATAATGTGATTTATTTCAACAGGTTTAATTTCTTATTAGCCTACTAATCGCAAGTTTCGCATGCAATCCTCACGCTAAACACCCAATTCAGTGTTGGGACAGGCTCAACCATTATGTGTGTTGGCCATTCGAAACTCAGACGCTAACACCTGAAGACTATTTTCTTTCGCTAATGCCAATTCGCTGGACTTTTCGACGATATATCTCGATTGAGCAATATATCTATATACATATATACATTATATATACATATGCATTGACTTGACTTGACTTGACTACATATGCAAAGTTCTTAATGAAAGAACGAACGAGTGAACGAACGAATGAACGAGTATCCATCCTTGATCTGCTCCTGCATATTTTGGCGCCGTACTACGCCATGTTGTTCATGTTTGTGGGTCTACAGAGGACACCTTCGATTGTCCTTCTTGTATGGATAGTTTCGGATTTTCTTTCGTCGTTCTTCTTCCACCTGCACCTCGCTCTCTGCTGCGTTCGATCGGCGTGTTCTCTGTAGCAGGAATAATGTTTATAGCAGAAAAAGGAAGACTCTTTAGAAAGAAACAGAAGGAGAAACGAAACAGACAGCAGACCGGTGAGCCAATCCCGAGGGCATCCATTAGTAGAATGTGTTTCCGACTTTATATTCTTAACGTCAGTGTTTAAGAAATGCCAAAAGGGCCAAAAGGGCCAATAGGGCCAATACTCATGTTACAACCGAGCCTCCAGGGCCAATAGGGTCAATACTCATTTTACAACCGAGCTTCCAGGGGGGAAAGAGACGCAGGCGGAGTTAACCTATCGGAAAATCGTCCTTTTTGACGAGTATTTTAAAATCAGCAAATTCTGTATGACTGTTTTTTTTACCTGATTGCAATCCAAAACTTTGATCACTAAAAATGGAAAATAATTTACGAATTAGAAGGTATAATAATATTATCGTTAAGGCAGGTGGGCCTTAGATAGATAAGCAAATAAAATGGGGAAGTAAGTAGGTGGGTAAGTTGGCCTAACATCTACCAGATTGAAATTCCCAACTTGTGGATAAATAAAAAGGTCAAGATATCATTGGGTCAAGTCATCCACTGCTGACCCAGGTGACCACGGATGCCTAATTACGACCTCCCCTGACAGACCAGGCTAGAGATAAAGAAGACTAATATACATAATATACGAATATACTAATATACATACCTGCATGGAATGACCCTCATTGACTCTTTGATTCCTGTAATTATAGAGGTCATTATATGGAGTTCTTGCATGTCTTTTAAAATTTAAAGTGCTTCCTTACAACTGTACTATTGATTAGAAAAATTTGCAATTTAAATACCTCGATCGTATGTCTTCTTTGTTGTCGTCATCATCGTCGTCATCGTCGTCGTCGTTCCCGTTGACTGACCGACCAGCAACGGCCTAACAGCCAAACCTTGACCACGCTGCGGGTCACTTCGTATACTATAGATGAGACCTGGAAACCCACTTCACGCCCCGTCGACACCACCTGCAGTAGGCTAACGAATGGCGACCTTGGTGCTGCTCTGGAAGACATCGCGCGTCACCCTTCGTTTGGCGTCACCGTTGCCCAATCCCTTTCGAATCATTCTTCTTTACAATGGAGACGTGTGTATCCTGAGGTTTTCATTCCACGACGCAATGATGTTTTTCATAGCGATGAAGTTTTTTCCGATTTAATCGAACATTCAAATCGTGTGTCCGGATAGCAGCTTCTTTGGACGAAGATCCCACTTCCATCCGAGTCGCTTTCGGTTTCCATTATGCAAAGGCTTGTCGAAAATGTCTTTCATGTTGGCCAAAAAAGTCATGGATTTCTTCATATTTAGAAATTCTGAGATTCCCCCCCCTTCAACTTCAAATCAAGTACTAAAAGTTTGAAACAATGAAAATGTTATCCTACGATTTGAAATTTAATGTTCAATAATGTCTTTGATAAAGTTCGGTCCTGCTTTTTAAAGTGTTCTCTTACAACAGAATTATTTATTAGAAAAATTTGAATTGAAATACCTCGATCATATTTTACTTCCTTTTTGTGGTCGTCGTCGTCGTCGTCACAGCACTCGACCGACCGGCAAAGCACCTAAGCCCCTGAAGAAGGAGCTTTGATATATTCCAGCACCGTCATGGTCTGGCGCTTGGAGTAGGCCTACTCCGTGCAGGTGAAGGCATCGCGAATCTCCAGGACCATTACCACGCTACGGGTCTTTTCGTGAATGAAACCGGAAATGTGCTTCACACCTCCTCAACGCGACAGGTCACATCAAATGTGACACAGGAGCTCAAAACGCGGCACTTGTCGTTTTTTGACCTTGATATTCAGTCACATTCTACAATGTCTCTCAGGCTCTGCTTTGACATAGCCTACTTTGTACAGAATAAAAATATCTTTTTTCTAACCGAAGTTATGGCCGTTTGAATCTTTCATTGGTTTAGAGGGAGCAATTCAAATAAAATGGTCTTTGAATATTCGTGCCATAAAAGTCTTTCAGAAACTAGGCCTACTAATGTCGTATTCTGCAATTTTGATTGTCAAAGACAGTATATATTCGTAATCAAATAACGCAAATGGCACAAAATCGGTTCACTACTTCGAAAATTATAACATAGGAATTCATGGCCATCTGCCGAATTGAACAATATTTGACCACTCTCGCTAATTGCAGCTTCTAGCGCAACACTTAGGAAGCGACAGTCGACGAGTTTCAAGTCCCAGCGTCACAATTTGAAACAGAAGACAACGACCGTTAAGACCTAGGGGAGGTAGGTACCGAAATAACCACATTTCAGATGTTTTGGGGAAAATGATATAACTCCATTGTGTTAATTTTCAAACTAGAATTCAAGGTAGGGAACTAATAAAATATTTGTTTATCAACCATATACACAATAGAAAGCATTTATAACATTCACACAAAACATAAAAAAATGAAAATTTTGTGTGCACCTCTATATTTTTTTATGGTTATTTCAGTACCTCATTGGGTACTGAAATAACCAGGGTTGTACTAAAATAACCATTGGTTATTTTGGTACATCCAAGTTACAAAATCCACTCTGCAATGGTTTCAATTATCTAAAAAAGAACAAAAATACTAAAAGACTTTTGATGGATGATATCCGTTGATATTGTAGCCTGTTAGTGCATGATAGCTGTGGATGATGAAGACTTTTGATCGATGATATCCATTGATGTTGTAGCCTGTTAGTGCATGATAGCTGTGGATGATGAAGACTTTTGATCGATGATATCCTTTGATGTTGTAGCCTGTTAGTGCATGATAGCTGTGGATGATGAAGACTTTTGATCGATGATATCCATTGATGTTGTAGCCTGTTAGTGCATGATAGCTGTGGATGATGAAGACTTTTGATCGATGATATCCATTGATGTTGTAGCCTGTTAGTGCATGATAGCTGTGGATGATGAAGACTTTTGATCGATGATATCCATTGATGTTGTAGCCTGTTAGTGCATGATAGCTGTGGATGATGAAGACTTTTGATCGATGATATCCATTGATGTTGTAGCCTGTTAGTGCATGATAGCTGTGGATGATGAAGACTTTTGATCGATGATATCCATTGATGTTGTAGCCTGTTAGTGCATGATAGCTGTGGATGATGAAGACTTTTGATCGATGATATCCATTGATGTTGTAGCCTGTTAGTGCATGATAGCTGTGGATGATGAAGACTTTTGATGGATGATATCCGTTGATGTTGAAGCCTGTTAGTGCATGATAGCTGTGGATGATGAAGACTTTTGATCGATGATATCCATTGATGTTGAAGCCTGTTAGTGCATGATAGCTGTGGATGATGAAGACTTTTGATGGATGATATCCTTTGATGTTGTAGCCTGTTAGTGCATGATAGCTGTGGATGATGAAGACTTTTGATCGATGATATCCATTGATGTTGTAGCCTGTTAGTGCATGATAGCTGTGGATGATGAAGACTTTTGATGGATGATATCCTTTGATGTTGTAGCCTGTTAGTGCATGATAGCTGTGGATGATGAAGACTTTTGATGGATGATATCCTTTGATGTTGTAGCCTGTTAGTGCATGATAGCTGTGGATGATGAAGACTTTTGATGGATGATATCCTTTGATGTTGTAGCCTGTTAGTGCATGATAGCTGTGGATGATGAAGACTTTTGATGGATGATATCCATTGATATTGAAGCCTGTTAGTGCATGATAGCTGAGGATGATGAAGGCAGCTGATTATTTTTGATCTTTAGCAAGAAAACTTTTATTTGGTCCATATTTAATAGATATATAATTATGTACTTGGAAAATGAACATACTCACTTACTTACTTTTATAACTACATAAAGATATTACAATGCAAACATATATTTACAGGAGTTAAAGTCTTAAGTTTAAGTAGAACTGCAATAAGTAACAGTCAGAGTTGTACTGAAATAACCATCAGTACCGAAATAACCGGTTATTTCGGTACCACAAAGCCTGGTTATTTCAGTACGACAAGCGCCTGTTCAGATCAAATGTCAAAACGCGAAACCATGCGCGAAATTGGGATACCTTTAGCATATATATCATTAGATAGACCATTAATGGTTGCAAATACAAATTTGCAACAACATTCCCCTAAAATATCATCGGTAAACTTGACAAATTCCAAAAGCCTAAAAATTACATTTGGCAGCGGAAAAATATAAAGTGCTATAAAAATTTTCTTCAGCCATGTTTTGATGTCCACATTGGTTGTAACTAAAGTATGTCAACAAAGAACACGCATCAAGATTAGCAGAGCCGAAAACGAAAGCGCATAGAGACATAAATTCGTTGGTTATTTCAGTACCTGGTTATTTCGGTACCTATCTCCCCTACTCCTCTTTAAATTCTTTAAGATACTTAGGTTGCAGATTATCGCAAATATACCTTGCAATAATTACGCCAATTATAGTATAATTATAATAGATCGCATTGTAGAACCTGTTACATGTGGACATCAGGGTTGTCATTTTCAGTGAACATACGTAGAAAAGACATACATCTAAATCGAACTTTTAAAAGAAATTTCAAAATAAACGTAGACCTATACATCAGATTCTATATACAGCGAAAATCTTACGAACGTTGCCATTAGCAACGTTTCCTTCAGGCTACAAGATGACGTCATCAATCAGTATCCAATTACGGCACCGATGCTAATCACGTGCCTTTGAATGGCCAGTTTGATCATAATAATGATAGGCTATAATAATATTTTTTCTTTATTGAACGCCTGCAAACGCACGGGGCTGTACATGCACAAGTTATGCAGCAATCTCAATTAACAGAACAGACAGCCTGTAATACATGGCGCTAACTGAAGCCTACAAAGTATGTCCGCCCTACGGGGCTCGATCTCGGTTAATCTTGCCCTCCATGTCAGTGTATTGCCCAATGCATTATTAGTACCGTTTATCTGGGTGACTGCTTTGGCACTTTTTCAACCACGACGTTAATGCACTTAAGTAAGTATGTATTGTAGGTCTAGGCTATTGTACGCGAAGCTTGACTTTATTAGGAATAATTCCTACTTATGAGCGCCAACTACATCTCAACGTGTTTGGGAGACATGCTTTCACAACCTGACTTGTGTCTGGTAGACCTACATCGGATATGAAGTCCAACCTGCATTGTGAGACGCGCCACTCCACTGACTCCAGTCATGTGAGATTCGTCACATTTAAAAGGTGACACGTCATCTCGAGCCACGAAATCATCCATTCGTTAATCGATACTTAAGACCACGTTACCAGACAGGCTGAGGTTTTGTGTCACGTACTTCTGGGGATGCGTGTTGTTGTTTGACGACACGGTTTCATGTCAAGGATGATTAGTGTCGCCCTCCTCCTTTGCCAAAGTTTTGGTTCGACATGACTCTGAGTGAGTCCGTCCTGTGCTGGTTATATAGACCCCTTTACACTGAATAAGACAACGTAACGTTCAATGTTGATAAGTGCTTGTCACTTCATTTGCACGTCATTATGCTTCAAGAATTGCTGTTCAGTACCGTATTATAGTAGATGAGAAGTTATGTAGCCGTCCCTCGGTCCTCCCCCACCCCCGCCCCTACCCGGATGCACGCCACTGATCGACGAAGCTTCTTCGTAGTCGGTTTTCGTCGATCAGACGAACGAGTATCTCGAGAGTTTTGAGCTCATTCGCTAGGTGACGCCAGATTTGTTTAAGAGAGACGACACAATCAGACCTAGCGAATGAAAGCAACTTATTCTTCAGCTTTGACGGTAGGCCTATTATTGTAATAATGTAACCGCTATTATAATAGGCTAGACATTAGCTCAATAATAATTATAGCGATTTAAAAACGAAAGTGGTCGTTTCAAGCGAAATCTTGGGTTTAACTTCAAACTGACACACTGCAGTAGGATTATAATTCGTAGTATATGAACGGATGTGCACAGGCATCGAATTTAGCTGTTTGGCAGCCATTTTCAAGGCGCTGCGGTAACATCCTATATAAGCTTTCGGAATGAATGAATGAATGAATGAATGAATGAATCTATTGCTCACTTTATCAACGTCATCAGTCGAATGGTTTTGAGTGAATCTTTGGGGTCGTAATGGGTAGCGATAATCACGTCCGTGCACTAATCGTGCCAAAATGTTACTTGCTACTGTAGCCTACATGTAGCCTACATCACAACCTACATGTATAGATAGATATCGCAGACAAATAGAGTAATCTGTGAGTGAAGTCAATCCATAGCAGATATAGGATGTAGGACCCTATAGTGGGTCCGGCCGTAGAGCTATAGTTGAAACAAACAAGTCATAGATCGGGGTCTAGTTGGAACTCCACAAGAGATAGACCTACGTGACATATGTTGAGTGGCATTAATTAAATGATGGCTTGCAGAAAAGACCATTACTATAATATTTTGCTGAAAGCCTCATCACTTATAGAGTGGTAATAATTATATTAAGTGGCATTATAGGTCGTTGAAATGAACCTTTACCTTAATTTCCTTTCCATAATTTGGACGTTGCTTTAGTACATTCTTCCTACGACGAGTCTGCCCTTTTCTCAAGACGATGAATCTGCCCTTTTCTCAAGACGATGAAACGACCCTTTTCTCATGACTTATAAGGCGATAATCATCTCCCGCAGAGATGATCTTAACTCGCTCGCTGTAAGCAGAATCAAAAGCTGTCGGCGGTGAAAAACCGTGATATTTAGTGCGTTTAATCCGATGCAAAATCTTCGGCTTTGACGCCACAGGAAGCAGATGCTTATTGAGTCGTCGGAAATTGATCCTAAGACCCAGCAGCTATCGATCGAAGAAGACGACCTCTCACCTCTGACCTTTCTTGTCAAACGGAGGATGAGAAACTGTTGCGGGAGCGGATCATACAGCAACCCAGTTCGGAAGGTGGCATTAACGCGTCTCATTTGTTTGGAGCGGCGCGTATAAGGACTACGGAGGCCTTATAGGAAATGACAAACCTTTCATATTTTGTGTTGGCGTTCTTATAAAAATGCTATGTCCCGCAGTTATGAGCATAGATCTAGGCGTAGGAGGCCGGGGTCCAGGGGAGGAATGCCCCCAAATTTTTTGGCAAATGTGTTTTTCGGGCAAAACAGGCACGGGTGGACAAACCTTTTTTTCGGACAAACAGGCATGGGAGGATTTTTTCGGGTGCACAGGGGTAAAACAGCTATTTTTCTAAAGATTTGTACGAAATGACTAAAAAAGGTCATCAGTTATTTCGGCTGGGAGATCGGTTTTTCGGGCTGGGAAATCGAAATGACTAAAAAAAAGGTGATCAGAAAATTTGGTCGATGAAAAATATCGGGGGACTCGCGGTCCGCCAAAAATGTAAAGTATACCTTTCGGAAAAACCCAAATCTTTGCCCCCCCCCTCACTGCCGAAATGTCCCCTACGTCTATGGTTTTGAGCAACCAACATGAATCGTCAGACGCCACAGAAGCAACACAATTAATTGAATGGAATATTGCAATATTATCTGCATCAGTCTTTAGCTATTTCAATGAGTTATGCATAGGATATAGTTTGTGAATATTATTTTTTTATTAGTTCATGCGTTCATTCAACCGTTAAGTTTTTCTATTGAGTTTTCTATGGAAGCGGGGAGAGGTAGCAGTCAGTAGCGTCAGTCCTTTTGTTTTCAACATGATTTACTCAACGTGTCGTGCTCCTATAGCCTTCGACAGCTTGTTTAAGTTATCTAGGTAGCACATAGATCCAGGGCAGTTTTTAAGAAATTTTTAGAACTGCACAACTCCATCTTTCCTTTCCCATCCTCCATGGTAAATTACATCCAATCGGATGACAATGACCTTTTTTGCTAGATTTGACTGCACAAAACTTGTGACAGAAGTGCTTCCACAACTGCACATATCCATTTAGAACTGCACATTTTGTGTACAACTGTACGTTAAAAAAACCTGCATAGATCTACATAAGCCTCTAATCCCTCTATCTTCCCCAGCAACGGAATCGACTGGTGTCGATCATACGGCAGCTGTAAAGCATAAGCTTCGGCACCGTTCGTCCTTTCCAGTTACCCTATTTTTAATCTAGCTATTAATCATCCTCTCTGCCTTCCCCGCCAACTTCCTTCCTTCCAACTTTTGGTACTCACACCATCCTGCGATCCAATTATGGGGGAGCGAGGGGCGGGGAGGCGCAAAACCTTGTCGGATCAAGGGAGCAGGCCATGTATCAGATGGTGATTGCTTCGCCTGCAGGTCGGATGCACAGTGTTTAGATTTTCTGTGAACGTCAGTCTCTTTTGTGACTGGGGAAGACAATGACCGACATTTAACTCGTCCAGACTGCAGTGGCTTTAATTTTATAACAAATGTTAGTGCAGCACGTATGCACTGTATTTATCACTGGCCACGCATCGCGATTCCTCGTCTAATGACAGCATACTGCTGCCCTGCTGCAGGACAGACTTTATGATCAGGCTCTCGTGTGATGTACCGGTATGCTCTCTTGTGATGTATATGTTTCTCTGTAATGTGGCATGGATGACGTCTTTTGTCTTCCGCACTACTCGATTGGTATCGTTCATTCATGCATTCATTCATTCATTCATTCATTCATTCATTCATTCATTCATTCATTCATTCAGCTATTCAGTAATTTATTCATAGCTCAGCTACGGCTACAGAGAATGCTCTTGAGCAACTGGCAGAAAGCATGCAAATGATTCCGAAGTAGTACTAGTAGCCTAGTAGTAGGCCTAAGCGCAGTGCAAGCGGAGCTCATTCCAAAGTGAAAGGACAAACAACCAAGAAGGCTCGCTACCCGATGGACCAAGAGCTCTCACCCCACCACCCCTTCAAAGCCGAAGAGCACAAAGCCCGACGGGAGGCTAAGTCGGAGACAAGGCGACATAGATCAGATAAATGGGACGAAGTAGGCCTACTATACCAATGAGACACCGCCAGTCAAGTGCTGTTATTTCATAGGAGATGCGTTGCGAGACATTAAGCCAGTGTGAAACATCACGCATGTTAGTAGAAACCGGGGCACATTTTGGAATATGACCAATAAGCCGAGCAGCAGAACGAAGGACCCGGTCAAGACGCCTTACAAAACTGAATGGGTGACTACTGACTAGCGAGAACTGAGTGAATATATCTCTGTGAAGCTGTCCATAGGTCTTTCGCTTAGGTCTTAGGGTATCTCTGTAGGCTATAGGTCTTTCACTTAGGTTATCTCTGTAGGCTATGGGTCTTTCACTTAGGTTATTTGTGTAAGCTATAGGTCTTTCATGGGCTTCTGAAGAGGAACTACAAAATATTCAAAAACTTTCATATACACGCAATCATCGTCAGAGTGTTAAAACACAATTCAACATATTGTTACTGGCCCACCTGGTTACACTGGTTACAGGCTTATAATAGAGCGTAGGCTGCGTGTCATTATTTTAGTCTCTGTGAAAGAGAGCGTGCAAACCGCGCGGTTCATTACCTGATGCTGCTGCATGGCCTAATAATCAGAGATAATAATAACAAGTAGGCCTACATCTCGAGCCAGCATGCCCGGTCCTTGTGCGGGGAACCCTGACTGAATGGCGTGTTGTCCATTCAAATGTTCGAGCTAAGCGGTGATGAAGGATCTCACACGTCACACGATCGATTCATTGAAAAACGAGTAAAAGGTTAAGTCCATGATATAAACTCGTGTATACACGCTGCTTCTTATTACAGCCACTGTTCGCACTGACAGTGCCAGTCCCATGTCTGGATAAAGGCGATACTAATCATTTTTGTTATGACGCAGTGACGTTAAACAACAACAACAACATTTTTAGCCTACATCGTGTTCGATCGATATTGTGGCTGCAGTATAGTGTTTCAATCAATTGCACGATATATAGCTAATTAATTCTGAATGTTGATCTAGCGATCGTCCTGTCGCTATAATAAAGTTTCATTCGTTTCGCTATCAACCGTTGTTTTGCGCTATCGCAGACATTTGTACCAAAGAACAGAGAGACATTTATAGCACGCACCTATAAATAATTTCGCCCACTTTGGGCCATAACTGCACTTATTACCGGTTTTATACGCCGTACGTGAGTTATGCTCTGTTGGTAATACTGCTGCAAATAAATACCATAGGCTATAGGAAAGCGTTGCATTAAGTACAGATAATGCTATTTTGGCTAGAAACAGAACCAAATTAGAATAAATGAACGAGTTTTGCTTAGGTCTAGAATTAAACTTGATCGTACGTATGGTACGCGTACGTTGTTTTGACGTAGGCCTTGTCCTATACGCTATTAGTGAACTGTAAAATCAATTTACTTAGTCGTATGCATCACTCATCTATTCAATACTGGACTCGTTATCACTTGAATGACTGCTACTATCAGTGCAACTATTGCATGATTATGTACTCATCGTTACATTCAAAAGCTTTTAATTGATAATTCACATAATTTATTCTGTCCAAAAGACGACCATTCCGTATGGATGTATCATGTATATACATGTATAGGCTACTCCAATTTTCCCATAAATAGGCCTATATTGGCTATTTTGGTCACTTGAATACCATCGCAATTGCATTTTCCATAAATGTGTTTTGCTCATAACATAATTATACGGTGACTGCATATACATGTAATCACAACTTTAACGCTGTTTCCTATAGATGTAAGCTTATGTGTATACGGTATTCCCGCAGCAACGTATACAGCACGGTCGCACTATGGTTTAGCATGAGAATGTCCAGCGGATGCATTGCAAGAGCTTCCCAGGCTTTTTGAGTTGGAGACCGGTGATTATGCTGTCAGCTCAACCGCAGACAGAAGTCGCTAAACGTCAGCTTACATAGGATATAGACCTACGTATAATTATGAGGTCACATGTTGAGCTTTGCATTTGATGTCAGCGGCGCTATTTATTGCAACTATGTTTCTTTACTCTTCCTGGTTTAAAACTGTACTAAGTATTATTGAATAAAATTGTTTAAGTCAACGCAAACAACAATTTTCGTAGTGTTTACAGTCTGATATTTAATTTGGGTGAGAAAAATTTAAAAATTGTCTTTGTCAAAATAAACAAATTATTATGGTGACGTTCATGCCATTGCAAGTTGCCGATCAACCGAAAAATTACTATGCCAATTACTGTGTGAAGCACCAAATAAATTTCAAAGCCATTTACTGTTATAATAACCAAGCGTTGTTTACGGAGTTGGAGATTACAGGTGTAGGCCTACATGTAGGCCTATAGTTACTGCTATAAACGGCGGGGGGTCACTGTGAAACTCCGCCACTGGTTGTTCTCTGCCAGTGCCAGTCCCAAGCCTGGATAAAGTAGGAGTGCGACACTAATCGTCTTTGATATGGCAGTGTCGTTAAACATGTAACAAGGGCATCTGCGAATTACTGTAGATATGGCTTAAATGTGTGATATGGGTGATACAGATTAAAGACCTAGGCCTATATTATAGTAGTGCTAGTACACATAAATAATTCCAGATGACTTGAGAGCAGAGAAATGCATGTTAATAGCAATATAGAAATCTGGAGCATCAGGATGGAATGCATAAACTATATATTGCGGAATGACCATTCTATATGTGTCCCATGACTGTAGGTTGCATGAGGAACGCGTTGCTTCTGAGCGAGTGAATGATCCTCATCTGAAGCATATGAGACAAGAGCAAAGTGGACAAATTGATCTAGTGAACTGATAATATAGCTCTCGATGAAACACACGATTCAACTTTATAAAGCCTACAGTGCGCGCGCGTGTGTGTGTGTGTGTGTGTGTGTGTGTGTGTGTGTGTGTGTGTGTGTGTGTGTGTGTGTGTGTGTGTGTGTGTGTGTGTGTGACTCATTGAAGTAAGTGTTCACGGATTAGTAATAATGAATCATGAATAATTTCTTCACTTTGTGTAGGATTTCGAGAGACCGATCTGATGCTTTCCGATGTCTGTGCTTGAAAGAATTTTCATAACGCCATAGTCCTGAGCACACTAGTGTGTATACGGGGCGGAGACATGGCCATTGGCCAATGACAGCGGCGGACGGGAGGAAACTGAAGGCGGCACACCACAGATGGTTGAGAAGAATTCTTCATGTATTATGACGGGACAAAATAACAAGCAAGAACACAAGAACAGGACAGGATACTATGGAAAACATCATCAGAATGAAAAGATTTAGATGGATGGCATATGTATTTCGCATGGACGATGACAGAAGAGCGAAGCAAGTGAGGAATTGGGACACTGGAGGAAGAAGAAAACGAGGGAGACCGAGGAAGAACTGGCCAGAAACAGTCAGAAACGACCTAAAACGTTTCGAGGTGACATGGGAGGAGGCGGAGAGATTGGCGATAGATAGAGGGGAGTGGAAGAGATGCGTCGCCCGATGTGCAGACCCGCACAGGAAGGACTAAGTACTAAGTAAGTATTTTTGTTCGCAGTATACTTTATCTTAAGATTAAATACGGCCTCACCATACCTTTGTAAACCTTGCCATGGCTAACCGTATATATCTTACTTTCTTGCTTATACCTTAATTTTGTCATATGCCACTCAATCCAACATCCTTTGTTCAAAATAATGATACACCTCATTACCCTTTAGTGAATGCTTGACTCGCACCCTGTCTCCCACCCCCCCCATCCCCGGTGCCTCATAAGTGCAACAAAAGATGGACTTCATCGCATTCAGGTCACAATTTCCTGTGCGGCGGAGGCGGAGGCGGAGGCTGCGTCGGTCGACGGTTGTTAGTCTCATAATAATAAATTCTGCGACAACAGTTTTTAAGATCTGATCTCCCGCGGGCATATGAAGAAGCGAAATGGATGTGATGCATATCCGCAACCCGGCTTTTCTTTGCACGACAGGCGATAGAATGCTTCTGCTGATGCTGCTGCTGTTGCTTCTGCTGCTGCTGCAGAGCGGACCTACATGCAGTTACCATAGCAACTGAAATTGACACGGCCGCATCCGCCTAAGGCAACGGCGTTTACAAGCACAATGTAGACCTCCAGAGTATTATGTGTATTGTAGGTGCGTATGTATGTGTGTATGTGTGTATGTATGTATGTATGTATGTATGTATGTATGTATGTATGTATGTATGCATGTATGTATGAATGTATGTATGTATGTATGTATGTATGTATGTATGTATGCACGTATGTATGTATGTATGTATGTATGTATGTATGTATGTATGTATGTATGTATGTATGTATGTATGAATGTACGTGTGTAACTGTGTATGTATGTATACGCGTAAGTACATACACTGTGGGGGCGGTGGTGCAAGCTCGGTGCCTTGAAACCGGAAGGTTGCGGGTTCGAATCCATCTCAAACCGCCTCGTAGGGACCTTGAGCAAGTCCTTCACTCGCAAGTGTTGCTCATGCACTTCGGCATGTAACTCCGATTCAGTGTCCGCGCTGTGATTTTGCTGCGTGTAATTAAATTAATGAAAACCTGTCAACTACGACTGCGCTTGAATCGACACAGTATGATAATTATTAACTATAAAGGGACGAATCTGCATGTTTCATTGACATGTGCAATTTGTGCATTTCAAGCTTAGCCCACGACAGCTTCTCCTCCGTAAAACATTTCCTGCTCCCTGCTGCTATGCACCGTTGGTCCGTTTCGTTCTATTTTTATCTGCACACATTAGAGCCAACGCAGCAGACCATGTCAGTCGGGCGCAAAACTGAGAGATGCAAATCATCAAAACGTCAGTGCATCGTTTACCGGGCGAATACCGACGACGTTAAACATAAGACGACGAGAGTCGAAGGAGTCTGCGGCCAAGATGAGCAGAGACATCGTCGTCGTTCGATAAGTGACGTCACCTCCATCCATGCAGTAGCATTCATCGGAGGCCGAAGCAGTACGACTCAACTGCGCATGCGCGCGCACACACACACACAAACTGCAAACGGGGGAACAGGAAGAAGTAGGCCTATTATAGGTCTACTTATCGGTGCGAAATCAGTGAAATTTGTAATGTATAAGAATTGTTTGATACCTGCTCACTTACTTACTTACTTACTTACTTACTTACTTACTTACTTACTTACTTACTTACTTACTTACACTGAGCAGCGCAATCTGACGCATAGCCGGTTGAAGAAGCCGAGAATTTTTAAGTTATTTGTGCTGGAACGCAACAGACATTTCTAACAATCTCATTTATCTGCACTGGTAATATAGTTTATTTGTTACGTGAATTTATAGTGGTGCATGGTCGCGTTACGACGCCATATATAAGTTGTCATTATTGTTATTATCATTATTATTATTATTGCTATTGCTATTATTACTATTGCAATTATTATTATTCATCATATTATCTAGTGATAACAATATTATTGATTATATTATATTATTACTATTATTAACATTATTAGAAACCCACATGCATGTTTACAAGAAATAAAGTGTACAATATCTGTTTTATTTACTTGCCAATTTTGGTAATTTATCATCGTGGGGTTGACCTATATCTGGGGTCGTTGCCTATGAAGATCCTTCAGTTGGAGTTGCAGCCTGAGGAGTTTGCAGCTGAGAGGCTATTGACCGAGGCCTTAATTCTGACCGGAAGTTCTCGTCCTTGCAAGCACTGGTCAGTTGGCGGTGGTGGTGATGATGATTTCGGTGGTGGCAGTAATGGAACTGGCAGTGATGTTGGCAATGACAATTGGTGATGTTCTATTGATCGTGGTTACACTGACAATGCTGCTGATGGTGTTTTTGACCACAGCGAATCTCATCTATAAACCTGATTTCGGTCAGGTACTTTTCAAATAGCTCTCTGGTATAATTAAAACGCTTAGCTCAGAATCTGAGCAACACACTAAAAAGTGACTAAAGCAGCCTGTCATTCATTTATAACCTACAGGGGTCGTGACACAAGGTGACCCCAGTTGACCCTACAATCTGTCACCGTCCTGAACCTTCCGTTTCAAGTCGGTGAACTCAGACATTTCCGTTGAACTTTAACATTTAGCGCCTATGGGAGGAGGAGGGGGCGGAGGAAGAGGAGGAGGAGGAGGAGGAGGAGGGGGAGGAGGAGGAAGAGGGGGAGGAGGCGGAGGAGGAGGGGGCGGAGGAGGAGGAGGAGGAGGAGGAGAAGGGGGAGTCGAAGCCGACATCGGATCAGGAAGAAATATCAATCAGTGTAAATGTCCGATGCATGTCTGAAATAACGGAAGTAGTCCATCTCCACGGTTTGTTTACATCCATGGTCCCAGAATGCATTCGTCAACGGAAAAGGAGGACGAGGAACGATTCGGTAGAGGATCCATTCGTGAACAGCACAATGTAGACTATAGTAGATTGATGGTAATATTGAATGTATGCGTTGCAGGTCAGCCCGATCGAGGCATGCGTGGGCAGCAACGCAATTGTGGAGGAGTAAGGCAATAAACAATCAACGCTATTGTTGTGACCTACGACTATAAAGATAACTGATGAACATTGTGTCTGATATGAGCGATTCTGTGGATTTTACAGTGACTTATTCGGTTGCGCGCTTGGTCTACATTCCATCGATTCCGAGTTCGAGTCTACTGAACGAACACCGTCTAATGAAAAGAAGCTGTTTACGCTTGGAACATAAGGCTAGGCATTGGCCTAATTTATTTTATTTATTTTTTCTGCATTTCTATAGCGCCCCTCAAGCTACCTACTCAGAGGCGCTTCTCACAATGCATCGTTGTTTCACGCAGAAGCGCAATATCACATTCTAAATAACAATGTGGCCCTGTGTCTATAGTATGGCTCTGTTTGCTAGTATAGGTCATATACAATTACATAGTCTATCCATGGTGACCTCTGTTTCATCTTCCTTCGCTCTTGCATGCACTGCAGTCTGTGAAATTCAATCAGCGATGAAAAAGTTCATATTGTGCCAGATAATGCCTGATTTATTTTCTTTTTATCCAGAGATTTAGCAGACACCATCATCGGTTTGTTCTCTGGACAACTTGGTCTCGCAGATAGCCTACGAGTGGACGCTCAATGATTAATTGATTATCTTGTCATTAAATTCTAATTTTCTGCGCTCTTCAAATTCCTGAAGTTTTCCGAAGTCAATACATTTCTGCGGCAAATTGTTTTCTCGTCTTACTCCCGCTTTTTTCACCATTCTGATCCGTAAATAGCCTACAGTACACTGTAAATGTGTTTCATCAGCGTCTCATAATATTCTTGTCTTGATCTACTGCTATTTCTCTGCTTTTGAATATCTTATATGGCAATGCACGTTGCACCAATTTGTGATCCAGTTTAGAGTCAGCTTGGTTTTCGATCAGTATAATACGCATTGTTGCACGTTTGCAATTTGCGTGTTCATTACTTCTGCACAATCATTGACACGAGCTTAAAATGTTGGTTCAATGAATTAGTAAAGAATTGATCTGAAGTCGGTCGCACATCGTTGGATATCAATAATTCATTCATTCATTCGGGGGTCTACATTGTAACTCTTCAAGGAGACTACTCAGAGGTACTCCCTACACCAGAAAGAAAAATAGAGCAGTTTGATAGCGCTATAGAAAACGGTTCACTACCATCGCTATTTGTATTCCACCCATAAGCGCCACTGAATTATAATAAATATATTTACACGGAATTATTATGAATATTTATTTTTTGATGTTTGATTTTTAATTTTTTAATATTTATTCAATAACCAATGTCGATGATAAATTATATTTAAATAAATAAGTGATACGTTTTCCATTTATGCGTAAGCTTCATCTGCTTGCAGATAAGGTGTTCAGCAATAATTGATGAACTTTGCAACATTTAGACGCACCAGTGTTTATGGTGGTCCGACACTGAGCTGTTATGAATACTGCAGCACCCAGCAACAGTTGACAAAATTAATATTGCATACGTTCCATAAACGGAGGCCATGACTTCAATCCATCCTTTCATTCATCTCCATCTGAATCCATTCAGCCACTATTTCATGCATCAGTTTCTCAGCTATTGTCTCTTCATCCATCCATCTCAAATCTATCCGCTTGTGCATCCATCCGTTCCTCGATTCCCTTCCACTGCCCGTCCATCAGTTCCTTCCTGCTTCGTCCTTCCTCCTTCCATGCCAATCTTCTGCATCCATGGCCTCTCGCTGTACAGAACAGATGCGCTAAATAGCCAATACTGTGTTGTGACCTTATGACCAGACACTTCAAATACTTCTATGCAAAAGCGTGTCTGATGTCAGTGTGCATTGTCTCCAGCTGACTCAGCGTCATGGTTGGTCCGTCCGAAAACTGTTTCATTCCCGATGTGCAGGTCAGAGCCACTTCGCGACATGAATCGCCTCTCGTGTCATTTTCTCCGCCTTCGTGAAAGTCCATTCATGTTGATATTGTGTCAGATAATTCCTGATTTATTCTCTTTTATCCAGAGATTTAGCAGACACCCGGGTAAGTCAGCTAATTGCTTCTGAAAACGAACGCATATTTTATCGGCTGCAGGCTCAAGATGTCAACGTAAATTACGAGACTTTTGCATTTATTAATTTCTGGCTGTTATATTCGGTCATCGCCTGCAATGAAGTTTATACATGGATCGTATATTCTTCTGCTAAAAGTCTTCCACTGCACACACACATGCACACACGCACACACGCACACACGCACACAAACACACACAAACACACACACACACGCACACACGCACACACGCACGCACACACACACACGCACACACACGCACACACACACACCTCCACCCGCACACACACACACACACCTCCACACACACACACACACACACACACATCCACGCACACAAACACACACACAAACACACACACACACAAACACACAAACACATCCACTCACACACACACACGCACACATACATATACACACGCACGCACACATACATACACACACGCACACATACATGCACATATGCGCACGCTGCGCACACACACACACATAAATACATTATACATAATTATGCGTGATGTCTAGAACAGATTTCCAGTCTCGCAGCGCAGCTTCTATATAGGATAGCATGCATTAACATGCATTTGTCTGGAGTAGTTTCCCTGGCAGTACCCTAGTGTCCTATAGTTATCTGATCTTTGACTTAGCCTCCGTCGAGCTTCGAGCCCTTCGGCTAAGGAGAAGAGGCTCCTGATCCCACGGGGGACCTGCTCCTCGGTCAGACAGCATCGGGTCTTCTCGATCATGTTAGGCTATCTCCACTTGGAATCATGGGATCCAGCTTGCATTGCGCTTTTCTCACCGGAACAATTGTCATGTGACCTAATTTCTACCAATTTGCTCAACTTCTTCTACTTTATCCTTCTCCGCGGATGGGCTGGAAACGCTTCTGAGTAGGTTTTTGAAAGGTGCTATAAAAATATATGGAATAAATGAATGATTATTCTGTGGATTGCCACGTGTTATTAGATTGCATATAGCCTACATTTACACTGAATGTTATCTTTACACTGTGTATATGTGTATTAACACGTTATATCCTACTTGATCCGGAACATTCAAGAGCACTGCGTTGAGATCAGTTCCACTGGATCAATGAACAGTAGTGACACTTAGAGTGCCAGTAATTGTCAATATACCCATCGTTTGTTCGTCATAGCAGCAACATGTATAAAAGAAGGTTAGGAAAAAAAACTGCACAAAATATTTGTGTATGTATGTATGTATGTATGTATATATGAACATTTATACAGCGCCTTACAATAAGCTAACGAAGGCGCTTAACGTATAGTTACCGGATGGAAATTTGTCTATGAAAGTTACTGAAATACAAAAATTTCATACTTGAAATTGTGTGATTTAAAAGCGCTTAATGGAACACCGTTTAGACCATACCATGTTTAAAATGCTCAAAACTTACATTCTCACAGCTCTAAAGTTCGTTTTATAGTCAACACGCATCGACTTCAGCAAGACTATATACGACTTATTAAGAATATAAGTTTTTTAAGGTTCCATCTTGGCCGTCGTTTGCACTAAAGTGGTTTTTTTAAGTAGGACCTGAGCGATTTATAAAAAGCAGGTGAATTTGGCCTAGGCATAAGTCGCAAGGTTAGTGGGAGGCCATTAGCTCCGTGTATGGTTATATATATAATTATGTTTGTATTTGAATTCAGATAGTCTATGGGGAGTGGGTCAATGTGATACGATTTGTCTGCAGTTTTCTATGTGTAAGATTTATCATCATTATTAATATCTATCAATACAACACAAAATGTGACACGTTTGTTGTTTTTATTTTATTTTTTTATTAAGCTACATCTGTAGGCTAACCATCTGAAATAACAGACATGATTTGAAGGCAACGCCTTCAGCCATGGAGACGTAAAATGTCTGGTTGCATCAACCAGGCAATAACTGAACCGTGGAAATGAACTTGTCTGCTCCAGTCAAGCGTATAAATGCAGCCAACGGCGTCGGTCGAATATTGATTCACTGATCAAGTAGAAACTATCGATCTGTGCCGCGATTTCTATACTAGACGACGATGAGAATCAATGCAACCGTATTATTGATTTGATGTAATTTTCCAGATTCAACAGACAGAAGACTTGCAGAAAGATGATGAGGAGGAGGAGGTAAAGGAGGAGGAGGAGGAGGAGGAGTAAGAGGAATATGAAAAGAAATGGAAGAAAAAAAGCAGAAAGAGGATAGAACGCAGGCGATGGAGAAACCCGGAAGAAGAGGAACAACAACGCAAACAGTAGATAGGAGTAAGGAAGGGAGAGGAGGAGGAGAAAGACTAGGAGGAGGAGAAAAAGGAGGAGGAGGAAGACTAGGAGGAGGAGAAAAAGGAGGAGAGGAGGAAGACTAGGAGGAGGAGAAAAAGGAGGAGGAGGAGGAGGAAGACGAGGAGGAGGAGGAGGAAGACGAGGAGGAGGAGGAAGAGAAGGAGGAAGAGGAGGAAGACTAGGAGGAGGAGAAAAAGGAGGAGGAGGAAGACTAGGAGGAGGAGAAAAAGGAGGAGAGGAGGAAGACTAGGAGGAGGAGAAAAAGGAGGAGGAGGAGGAGGAAGACGAGGAGGAGGAGGAAGACGAGGAGGAGGAGGAAGAGAAGGAGGAAGAGGAGGAGGAGGAGGAGGAAGAGGAGGAGGAGGAAGAGGAGGAGGATTCCGCGAATCTGCCTTCTTTGGTTTCTGTAGCCTCCTCAGTTGCTAATCTTGTTGTGAAGTCGAGTCGTTTTTCTGTCGTCGTCGTTTTGTCTCCTCCATGATCCTCTTTGATCCTCTTTGATCCTCCTTGATCCTCCTTGATCCTCCTCCTCATCCATTTCAATCCTTAACGACCTCGACTTTTAACGACGAGGATATTGCTCCATGCAGACCGCTCCATCCATTTCCGTGTCATTTAACCTTCTCGTCCACTGTAGTCGTTCTGTGAAAATAAAAAGCAACCGCCATTGTGGTGTTCACTTTGTCCGCTCATCCCGTCTGCACCTGATCTCCTTTTTAAACTGTCTTCCCTCTCTCTCTCTCCCCCCTCTCTCTCTAGATCCGTCTATTTTCCATTTATTCTTCTCCAGCCCTCTCCTCTGCCTCATTCCAGGCTCCCTGGGTTCCTTTATTCCGATTCTTCTTCTCTTCCCTCCTTTTCTTCTCCATCACTTTCCCTCTCATATTATTGCCTCCTCTCTTCCCATGCTTCTCTGCCTCCTTCCCAATTCCCACATTTTCCTTTTTGTTTCCTCCGTCCATCTGATTTCCCCATCCATCCTTCCGTTGTCACGTTCTTCACAGGCTTTCTTTTATTCCCCACCTTTCCCTGCCTCCAATCCTCCCGTCGTCTCCATTCTCCTTTTCACGAGAACGGTGCGCCATAAACAAAATGGCCGACGTGCAGCCGACTCCAGCAACAGCAGCAGCAGCAGCAGCAGCAGCAGCAGCAGCCGATGGCCGAACTCAGCGATCAAGATGCAATCAAGTGCGTATGAGTGTCAGCTGCACGCGACGCATTGTCTATTCAATTACCAGGCGCCCGAATAAAATCACGGCTTGGAACGGTGGTCACTCGGATCTCCAGAGACATCTAGCGGCGAAATTATTGCGCCTCAACGACGGCTGTTAAGAAACTATTTTGCACGTCCAACGTCTGCGCTGGAATTGATTGGGGAGCGGGGGTGGCCGGGGGGAGGGAGGAGGAAAGACCGGTTGAGGAACGGTGAGATAGGAGGCAATGAAATGCAGAACAAGGCAGTGTCAGAAAAACACCGTGGATATAGGCCTAGGGTGGCTTGCACTAGTAATATTATGCGAAAGGTTTGATAAACAGGTAGGCTTATGCAATAAGGTAACGTGCATGTATGTTTGCGCGAGGTTAGCTAAGGTTTGGTGCAGTGCCTAAGTGTGGAGAAAGAAGTGCCTGGACGCCTTTTACCTCTCCAAAAAAGTTCCTGGACGCCCATTACCTTTTCAGTCTGTGCATGCTCGCCTATAAGTGGCTGGACGGCGTTCAGATTTTAAAACAAGTGCATAGACGCCGTCCATGACCATCCAGGCACACTTTAAGCCCTGGTTTGGTATAATTATATTATTGGTTCGTGGAGGCCCGTCTCTGCCCCTCTTCATGGATAGTAAAGCGGGGAGGTGATTTTACTGGCGACTCTATGAGCGTAGACTCGAAGCCGACCTGGACGAGCGGACCAAAGTCCTCCGTGCACACCTCCTCGTGGGACGAACTGTCAGTGCTCTCTGTTAGCAGAGAGGAACGAAAGGGCACCGTAGGCAAACCAGAGGAAGGCAACGGCAAACCATCTCTGTATTTTGCCAAGAAAACTGTCATGACAAGCACATGCATGCCACGAACTAATGGCGAAGACTGCAGGGTCATGGCAGTCGCTAGGGTTCCACAAACCGACAGCACACCCTGGCAAGGTGAAAATTATATTACAAGGATAATTATGGCAAAGAGTTATCTTACAACGAAAGGATAGGTAGCGCGGAGTTTGATCATTACACAAGACAACTGAGGTAAAGTAGGGTAATTTAAATTAAGTCAAAGCAAGCAGTGCCGGCGCTAGCACCCCCCGTATGGGGGGCCCCGAGTTTGAAAGGGGCCCCCAAATTTAGCTGGTCATTATGCCTATTTGTGACTGTACAGATCAGGCCTGGTGCATGCCTCAACTAACCATAAGGCACTGCCATAGCAGACCTAATGCAAATATCATACTGGTTTTGGGCATAAGTATATAACCATTAGAGTTTGAAAGGGCCCCCAAATTTAGCTGGTCATTATGCCTATTTGTGACTGTACAGATCCGGTCTGGTGCATGCCTGAACTAACCAAATGTCACTGCCATTGCAGACCTAATGCAAATATCGTACTGGTTTTGGGCGTAAGTATATAACCATTAGAGTTTGAAAGGGCCCCCAAATTTAGCTGGTCATTATGCCTATTTGTGACTGTACAGATCCGGTCTGGCGCATGTCTCAACTAACCATATGGCACTGCCATAGCAGACCTAATGCAAATACCATACTGATTTTGGGCGTAAGTGTAAAGCCATTTAAACTAACTCGGGCAATTTCGTCCACTTTCTCAAACACAACGCTTATAAATTGTAACTTATTCTAATTGCTAATTGGATGAGGCCTCAAAATAAAACCTGCGTGAGACCCAAACATTAAAGCCTGTGTAGGGTCCCATATGTCCTTGGTATGTGTCTGATCTCAAGTTTGCAAGGGGCTTCAAATGTAGCTGGTAATTATACCTTTAATAACTTTTCAATCCTGAAACCACGCACCGAATTATGTTTTAACGCAAAGCATACAAAATTATATTACTCAAACCAATAGAGCATTGTCCTTCAACCAAAGAGGAGACTTAGGGGTGTGGACAGGGGCACGGACCCACAATTTGTGGTTGGGACGGAATCCTTGTATCCTCAATATTTCAGAAATATTTCATAAGTATCATCCACTGCCCATCAATAATGATCAATTTTGTTCAGATGACAGCCTATAAATGCTACCATTACAGTTGGCAAATCGGATAAATTTAAACAATGGAGAGGAACACGCTGAAGTCCTAAACCACAACTTACAGCAATGAAAAAGAGCTATTTTTGTAAAGATGAGAGCTTAAAATTTCTACCATTACAGCATGAAAATTCCAAAAAATTTAACAATTGGGATGGGACATTTATTGAAGTCTTACACCATGTCTTTCAGCACTTATATTATGAGAAATTTTGCTGAGAGGACAGCTCAATGTATGGGGCAAGGTATGGGGGGCCTCAAGTTTTTCTTGGGGGGCCTCAGGTACCCTAGCGCCGGCACTGAAAGCAAGTCAGGGTAGGGTAAGTAGAGTTGGGTAATGGACTATGGATTAGATGAAAAACAGGAAATGGTTAGGCTGTCCTATGTTCGGCAAAGCAATACATTGTTGGGCATGACGCTATGTAAGTGGTTATACTAGGGACACTATTCTGGTCAGGCTATAGGTCAGGCAAGACAATTAAATTTTTTTTGAGCTGTCTTCATAAGTAGTGGAACGAATGTTGAACACGAGGACATAAAATTAACAAGCGGACAACTCGTCTTCCCAGGTTGCACTGCTGGACAACAATCTGTCAATTTCGTGGAGAAAACGTCACAACGTCTTCCATGGAAGGTCGTTGCATGCAGATGTGACTGTCTGACCTGTCGGCAATCATTCAAATTGTTAGAATTAATAGACGAAACAAAGCAGCCTCAGTCTTGAACTGAGACCTGCGAATTCTTTTAATCTGGACGACGCTGCTAATGAGATCTGTCACTAGGTCATCAATCAATCCATTCTTTTCACTCGTTCTTTATTTCGATCCTTCAGCTCATCATCGTTTTTCATTTGCTCAGCCAAATATTTATATATTCATCCGTTTATATAATATTATTATGTGCCGTGTTGCTGCAAAGTCTTTGGACCTTTAATGCCAAGCCATTAAGCGTTATAGCCACATTTATGTGGGGTACCAGTGTACACATCAACGATAAAAAAGCCATCGGACCTCTGCCGTTATTGCGTTTTTGCATCTTGCAATATTAATGCATTCAAATATTTATTCATCCAATGCATCAGCCGTCATATAATATACGCGACTGACCGTATGCTGTCATATACAATTTTTTTTATATATAATATGGAGCTGCTTTTATTTTGTCGGCATGGTTACGTGCATGTTCATATAAGTATCCATGCATATGTTTGCGACAGGCATTTGGTATATAAATATATATATAATGCCTTTCACGAAACTCTCAAAGGCACTGTGTATGTGAAAAATAAATGTCCGCGTGCATACATACATACATACATACATACATACATACATACATACATACATACATACATACATACATACATACATACATACATACATACATACGTACATACGTACATGCATACATGCATACATACATACATACATACATGCATACATGCATACATACATACATACATACATGCATGCATACATACATGTTGTGAATGTATGTCTGCTTGTCTGTCCGTGCGTCCATCCCGCATCTTATTCCTGGGAGAACCATTTGGTGCAATTGATCTTCATAAAACTACATTAATTTGCATCTTGTTAAATTGCATTCATGACTCTTTCTGATCCTCTGAAAATGACATTTCACTGCATTCTGTTCTATATCTGCGGTTGCCTCACTGCCTGTGGCTGTGTCTTTCTTTCTCTCTCTCTCTCTCTCTCTCTCTCTCTCTCTCTCTCTCTCTCTCTCTCTCTCTCTCTCTCTCTCTCTCTCTCTGTCTCTCTCTCTCTCTGTCTTTCTCTCTCTCTCTCTCTCTGTCTCTGTCTCTGTCTCTCTCTGTCTCTCTCTGTCTCTCTCTGTCTCTGTCTCTGTCTCTCTCTCTCTCTCTCTCTCTCTCTCTCTCTCTCTCTCTCTCTCTCTCTCTCTCTCTCTCTCTCTCTCTCTCTCTCTGCCATTGTGCCTCTCTTCGTCTTGATGCGGTCCCTCACTTTTATTTGCCTGTTGGCGAGTCTTTGGTTCTAAGTTGCACAACATGTATGTACGTATGTATGTATGTATGTATGTATGTATGTATGTATGTATGTATGTATGTATGTATGTATGTATGTATGTATGTATGTATGTATGTATGTACGTACGTATGTATGTATGTATGTATGTATGTATGTATGTATGTATGTATGTATGTATGCATGTATGTATGTATGTATGTATGTATGAATGTATGTATGCATGTATGTATGTATGTATGTATGTATGTATGTATGTATGTATGTATGTATGTACGTATGTAAGTATATATGCATGTATGCATGTATGTATGTATGTATGTATGTATGCATGCATGCATGTATGTATGTATATGTATGTATGTATGTATGTATGTATGTATATGCATGTATGTAGTATGTATGCATAGTTGTATACGTATGCATATGTATGTATGTATGTATGTACGTATGCAAGTATGCATGCACACATGCATGCATGTATGTATGTATGCATATGTATGTATGCATGTATGTATGTATGTATGCATATATGCTTGTATATATGCATGTATGTATGTATGTATGCATATATGTATGTATGCATGTACATGGACATTTATATAGCGCCTTACAATGACTCATAAAGGCGTTTCGACGGCATTTCTCTGAATGCGCTCCAACCATCATTCGACGTCCTACATTCTGCCTCTCCCCCTCTTGTGTCCGTCGAAGTCTCCGTCCTCTCTCAGGCTCTCTGACTGCTTTGTCACCGACATCGACAACCGCCTTCCTGTGTATTTCTATAGCACCTACACGGGTTTCAAATGCGCTGCAATATGTGTGCATGCCAAGCATTCGTTCATCATAGCATTTCAAATAAGCTCGACCCCACAAAGGCATATTGGCTTCAAATGCCTGAGAATATTGGTCCACATGTGTGGGCTGATAGGCATGCAGATTACAGAGCAACAATAATGACTGGAAAAGTCAGAGCTGCCGTTTAACGCGAGGTGGCTTGGAAACAGGTAATGCGTGACTGGCCAACTGCAGGAAACGTCTGTGAATCGGTTAGCTTATACCATCATCATTCAGCGCCATTATGTGACTCTTAAGAGAGAGCTACACAGGCGCTCATAAGCATCAATGTATGCGTGCGTACATACATGCAAACATAGATGCAAACATACATACATACATATATCCATACATACATACATACATACATACATACGTATATGCATGTGAAGTGGTCGGATGTTGATGACTTTACTGCGAGAATACGAGAATCTGAGAGGTTATCCACCAATTGAAGTGCCTGTGCTGACCGCCTGACTAGAACAGGGTACCGATCAGATGAGACATAGGAACTAGTCACAGAGTTTCTTCATTTCACAGTTTGTTTTATTGTTCACGACAACAGTTGACAGCAATGATGAACGCACACAGTTAAGATCTATAATTGACTGATTGAGTGATTATTGACTATTGACTGATTATTGACTATTGACTGATTATTGACTATTGACTCTCTGATTCGACTAGGCATCGGGCCCCTGCCCTGGCCTCCTCTTCATTCTTCCTGGCTACATGATTCTCGAGTTGCTCAGCTGAACTCCGACTCTCGACTGCTTGCTGACTGGATCTCAACTGGTCACTCCGGACTGACCCTCTCTCGTATACCTTAGCAGCCTCCAGCTCCTTTACCTATGTGTCCTCATTTCATTGGACGCTGATCCATCTGTTGCTTAGCCAATCACCTTGCTCTCCCTACCTGTACTTAATCTGTAGTCAGTCTGTCTGTCTGTCTGTCTGTCTGTCTGTCTCTATCTCTCTCTTTCTCTCTCTGTATTATCTTAGTTATATTTTATGTGTTAGTGCCACCGCTACATATCTCTCTCCTTTAGAAAATGATGCTTTGGCATCATGCAATTGCTCCTGCAATTTAAAGCACCCAAACAAATATACACAATGCTCAAGATACTAGTCAAGACAGCAAAAATCATAAACGAAACACAAGAGGTAATAAATGCAATGTAAACCACTTAGTCACTGATCCACAAAAATCGGCTTATTTCCGCTGAGAACGTAACGTAATCACGTGCAATAAGGTCGTTGCTCAGGGGCCTACATTTCCACACTTATACGGGTCCATAGACAGCTAGACTCAATTAAGGTCATGTCTTGGATGATCGAGTTACCGTTTGTGTCCACAGTGCAAACATTATTCTGGCATTCTGCTCACTACTTAAAACTGTTACAACCGTATTCAATGCACTATGTACATTCGTTTGGTCTGCAGATAGGTCTGCCTTTCAACATAAATGGGCAATTGTGAAGTAAAGGCTGGTACGAAAAATCAATTAACTGGATCGTGGGAACGTGTGTCGGGTTTCTACGAGGCGTAATGGCTATGGACATCTGTTTGAGTTTGTGGTCTAAGATGGAGTATCAATACTCTTAAGAAGGAATTCTATTTCCTGGTTTGATGGCATCTGCTCTGTAAAGATAAATTATGTCTAGCCGGCAGCCGTGCGCTTATCTCTACGAAACTTAAATGAACTGGTCAGTTGGTGTGGATGGATGCCCATGACTTATACCCAATGGTTATTTTGACATCATGGCTTCTTAATAGGTATAACACATGGTATGCCGATGAGTGGTGGTAGGATGTGGGGTAGTGGTGTGTGGTGGAAGTGGTGGTGGTGTTACTGTATCAGCTGATGACTGGTGTACGTTGCTGCTACTGCTGCTGTGTCTGGTCAGCAGTTGGTGCGTGCCTTTTCCTGGCAGGATTTTAATTAGACTGCCTCCTATCCCTGCGTGGTACCTGTGAGTTAACGGGCGCAACTGCTGTGGCTGTCAGTCAAATTTAGTTCAACGTCTCTACACACATGTACAATTGTACATGGCTGAGTCCAAGGATGATGATGATGATCATGATAATACACGACTGAAGTTTATCAGTGGTTCTGTGATGAGATTCAAGCTAACTCACGTTCATTCATTACATACATTTAAATAGCGCCTCTTCAAAAGCATCTGTTCAGAAGCACATATTATAACCTAAACTTCATCTGCAGCATTATAAGCACAAATGCAAAATAGAACCATTGAAAAAACATACTAAAATGTCACTGTTAAAACCAAAACTCACGAAGAAATCTCTCGCAAAAGCACAGAAGCTAAATTCGTCAATGGTTGCTAAAAATAATTGCCACATGAGCTCACATTGCAACGACAATAATAATAAAGTACATTACTCGAGAAATAAATTATTCTGTAACTTAAAATAAAATGCAATGAACAATTCAATATGCATGGTCTATGAATTCCAACATAATCAATAATAATTGTAACAATAATAGTAAGAATAATAAAAAAAACTTTTCAAACGCTCAACTTATACAGTTAAGAAGTACTTATATAGTATAGCCAGTGTTGATGGTCAATACAGTAATCTTAATTATCAAGCCTTCACGTGCCTTTGTAAGGAGTTGACCACAAGTCGACTTTGAGGTCATCCCTTACGCTTATACAAAATTATCTTTACAAAAACAGAGCATGCAATAAACTATGTTGAACATAAATGATGGAAAACGATCGTCATGCATGCACATTGGCCAATCATATATCAAGCAAGGGCCTCCATTCATCAAAATCGTCTCGTGAGTAGATAAGGCTATATAGCTATCTGTACCGTTATTGGGCGTTTGAGACTATACGCCGCTGCATGCCTTTACGTCATCTGACTCATTCTAGTCACAGGGTGTCAAAGGAGCTCTGTCCTGTATAAAACACGTTTTCCTGTTTCTTTCGACCCGTTGCTAACATACATCTCGATCGTCCGGCATCTTTCTACCCTCAAGTATACTACATTCACTGCATTCTGCCAAAACAATTATGCATAGGCTGTTCTAACGTAAAGGACACGGATTATATAAAAGGCTGACTATTAGACTTGCGTGGGCGCTATAGAAATAAACGAAGAAACAAATAAATAAAGCAATTAATAAAATAAAGGTAAACACATTAAGATATCTTAACAGGGAACTTAATCAAATGAACTTTAAGTCAGTTCTAGGCAATTCCTAGAAATGAGGTTTTTAAATGTACGGCATAAACTACATTAAAATAATTAGACATTCGTAATAATAATCATACCTAGGCTACTCGTATCAAATGGTTAAAATAGGCACAAGCTATGTTCACATTGTCATGCGAATAAATGAAAACAATTTTAAACAGTATTAATTTTTAAAAATTATGATAATACGTTGCGTTCATGTTTGTCGTTCCTTCGTAACACGTTCCCTAGTATAGGAATTCCACAGAATTTGGTCTTCCAGCAAAAAGAGTCCATGCGCGGAGTGAGTGGTGGTCTTTGTAAGCGTTGGTGGTCTTGATTGGTAAACAGAGTTCGGTGGCGGTGGTGGTGATGGTGATGATGAGTGTCCGTCCTGAGTACGCGGTGGAGAAGACATGGTCGAAGGCATTGCACTGACGTAAAGATGATATTAAGAAGATCAATTGATTGACGACGATGGAAATGTTACCTTGAGCGTAAGGTTTCGTAGACACACTGTAGCATTACCGGAGTTGAAGTTTGTCGTACGCGATGATGCATGACTGCGACATAAGCGTCAACGGTACTGATGATTGGCTGGCGCTTGCGATGGATAACGGATGGATTGGTAGGTAGTCATGTTGAAATCAACGTTAGACGATGAAAACGGGTGACGGGTGGGTGGGTTGATGCGTAGACACAGCAGGCTATCGAACAGAAGTTGTAGGCTGTCGTGCGCGGTGATGTGTGTCTCTCGGTGACGTCGACGTTGCTGGTTGACGCGTCTCCAGTGGGTTGAATGATGTTGGCTTGTGTAACTTGCTGGCTGTTCGATGGCTGATCCGGGAAACTCGTTGGCTGCATGGAGAGTACGAAGAATAGATTGGTTCATCCACCATATTTAAGTGCCTGTGCTGACCGCCTGACTAGAACAGGGTACCGATCAGATGAGACATAGGAACTAGTCACAGAGTTTCTTCATTTCACAGTTTGTTTTATTATTCACGACAACAGTTGACAGCAATGATGAACGCACACAGTTAAGATCTATAATTGACTGATTGAGTGATTATTGACTATTGACTGATTATTGACTATTGACTGATTATTGACTATTGACTCTCTGATTCGACTAGGCATCGGGCCCCTGCCCTGGCCTCCTCTTCATTCTTCCTGGCTACATGATTCTCGAGTTGCTCAGCTGAACTCCGACTCTCGACTGCTTGCTGACTGGATCTCAACTGGTCACTCCGGACTGACCCTCTCTCGTATACCTTAGCAGCCTCCAGCTCCTTTACCTATGTGTCCTCATTTCATTGGACGCTGATCCATCTGTTGCTTAGCCAATCACCTTGCTCTCCCTACCTGTACTTAATCTGTAGTCAGTCTGTCTGTCTGTCTGTCTGTCTGTCTGTCTGTCTCTATCTCTCTCTTTCTCTCTCTGTATTATCTTAGTTATATTTTATGTGTTAGTGCCACCGCTACACATGCATACATACATATAATTATATACATACATACATACATACATACATACATACATACATACATACATACATACATACATACATACATACATACATACATACATACTAGTGTGGTCCTTAGCTCCATGTAAAAATATTTTTGGGAGAATTTTAAACGGGGCACCCTCCTAACTTGTACCTTTAGGTTACAAAATATTAACAGTGAAAATTTTGGCTGATTTTTTTGAGTTTTAGGGGTCGCTACCGGACGTAACATGTAAAGACACAGGCGAAACATGGAATATCGTATATTGTATACTATTACAAGTGTACATCTATGGTTGAATGCACAAATTTAAATAAATGTGACACAATCCATGAAAAGGTACCAAGTCTTAGTAATGGAGTTAGAGCTACCACAACATAGGTTAATAATTACTGGACAGAATTTAAAAAAAATTGAAGTTAATATCTTCTCATTTCCCAAAGATATCAGGATTCACACGACATATGAATTAATCGTTAAAAAAGGTAAAATTATATTTGAAACCCATAGAACACTAATTCATGAAAAGATACCAAGTCTTAGTAATGGAGTTAGAGCTACCACAACATAGGTAAATTATTACTGGACAGAATAAAAAAAAAATTAAGTTAATATCTTCTCAATTCCCAAAGATATCCGGATTCACACGATATATGAATTAATCGTTACGAAAAGTAAAAAATAGACCCCAACGTCCTTTTAGGCTGTTTTCTGACGAAACTGTGAACTAAGACTTGGTACCTTTTCTTGGATCGTGACACAAATTATGGTGGACAATGGACTGTGCTGGAGGTGGACTAGTGGCCTGTGGACTGGTTTACTATTTTGTACAAAACGTATACACAAACATAAAAATGTTTTTCCAGTTAATGTTTCCATTATTGCATCAGTCTTTTTCGTCGATAGGTAGGCCTATACCGTATAATTCTTCACAATCAATATAGCAGACTCTGCATCTGATCCTCATTATTTGTTTGAAGCTTGTTATACATGTTCATGAGTGTCACTCCACGCTTTGTAATGTCATTCACAACTTTCACTGAGCTCTCAGTGGTCTAATCTAACTTGAAGTTCTCGTGTCGTTTGACCATGTATATCAACGTGTTATTGGAGAAAACTTGAAAAATCTCGTGTTTTCCATGACAAAATCTTCCAGTTGCATTGAGCTTATTACAGCAGGTTCCAAAGTTCTTCTTTGAAGTGGATGTTCGGTCCAAGTTTTGTCCAGAGTAGTAATAAATTTGGCGCTTGGTAAAAATGAAAGCCCCATAAATCAAAGAACGCAAAAGTCACCAATTCCTCTGAAAGATACCAAAGGTCATCTAAACATTTCTTCATTGCAACGTCTTCAACTGCACTATTTTATCTCCCTGTATTTTGTCAATGTCCTTAAAGATCTGCTCTCTACAGGTCAAGTTGAGGAGTATAGATGGTGCATACGGTGCTTGAAACCAGACTTTGACGTATAGCTGGCAGGGTGACAAGACAATTCGGCGCCGGACAATTCGGCGACAGACAATTCGGCGCCAGACAATTCGGCGACTGACAATTCGGCGACTGACAATTCGGCGCCGGACAATTCGGCGCTCAGACAATTCGGCGACAGACAATTCGGCGCAAGCAGGTAAATTTATTTAAAATAGCGCCATATATAGCGCTTAATATTTAACACCATAAAGACAGAGTCTAATTTTCGATTTCTGTTTAATAGTGAACTAACAGTAAATATAAAGAAATCGTTTCATCCACCTTCTATTTATATGACAATTATTTTAGTCCATCTAGCTCCAATTTAAGGAAGAAAATTTTTATCAATCCCGCTTCCATTTAAGAAAGAACATTTTCATCCATCCCGCTTCCATTTAAGCAAGAAAATTTTCATCAATCCCGCTTCCATTTAAGAAAGAAAATTTTCATCAATCCCGCTTCCATTTAAGCAAGAACATTTTCATCAATCCCGCTTCCATTTAAGCAAGAACATTTTCATCAATCCCGCTTCCATTTAAGAAAGAAAATTTTCATCAATCCCGCTTCCATTTAAGCAAGAACATTTTCATCAATCCCGCTTCCATTTAAGCAAGAACATTTTCATCAATCCCGCTTCTATTTAAGTATCAAGCCCTGTTTATGCCTAATAAAAATTTTACATTTAAATTTACATGCTGGCGCCGAATTGTCTGTCGCCGAATTGTCTGAGCGCCGAATTGTCCGGCGCCGAATTGTCAGTCGCCGAATTGTCAGTCGCCGAATTGTCTGGCGCCGAATTGTCCGGCGCCGAATTCTCCGGCGCCGAATTGTCATGGAACCGGCTGGCAGATGTCAGCCATACCCTTTATTCTCTTCTTGTTGACTTGAGTTATTTCTTGAACATCCATATCTTAACAATGTAAATTCTCTTGCCGATCAACCTCGCTCTGTGCAGCCCAGCGGAAAAATCATTATGTCGGTGAACCAAGAGAAAACATAACCACTGCCTCCAACTTAATTTAGGCATATGTGATAGCGACATGCACTCTACAACAAATCCTTGTCCAGTTTCTGTTCCAACAGGATGCTGGAACCATTTCTAAGTCCACCGTTCACTGATATGGTGTCAGGGCACATAGATTTGATTTGATCAGTAATGCCCCAAGTCACAACTGCCTCATACACTGCAGACACTGAAGATTTTCTTGTCCCGATGATAACTTATGTAAACCGAGGATCTGGTCAACCCTCTAGAAACGAAGTCATGAAGACGGTCTACTATTTCTTTACTGCAGTCTGCAGATGTCTTCCAACAACTTTCCATCCCAGTGAATTATTAAAGGAACTCCTGGTTGGCATTCAGCTTTCAAGTTTTCATAAATTTTTTGCCGATTTCTTTATTCACTCCTTAAGCATTGAAAAACAATAGAGATTGAACTCTGCGGGATCATTGCCAAGACATTGTAGTGCGAAAGAAAGTAGGCCTACAAGTGTTGCATTTCTGTTACTCACTTTCACCGTGGCATTGTCAAGACTTAGGTCTATTGCCAACTTTGTGTTCTTTTTGACAATAGCGAAATTATGCAAAATACACGAAAAAACCAAAATGAAGCGAAATTTCCGCCAAAAGATGCAATGGCTGTGAATGCATTATAAAAAATGTCAATAAAATAAGTAAGTAGGTGGCAATCATGATGTCGGAGATGTTAATAAATATGTGAGTATAGTTGTCTAACAAATTATATCATAGCGATTAACATGGTTGGAAAGCATACTAATGGATATTGCGCATAGTGGACCACAAAGCCCATATTAATCCTAACCTTGAACTTTAACCTCTGGTAGCGACCCCTAAATGTCCTCAGATTCTCCCCAAAAATTTTCTCAATTTTTTTCTCATCAATAGAAACCAACTTAGAGGGTGCCCCGTTATAAAATCAAACTTTTAAAAATAAGGACCACCCTAATACATACATACATACATACATACATACATACATACATACATACATACATACATACATACATACTAGTGTGGTCCTTAGCTCCATGTAAAAATATTTTTGGGAGAATTTTAAACGGGGCACCCTCCTAACTTGTACCTTTAGGTTACAAAATATTAACAGTGAAAATTTTGGCTGATTTTTTTGAGTTTTAGGGGTCGCTACCGGACGTAACATGTAAAGACACAGGCGAAACATGGAATATCGTATATTGTATACTATTACAAGTGTACATCTATGGTTGAATGCACAAATTTAAATAAATTATGGTGGACAATGGACTGTGCTGGAGGTGGACTAGTGGCCTGTGGACTGGTTTACTATTTTGTACAAAACGTATACACAAACATAAAAATGTTTTTCCAGTTAATGTTTCCATTATTGCATCAGTCTTTTTCGTCGATAGGTAGGCCTATACCGTATAATTCTTCACAATCAATATAGCAGACTCTGCATCTGATCCTCATTATTTGTTTGAAGCTTGTTATACATGTTCATGAGTGTCACTCCACGCTTTGTAATGTCATTCACAACTTTCACTGAGCTCTCAGTGGTCTAATCTAACTTGAAGTTCTCGTGTCGTTTGACCATGTATATCAACGTGTTATTGGAGAAAACTTGAAAAATCTCGTGTTTTCCATGACAAAATCTTCCAGTTGCATTGAGCTTATTACAGCAGGTTCCAAAGTTCTTCTTTGAAGTGGATGTTCGGTCCAAGTTTTGTCCAGAGTAGTAATAAATTTGGCGCTTGGTAAAAATGAAAGCCCCATAAATCAAAGAACGCAAAAGTCACCAATTCCTCTGAAAGATACCAAAGGTCATCTAAACATTTCTTCATTGCAACGTCTTCAACTGCACTATTTTATCTCCCTGTATTTTGTCAATGTCCTTAAAGATCTGCTCTCTACAGGTCAAGTTGAGGAGTATAGATGGTGCATACGGTGCTTGAAACCAGACTTTGACGTATAGCTGGCAGGGTGACAAGACAATTCGGCGCCGGACAATTCGGCGACTGACAATTCGGCGACTGACAATTCGGCGCCAGACAATTCGGCGCTCAGACAATTCGGCGACAGACAATTCGGCGCCAGACAATTCGGCGACTGACAATTCGGCGACTGACAATTCGGCGCCGGACAATTCGGCGCTCAGACAATTCGGCGACAGACAATTCGGCGCAAGCAGGTAAATTTATTTAAAATAGCGCCATATATAGCGCTTAATATTTAACACCATAAAGACAGAGTCTAATTTTCGATTTCTGTTTAATAGTGAACTAACAGTAAATATAAAGAAATCGTTTCATCCACCTTCTATTTATATGACAATTATTTTAGTCCATCTAGCTCCAATTTAAGGAAGAAAATTTTTATTAATCCCGCTTCCATTTAAGAAAGAACATTTTCATCCATCCCGCTTCCATTTAAGCAAGAAAATTTTCATCAATCCCGCTTCCATTTAAGAAAGAAAATTTTCATCAATCCCGCTTCCATTTAAGCAAGAACATTTTCATCAATCCCGCTTCCATTTAAGCAAGAACATTTTCATCAATCCCGCTTCCATTTAAGAAAGAAAATTTTCATCAATCCCGCTTCCATTTAAGCAAGAACATTTTCATCAATCCCGCTTCCATTTAAGCAAGAACATTTTCATCAATCCCGCTTCTATTTAAGTATCAAGCCCTGTTTATGCCTAATAAAAATTTTACATTTAAATTTACATGCTGGCGCCGAATTGTCTGTCGCCGAATTGTCTGAGCGCCGAATTGTCCGGCGCCGAATTGTCAGTCGCCGAATTGTCAGTCGCCGAATTGTCTGGCGCCGAATTGTCCGGCGCCGAATTCTCCGGCGCCGAATTGTCATGGAACCGGCTGGCAGATGTCAGCCATACCCTTTATTCTCTTCTTGTTGACTTGAGTTATTTCTTGAACATCCATATCTTAACAATGTAAATTCTCTTGCCGATCAACCTCGCTCTGTGCAGCCCAGCGGAAAAATCATTATGTCGGTGAACCAAGAGAAAACATAACCACTGCCTCCAACTTAATTTAGGCATATGTGATAGCGACATGCACTCTACAACAAATCCTTGTCCAGTTTCTGTTCCAACAGGATGCTGGAACCATTTCTAAGTCCACCGTTCACTGATATGGTGTCAGGGCACATAGATTTGATTTGATCAGTAATGCCCCAAGTCACAACTGCCTCATACACTGCAGACACTGAAGATTTTCTTGTCCCGATGATAACTTATGTAAACCGAGGATCTGGTCAACCCTCTAGAAACGAAGTCATGAAGATGGTCTACTATTTCTTTACTGCAGTCTGCAGATGTCTTCCAACAACTTTCCATCCCAGTGAATTATTAAAGGAACTCCTGGTTGGCATTCAGCTTTCAAGTTTTCATAAATTTTTTGCCGATTTCTTTATTCACTCCTTAAGCATTGAAAAACAATAGAGATTGAACTCTGCGGGATCATTGCCAAGACATTGTAGTGCGAAAGAAAGTAGGCCTACAAGTGTTGCATTTCTGTTACTCACTTTCACCGTGGCATTGTCAAGACTTAGGTCTATTGCCAACTTTGTGTTCTTTTTGACAATAGCGAAATTATGCAAAATACACGAAAAAACCAAAATGAAGCGAAATTTCCGCCAAAAGATGCAATGGCTGTGAATGCATTATAAAAAATGTCAATAAAATAAGTAAGTAGGTGGCAATCATGATGTCGGAGATGTTAATAAATATGTGAGTATAGTTGTCTAACAAATTATATCATAGCGATTAACATGGTTGGAAAGCATACTAATGGATATTGCGCATAGTGGACCACAAAGCCCATATTAATCCTAACCTTGAACTTTAACCTCTGGTAGCGACCCCTAAATGTCCTCAGATTCTCCCCAAAAATTTTCTCAATTTTTTTCTCATCAATAGAAACCAACTTAGAGGGTGCCCCGTTATAAAATCAAACTTTTAAAAATAAGGACCACCCTAATACATACATACATATGTACATGCTTCTATACATACATACATGCATACATACATGCATACATACATACATACTAGGGTGGTTGCATCTGTAATGGCAAATTTTCAACTTCAGTTTCATTCTTTCTCCAACCCACCATTTGGTGCCACTTGGTAAAAGACTGTTGTAGCCCAAAAATTATGCCGATTGAAAATTATTTAGGACTAGCACAACGTGTTTGAAGTTTTGGATTTTACGAAATATCATCGTCTTTTTGAGTATAAGGATAATTTAGTCACATTTTTTTTACCTGTGGCTAGTTTTAGCAGAAAGACTACATTATTTTACTCAAGCACAACTGACAAGTATGCCTAACTTCTACAATAATGGTATTGGTTTATTATATATGTCTACGAACAATTGAACATCACATATTTAGTATTTGACGCGTGAGTCCCTGAGATCGATGACCATAGACCTATACTAGTAAGCCAACACATTGCTATGTTCTTTTCGTAGGTCTGATTTCTATCTACAGGAATCCTTTGTTACACTAAACGCTCTTTATTACATGCTTAACTTTAACACAAATTCTGATATAACACGGACAAAGACCTCAATAATAGTTGAAATAGAGAAAAATACTGATGATATTTTCGTTTATTGTGGCAATCAGAGCAGAATGACAAAGCGCATCACAGATAAAATTTATCAAGAGCTGCTGTAAAGAAATGAATTAAAATAGATGTTGAAATGATTGAGATCATAATTTTTATAGATCTATGAAATTACCTATTACCACACAGGAGTCAAAGAGCAGCTTTTAAACAACTTCTAAAGAGAGCATCATGCACATGAGTGCCTGGATTTTTATAGATCTATGAAATTACTTATTACCACACAGTAGTCAAAGAGCAGCTTTTAAACAACTTCTAAAGAGAGCATCATAATAATTTATTGAGTGCCTGGTGAAGCCTACTCACATTGTCACACTGTCACATTTCATAATATAGAATTTATCCCATTAAAAGTATACTTTTAGAGTTGAAAGAATGAACACAGAGTCAAACAATTGCCACAGAAAGTGCTGTAAAGAGTGGACACAGATTACGCTGCCCTACCTCGTATAAATTTGCATGAAAGGCGATGGTGTCAAACACATAAGCTATGTGCTACTCAAAATCTCTACATCATCCTCAGCAATGAATCGAGCTGAAATTACAGTGGCCACAAACCAGGACATCTCAGACGACCAACCAATCCAAGGGAATAAGTAAAGTACACTCAAGACAACACCCATTGCTACACTCTTGGTGGCAGATGAACACCTTCTTTGGGCAACATGCCAGAGATTTCACTTTGAGGGAAGTGTATCGTGAAAACTACACCATAGCTCAAACCCATTCAAGCACCAAATGCAATTTGAATTGTGAGACAGGGCAATAATGCCTCGGGTTGAAGACATATTAGCCCAAATCTGAGATAAAAATTCGCATCTAAAATGGGCTGCTACTTTTAATATTACATCAGTTCCTTGTACCAAGTAACCCCATGAACAATGACGGTAGAAAAAGAAAGATTTCTGAGAAATCCGACCTCATTAAGAATGTTGGCGATTTTGCAGAATAGATTAATTACATAGGACACAGATGAAACCACAACTTTTTATATTTATCCCTATAATTGTATACTATTACTGTTCCCTTGCTGTAACAGTCTAAGAGCAATGAGCTATTATTATCAATCAAGACAACAAGGCAACACAGGTAGCATTTGTAAAGATATAAGAAATAATAGATGTTATCTGTGATGCGGTGTGTTATACAGGTTTTCTTGCCTTTGAGGAATTTCTCTTGAAGTGGAGCTATATAAATTAGATGATTATGATTACGATAACAGTAGCATCATTATGTTATGTGTGGACCAACTACAAGTAGTTGAATTGATTCCTGGTTTGAAGATGACTGGCCAGTCTGGTTGATTACAACCACATAGCTACTTTTGAGCATTGGAAGACTTGCTATTATAAGGGTAAAACTTTGACGGCGTTGTGCTAGTCCTAAATATTAATATTTTCTCTTACAACTTTTTGTGTGACGTTTCTGGAGAGAATGGAACCAAATGGCGCCTTGGAGAACACTCAATTCAAACTTTCATTTTTAACGACCACCCTAATACATACATACATACATGCATTCATACATACATACATGCATACATGAATGCATACATACATATATACATACATACATACATACATACATACATACATACATACATACATACATACATACATACATACATACATACATACATACATACATACATGCATACATTCATACATACATTCATACATACATACATACATATATATACATGCATACATACATACATACATACATACATACATACATACATACATACATGCATAAACATTGCATACATACATAACATAGCATATATATGTCATACATGTATACATACATACATACATACATACATACAATGTCATACATACATACATACATACATAAATTCAATCACATAAATTTATATAGCGCCCCTTCAAGATCTCTACTCAGAGGCGAGTAGAGATCTTGTACATACATACATACATACTTCATACATACGTACATACATGAACATACATGTGCGAGCGCACGCTCACACGCCTACATGCAGATACATGCACATTAGGGTGGTCCTTATTTTTAAAAGTTTGATTTTATAACGGGGCACCCTCTAAGTTGGTTTCTATTGATGAGAAAAAAATTGAGAAAATTTTTGGGGAGAATCTGAGGACATTTAGGGGTCGCTACCAGAGGTTAAAGTTCAAGGTTAGGATTAATATGGGCTTTGTGGTCCACTATGCGCAATATCCATTAGTATGCTTTCCAACCATGTTAATCGCTATGATATAATTTGTTAGACAACTATACTCACATATTTATTAACATCTCCGACATCATGATTGCCACCTACTTACTTATTTTATTGACATTTTTTATAATGCATTCACAGCCATTGCATCTTTTGGCGGAAATTTCGCTTCATTTTGGTTTTTTCGTGTATTTTGCATAATTTCGCTATTGTCAAAAAGAACACAAAGTTGGCAATAGACCTAAGTCTTGACAATGCCACGGTGAAAGTGAGTAACAGAAATGCAACACTTGTAGGCCTACTTTCTTTCGCACTACAATGTCTTGGCAATGATCCCGCAGAGTTCAATCTCTATTGTTTTTCAATGCTTAAGGAGTGAATAAAGAAATCGGCAAAAAATTTATGAAAACTTGAAAGCTGAATGCCAACCAGGAGTTCCTTTAATAATTCACTGGGATGGAAAGTTGTTGGAAGACATCTGCAGACTGCAGTAAAGAAATAGTAGACCGTCTTCATGACTTCGTTTCTAGAGGGTTGACCAGATCCTCGGTTTACATAAGTTATCATCGGGACAAGAAAATCTTCAGTGTCTGCAGTGTATGAGGCAGTTGTGACTTGGGGCATTACTGATCAAATCAAATCTATGTGCCCTGACACCATATCAGTGAACGGTGGACTTAGAAATGGTTCCAGCATCCTGTTGGAACAGAAACTGGACAAGGATTTGTTGTAGAGTGCATGTCGCTATCACATATGCCTAAATTAAGTTGGAGGCAGTGGTTATGTTTTCTCTTGGTTCACCGACATAATGATTTTTCCGCTGGGCTGCACAGAGCGAGGTTGATCGGCAAGAGAATTTACATTGTTAAGATATGGATGTTCAAGAAATAACTCAAGTCAACAAGAAGAGAATAAAGGGTATGGCTGACATCTGCCAGCCGGTTCCATGACAATTCGGCGCCGGAGAATTCGGCGCCGGACAATTCGGCGCCAGACAATTCGGCGACTGACAATTCGGCGACTGACAATTCGGCGCCGGACAATTCGGCGCTCAGACAATTCGGCGACAGACAATTCGGCGCCAGCATGTAAATTTAAATGTAAAATTTTTATTAGGCATAAACAGGGCTTGATACTTAAATAGAAGCGGGATTGATGAAAATGTTCTTGCTTAAATGGAAGCGGGATTGATGAAAATGTTCTTGCTTAAATGGAAGCGGGATTGATGAAAATTTTCTTTCTTAAATGGAAGCGGGATTGATGAAAATGTTCTTGCTTAAATGGAAGCGGGATTGATGAAAATGTTCTTGCTTAAATGGAAGCGGGATTGATGAAAATTTTCTTTCTTAAATGGAAGCGGGATTGATGAAAATTTTCTTGCTTAAATGGAAGCGGGATGGATGAAAATGTTCTTTCTTAAATGGAAGCGGGATTGATAAAAATTTTCTTCCTTAAATTGGAGCTAGATGGACTAAAATAATTGTCATATAAATAGAAGGTGGATGAAACGATTTCTTTATATTTACTGTTAGTTCACTATTAAACAGAAATCGAAAATTAGACTCTGTCTTTATGGTGTTAAATATTAAGCGCTATATATGGCGCTATTTTAAATAAATTTACCTGCTTGCGCCGAATTGTCTGTCGCCGAATTGTCTGAGCGCCGAATTGTCCGGCGCCGAATTGTCAGTCGCCGAATTGTCAGTCGCCGAATTGTCTGGCGCCGAATTGTCTGTCGCCGAATTGTCCGGCGCCGAATTGTCTTGTCACCCTGCCAGCTATACGTCAAAGTCTGGTTTCAAGCACCGTATGCACCATCTATACTCCTCAACTTGACCTGTAGAGAGCAGATCTTTAAGGACATTGACAAAATACAGGGAGATAAAATAGTGCAGTTGAAGACGTTGCAATGAAGAAATGTTTAGATGACCTTTGGTATCTTTCAGAGGAATTGGTGACTTTTGCGTTCTTTGATTTATGGGGCTTTCATTTTTACCAAGCGCCAAATTTATTACTACTCTGGACAAAACTTGGACCGAACATCCACTTCAAAGAAGAACTTTGGAACCTGCTGTAATAAGCTCAATGCAACTGGAAGATTTTGTCATGGAAAACACGAGATTTTTCAAGTTTTCTCCAATAACACGTTGATATACATGGTCAAACGACACGAGAACTTCAAGTTAGATTAGACCACTGAGAGCTCAGTGAAAGTTGTGAATGACATTACAAAGCGTGGAGTGACACTCATGAACATGTATAACAAGCTTCAAACAAATAATGAGGATCAGATGCAGAGTCTGCTATATTGATTGTGAAGAATTATACGGTATAGGCCTACCTATCGACGAAAAAGACTGATGCAATAATGGAAACATTAACTGGAAAAACATTTTTATGTTTGTGTATACGTTTTGTACAAAATAGTAAACCAGTCCACAGGCCACTAGTCCACCTCCAGCACAGTCCATTGTCCACCATAATTTGTGTCACGATCCAAGAAAAGGTACCAAGTCTTAGTTCACAGTTTCGTCAGAAAACAGCCTAAAAGGACGTTGGGGTCTATTTTTTACTTTTCGTAACGATTAATTCATATATCGTGTGAATCCGGATATCTTTGGGAATTGAGAAGATATTAACTTAATTTTTTTTTTATTCTGTCCAGTAATAATTTACCTATGTTGTGGTAGCTCTAACTCCATTACTAAGACTTGGTATCTTTTCATGAATTAGTGTTCTATGGGTTTCAAATATAATTTTACCTTTTTTAACGATTAATTCATATGTCGTGTGAATCCTGATATCTTTGGGAAATGAGAAGATATTAACTTCAATTTTTTTTAAATTCTGTCCAGTAATTATTAACCTATGTTGTGGTAGCTCTAACTCCATTACTAAGACTTGGTACCTTTTCATGGATTGTGTCACATTTATTTAAATTTGTGCATTCAACCATAGATGTACACTTGTAATAGTATACAATATACGATATTCCATGTTTCGCCTGTGTCTTTACATGTTACGTCCGGTAGCGACCCCTAAAACTCAAAAAAATCAGCCAAAATTTTCACTGTTAATATTTTGTAACCTAAAGGTACAAGTTAGGAGGGTGCCCCGTTTAAAATTCTCCCAAAAATATTTTTACATGGAGCTAAGGACCACACTAATGCACATAATGCATTAGCACACAGATATAAACATTGTCATATAATTCGTGGTGACATGAATCGCGGATCGAAGTAACCGTTTTGAATTTGTTTAATGTCAGTGCGGCCTTTGACGTCGTCAATCACGATATTTAATTAATAGTCTTTGTTTTTTGCACGTCAGGTAGCATACCATATGTATCTATAGCCTGATCCGCCTGACTGAGGTCGCTCGTTGTTTGATGCGCGCATATCCTTTGCTCTAAAGGTCCGCTCGATCAAATGTCACTGGTTGCTAATCCCTTTATTCTATCGCGAGGCTTTGTTTTCGGGTCATTGCAAAAACATTTTGTGCATGCTGACCATGCAACTGTCCTGACAATTTTTGTGCTTTGAATTAGCTTTGTGCTAATGCCATCCAGACTATACAGACGTACATATATCATGCCTCAGCATCTGATGCTGCAGGATATAATGGTGGCGGTTGGGACCTGAATGCCGTCGGATGCATTTTAAAACGCATATAATTACGGTGATTGTCAGCAGCTTAGAAATATAGATATGCTGACTTCATTCATCTGTCAACTATATTATGTGCGTATTGTGTTAGGGCCATCTGTTATCTAGAACCTGTGTGAGCATGCATGTATAGATCTTCAATCAATCAATCGTAATTTATATAGCGCCCCTTCAAGGTGCCTACTCATAGGCGCTCCCGGCCGAGATCAAGCGAAAAAAACAGTATTCAACAGTTTGTGAAATTGAGAAGAGCTTGGGAGGTGCGCATAGTCAAGGGAAGTCCATTCCAGGTTGTTGGACCAACCACAAAGAACGAACGCCTCTGCTTTGTTACAGAGCGAGTGAAAGGAACCATTAAATCACCATGGACAACATAGCACAGTGCACGGCGGCCTATGCAAGTAGAAAGGGGGTAGGCAAAATAATAGGGTGCCCAGGCTGATAAACATCGCCACACCAAAGATGCAATCCTAAATGAGATGCGCTGCGGGAAAGGAAGCCAGTGCAAGACCTCACGCATATATAGATCTTCTATGACTGTTATACTTGCTATCATGTGATCAGTCAGCAGCGAGTTATACATGTAAGGTCCATTTCTTTTTCTGTCTAACCTAACTCTACCTTCTCTTGCTTTTGCTCATCCACCTTTTGCCAGTATAATCGACCAAGTTAATTCGTCTATTATATATAGGCGGCGCCTATGGGCATCTGAACGTGTTTCGGTCAGCCTGAATCTGAAGCATGTACTTGGTGCAGATGCAAGACTTGTAAAAGGCATTTTAAAATTGAACTATGTTTCGCTTTTCGTGCGCGATGTAATTCATTGCTGGTGGTGTTTAAAAGAGGGGGGGCCTTATTTAGTGGGCCCTAAAAGTGAGATTAAGGTCCCTCCCTTCTGGTTTCCATTTTGCGACTGTATACTGACCATTCATTGTGCAATGTAAACATGGCATATACTACTGACCTATCGAATGGTCGGTTTGACCAATAACTTAGTGGCTGTTGTTTTGGTCATAGGCTATCATTGTTTTCAGCGTGTATGGGGATATAAGATTTTGATTTAAATTTAGAGATGCCACTTGGGAAGAAATGCCCCTTGTTGTTTGTGTCTCATTATTTCCTGGTCCGGATGGTATAAATCTTCGTTGTTCTGCTTTCGATAAACTAATTCTGCCTTTCGCGGTATACAAACACCAACCGACAGTATACAGCGGTAATTGAACGATCCGCCTGGAATTGCCTCGCTTTGTATCTGTATGTTGTCCTGGCTATCCATGGGGGATTCCGTTCACATGCACTTGATACAAACACTTAAAACTGTTCTTTGTCAGTTCCGCTCGAGTTGGGCTGGGTCCGCTGGGAGCGTTTCTGAATAGCATCTTGGAGATATACATTATACACTGCACAAATGTTCTGAACAAACGAATGGACGAATATGCATTACACACACACATGCATACATGCATACATACATACATGCATACCTACATATACATGCATACATACGTACATACATACAAAAATACACACATGTATACATACACACATATATACATACATAAACACATGTATACACACATACATACAAACATACATACATACATACATACATACATACATACATACATACATACATACATACATACATACGTACATACATACATACATACATACATACATACATACATACATACATACATACATACACACATGTATACACACATACATACATAAATGCATACAATTATACATGCATATATACATACATGCATACATACATAACATAGCATATACATGTCATACATAGGCCTACTACTGCATCTTAGGTCAAATAGGCCTATGATTGAAACGATTGGGGTTACATTGTAATTGCATGATGAATGATGATGTGATGTATCATTGGAATGAATTCAAATCTTAATTCATAGCGACATCTGTAAGAAGTGATCCCAAAGTAAAAAATATGCAAAACTGAATCTCAATTTCGAACGCAGCAGCTCTTGGAACCTGATGAAATGAATGGAACCACAACAAGTTCAGAAATAAGCTGTAGACCACTTTGATGCATTCGTGAATTCGGTTAAAGACACATCGCCTCCATACATGTCAAAAATCGCAAACACGGAAGATCATAGGAAGTACGGAAGGCAATAGAGCAGCAGCCATAATGACAACTTCCGCTTTAGAAGTGTTGATAAAAGAAAGACGATTGACTGAAGGAGTGAAGCGTGCTCTTGACCATGGCAGGAAAGAACAATTCCACATTGGCAACTCGCCATTGCAGATAATTAAAGACTGTGTCATCCAGTATAATTATTAGTGTCGACCTAAAATCTATAAAATTACAAGACTGTGGTTGCAATTTCGCCATGCCAATCATTATAGCGCACGAAGCGCAGACGACAAAAGTTTGTCGACGTCAAGTGAACAGCGGCACGACAGACGACAATACAAAGACGAAACAATGACTAAAACCCATTGGAGTAATGGCGACATCGACTATAAAGTATGAGTCATTGGTAGATAACTGCACGTTAAACTTTGGTGCCTTGGAAAGTCGAGGGTGAATAGGCCTAAATAAAAACGACTTTGTGTATTCTTACATCTGACTGCAGACATAGAGGTGGGCACATTGAGTTCAACGTTCTTTAGATCTACAGGGTGGGCCAAAAAAAGTAATTTCCTACAGATTTCAGCAAAATATTTCAAACAGAATAAAAGTTATGGCCCTTTTAAGGAGGCCACCCACCGTTTTTTGACGATTCAAAGACGAAACGCAGCAAAAAGTAGCAAAAACACGATTTTATTAAGTCTCATCTCAAATAATTTTTATCAAATAGGCTTTGATAATGCCAGATGATCATTATTATTACTATTTAAAAAAGGAACAGGGTACCAGCGTAGCTGCACGTCACAGAGAAGTCACTTAGCAAGATGACAATCAAATTGGTAAATAAGAAACCTGTCAGATTAATAAACAGGTCCATCAAGAACTTTGCAAAGAGACTCATAGGAAGTTTTGGAACTGGTGGGCACATTGAACACAAGTTGCGAATCACTATCAAGTTCAGTTCCAAACAGTTATTTGAGATATGACTTGATAAAATCACGTTTTTGTTACTTTTGTTGCGTTACGTTTTTTAATCGTCAAAAACGGTGGGTGGGTGACCTCACTAAAAGTGGTATAACTTTTGTTGTGTTTGAAATATTTTGATGAAATCTGGCCATCATGTGTAAATGTGAATTGTCTTTAAACCTGTAAAGATTCATTTTGAAATTCTTACTTCTGGCCAAGATATTAGCAAAAAACCTAATTGTGTTGCGTTTCGTTTTTGATTCGTCAAAAAACGAGTGGTGGCCTCACTAAAAGTGATATAACTTTTGTTATGTTTGAAATATTTTGATGAAATTTTACCATCGTGTGTAAATATGAATTGTCTCTAAGTCTGTAAAATTTCATTTCGAAATTCTTACTTCTGGCCAAGATATGGGCAAAAAACCGTAGGGGATTACTTTTTTATGGCCCACCCTGTATGTATATAGACTTATGCGAGAAACCCTATAACTTCGAAAGAAGAAAGCTCTTAAGTGCTGTAATATGCCGAGCAAATTTCTGTCCAGGGTAACGGCCTCTGTTGTCATAGACCCTGGTCAAATCGGATCCATCCAACCCTATAGTCGTGTTTTTATATCATTCTGTGGATGATTTGATGTATTATAGGCCTACTTATTAAGTAAGCAAGTTTTTGCTTTCTCTTCTTCGGTTCTTGTTGCTCTGCGTGTGAGGTCGACTCTCTCTATTTTGGCATTTGCGTCATATATTATACGCCTGAAGCTGTTGTCCACTGTCGACGCTCGGAAGAGAATAGAGCGAAACGCTCTGACGACTTCACTCTTCTCTATTTTTGCGATCACAAACTTGACAATCTTAAATGCAAAATTTCCCCGTGCTACTGTCAGCAGGGTCGGATTAACAAATGTGGGGACCCTGTTCAGTAAAACTGTGGGGGCCCCAACCTTACAGGAGGACAAAATGACACACAAAGCCTGTTGTATGCCTATTCAACAAATCGATTATTAATTCATTACTTCTATTTTTAGAATATTGAACATTATGTTTTTTAGTATTCCTGTCTAGTGTTAAAGAATACATCTCTTTCGTCTTAAGGATAATAATTTTTAATAAAGTGTTTCATGGTCAGACATCTCTTTGTAACCAGAGCATAGCCAGTGCGCTGGTACATGCAAACAGTGCAGAAGCGATTTTACACCCCAAATAAATTCTTGGCAGATATGGCAGAGAAAATTTCTAGCAATTTTTTCATCACTTCTCCTAGCCAATCGCTTTGGATCCCAGCAGTTGCAGCAGCAATTCAGAAATCAGCATGCTGATGATTCTTAGTTTTTTTTATCACATTGGCGCCAGCCAGTCAGACAAAGCAATATTGAAAGGGTTCCTGTCTTTAGAGATTGTGAAGTTCTGATGCCGTGGTTTTTATATAAACCTAGACAAGACAGATGCAATCACGCTTATCTCACGTCAACGGCTGAGCCATATATCCCTATGGTCAATCCAGCAATGACCATGCTGGGAATTGCTGACTCTAGTGTTGCGCTATCACAGACTGTCAATATACTGAGGTCACATTGGACACTGCCGACAGCAACCTCGCATTCTTGTCCCACGTAATAAACCTTTACAAATATTGTTTCTGCTATATCAAGGCATGGCGGGTCTTTTAGTTGAGCATCAATGTAGCACTGCCATAGGTATTAGGTACACGTTCTCGCGCATTCCATGTTGCTGCGCCAAGAAATGAAATTAAGCGCTTTTTTTATTCATCGTTCAACCAATTTTTCGTTGCTCAATAAATGCCTCAAATCTCACCATTTCTCATTCGCTTTAACAGCTTTGGATATCTATAGTCTATATGTTCTATATAGCTGCTCATCACCTGGCGACTATAAGCCAATGAGCACGTCTCAGAATCTGTGTGACTTAGCGCGCGTTAAACAAATGACTGGAAACAACAACAACAACAAGAACAACAACAACAACAACAACAATAATAATATTAATATTAATATTAATAATAATAATAATAATACCAACAAATAATAATAATACGATGATGCTGATTATCGTAATACTAATACTAAAAAATAAAGAAAATTTCCACGATAATAATAATAATAACAAATTAGCAATTACAACAACCTTTCCAGACTTCGATTTTACACTAGGTGGCAGTGAAGTCCCTGAGGGATCCTGTATACCGCAGGGCAATAAAAAAACAATAATAGTAGGCCTAATATCCGTGATAATACATATAATGCAGTATATAAATAATAGCAACATTATTCTTCATCCTATTATTATTATTTTTATTTTTATTTTATTATCATCAGTAGTATCATTAACATTATTATCATCATCATCATAATCATCATCATCATTATCATCATCATCATCATTATCATTATGATAAAGATGGTGTAATATTTCATAATATTTTTTTATACAGATAAGCATTTTGGCTCCATTTAAAGGCGACGTATTTTTTTGCCTGGAACACCTTAGTAGCTTTAGGCCTACTTCTCGTATGTTTATCTGAACCTTCAAATTTTCACTTATCTTCTCTAACGAATGATTAGTCTATATCTTACATTTCTCTGATGTGAAATGACCTGCGACTGATGCCTATACGCAACACGATAACGGCGGCATAAAAGTCATTGCATAAAATATAATAGTATGAATATATCATATAGGATATATATATATATACCATATTATATATGTATAAGAAGCTCTTATAGTTGAACGTGTTTTGCGTGCATCAAAACATGTTATGTGGCACCGTTTGCAGCCTCTCAAAGCGCTGCTTACAAGATGTCAACTGGTATAAATAGCAGCAGAGCATTCTCATAAACAAACCCCGAAAGGCAAATACATCGGTCTGGATTGTTAGTCACTTCATCTGCCTCACATCTGCCGATGAAGAACGGTGACCGACCGGTGGTGAGAGGAAGTGTAGCCAGTGGTGCGAGGAGCTAGTGTCCAGTACTGTGAGAAATGGGTGGCCATTGGTGTGAGGAAGGAAGGAGAGGATAGTGGTGTGAGTTAAGGTGCCAGTGGTGCGAGGAAGGAGAGGATAGTGGTGTGAGTTAAGGTGCCAGTGGTGCGAGGAAGGAGAGGACATTGGTGTGAGGAAGGAGGGACAGTGGTGTGAGGAAAGGGTGGCCAGTGGTGTGAGGAAGGAGAGGACATTGTATCAGGAAGGGTGGCCAGTGGTGTGAGGAAAGGGTGGCCAGTGGTGTGAGGAAATGGTGGCCAGTAGTGTGATCCACTCCCGAATAATTATGGCCGATAAAGGCAGCTTACAAAATATTTCGCTGGAGGGCACTAGTGGAAAATATCATTAATAAAGGCTTTGTTCCTGCTTAGAGTGACATGAAAGCTGTGCGCTGACAATGCAACACATCATCCATAAGAGTTATAGACTAATGGTCAGTAATGGAGCACATAATAAATATATAATAATGGTCAGAAAAACACATAATTATCTCTGAGGATTAGAAACAAGAGCCTTTTATGTCTGAATTCAAATAGTTAGAGTTTATATACATGCATACACAGATGCATACATACATACATACGTATACATACATACATACATACATACATACATACATACATACATACATACATACATACATACATACATACATACATACATACATACATACATACATACATACATACACACATACGTACGTACAAGCATACATACATACATACGTATACATACATACATACATACATACATACATACATACATACATACATACATACATACATACATACATACATACATACATACATACATACATACATACATACATACACACATACGTACGTACAAACATACATACATACATACATACATACATACATACATACATACATACATACATACATACATACATACATACATACATACATACATACATACATACATACACACACACATTGTTGGGTTCCACGACTGTTCTGGTTCTAAGTTGGGCTTTAGTCATGGACGACTGCCTTAGACATCTAGCGACAGAATTCTTTTATATAAGGAAAGTCTTCAGAGAGCGTATACGTGTCGGAGGATTCATGTTTTCGACTGCGCTGTTACTGCTAGTGCTGTTTTCTTGTCAGAGTTCTCGTTAACTTAACGTTAGTTAAGGATTTCTCGGTACACACTTTTGCTGTGTCTCTAGTTAGTTCTGTTCTTCGTAAGCCTGCTGCCTCGGTGTAGAAGACTGTTTGTGGCTTTGTCCCCTTGAGAAGGAGGAGCGTGTTTTCGACCAACCGTTGAATCAAGTGGGTAATTGTATTCGTTTCATTATTCTTTCAATTAATAAATTGTATCCGTTAAATCTAGGCACGAGTGTTTTGCTGAGCTTGAACAGGAGGGACCACGTTGCAACATACAAACAAACAAACATACACATATACATGCCTACATCAATGGAATGGCATCCCTTGATGCTCAGCTCCCTTTCTCTCCCTTTTCAGTCATTCCTCATTCCTCTCTCATCGTAAGACGGTTTTATTTGGCCTCCCTATTGGGTTCGGAACGCCTATGAGTTATCCCCTTGAAGAGGCGCTATACAAATTCTCGAAATATTGGCTTATATATGATGATAGATGGCACATCTCATAAATAAATAAATAAATAAATATGTATGCACATGTATATACATAAAAAATTGAGGTGGTAGCAAATACATTGTATATAATCATAGATAGATTTTTTTCTGGCTCAAGCGATCGCTCGATCAAACGCGTGCTGATATCTGATCTCTGTATATTATATATATATGTATAACACATATTATATATATATATATATATATATATATATATATATATATATAATATCAGCCGATGTTGTCGTTACACATGCACTAGAGCGGCCTTCAGGTGGCGCCTCAGTCGATATTTGCAGTGCGCATGCTCAACAGGAAGAGATATATTGACGGCAACTGTATCATACGCTATATAAATGAATACCGTTACCTTACTCTGCGCTGTATATATATATATATATGTAATTACATGTATTAGATATATATATTATAGGCAAATCGCTTCGTTGACTCGCGTGAAGTTGAACATTGGCGGAACATGTATTAGTTCCTGTACACACATCGTCTTGAAATAGGCGAAACTAATCTGACTGAATGGCCGTATAGGCTACGTCATTTTCGTTTTTGAGAGGTTTACTGAAAGCTATGAAAATGAACAGTGCACTAAATGAACACTATATTCAAAGACTGCACATTCGTACATGTAAGTGCGCACATGCACGCAATTGTCATGATTTATTTGACAATAAAAAAATGAACATGTTCTGTCAACAGGACTTTCAAAATAAATAAATAAATAAATAAATATCTGATATTTGCGCTTAATAATATGAATTTATTCAGACTGGCTCAACGCGGTAACATTATCCTAGACCTACATGTCGTATTGTTTGAACGGATGATTACAAGTTATTACAGCAACAGGATCTAACTTATGGCAGCCATGCAAGACGCTCGATATCTACCTACTGCTCATTTTCCCAACGCCACCCCTTGCCCATGAAAAGCTGAGTCGACTTTGTGGAGGGGGGTATAGAGGAAATCGACCCTGCGTCCTCCGTGTTTATTTATGCTTTTCGTGCCGGAGTGCTACCATTCACCTAAACCCCCTCCCCACTTACGTTCCAGCAACACTAGAGGATGTCATTAGCGGTCAAGAGTGTGCTTGTGTGTGGTGGATCAAAAGCCGACTGTGACCTATAGGCTAATTACCTGCGCTACAGAAAAGTTCCAACCGAGCATAGAGCAGCCCTCGAACCTACGTAGGCTTAACAGTCTATAACAGTCAGCGACCATTTCATCGCTCACCATTGATGTTTTGCGGGTTGAAGCTAAACACGTCTGATGTTAAATGCGGTCATTCCGTAAAAATCTCGCAAGAACTTTCTGGTCCACATTAATTTTAAGAATCGTTTGTTTTCGTTGGATGGGAAATCGTCGCTTGACTCGTGCATGGTTTTCGTGACCTTAAGGACTTCCATTTCGACCTTCTTCAATGGTCGTAACTGTACGATTTTTTAACATTAGCTTTAGCTTACTTCAAACAACCGTCAATAATAATAATATTAATCAATTGAATGTCGATTGTGAAAACTGCGCTACATAAGTCACTAAACTAAGACAAATCTCTTGGATTTTCACCGGAATTCTACAGCGACGAATTACATTTCTCTTGAGAAGTACATTAATTGTGTACACCTATTTTGACGACGATGCTATACATGTGTAGCCAAACCTAAGGAGATATCAGCGCTGCCATTTATTTAGTAGACCCATGTAATGTTGCTGGACGCAGCAGAAGTTAGCCAAGCGCTGTAGGGAACTGCCTAGTGCCAAACACTGGGTGCTTTGTTTTAAGACAATGCAGCGCTTGTCGTATAACAAGCGCTGATCGCAAAGGCTGCTGAATGCTAGCGTCCGATGAACAACGCTGCAAGCGCTGTATACATAAGCAGTCGATGCACAGCGCCTGCTGATGAAAAGCAAGCGACAGCGAAAAGCTGCCAACTTACGCGGCAGATGTCACTCTGTGCTGTGTCGCAGCATAGACTGAAGCAACCATAGAGAGTGTAACTGTCGTCTCGTCTATGCTTGTATTACAGTCAACCAACGCTGATTATGTTTAAAATTCATATCTAAGCCTACTAGGAAAATGAGATTTAATTAAACAAGGCATGCTAATCTGATGAGGCACAGAATTGATGAGCTCAGAATCGAACAACATTTGTAGCCAGCACTGAAGTATTCAAAGTAAACAGATGATGCAGATTTGACGAGATCAGACTCTTAAGAAAAGAATCAAAGTAAGTCGAACAACATTTATATTAGAGGATACTCGTCAGGACTTGATTAGCCATAAAGCTGAGACAATACTGAAACTACAATCGCTAACAATGGATTTCCACAACAACACGTTGAACTCCTCTTTCTATATCTCGGCGAACAACGACAGCAGCAGCAGCAGCGGCAGCAGCAGCCTCACCAGGACATGTACCCGTATGGCCTCGCCAACAACCTGGGGATGCGGACTCTACTCCTTCGTCACCTACACGATCATCGGCGGACTACTTTGTCTGTGCGGCATCATCGGAAACTCCTTCACCTTCTTCGTATTCCTACGCGATTCGAAGAAGACGTCGGCGACGTTTCTCTTCCAGGCCCTCTCCATCATCGACACGCTGCTCCTCATCACCGTCATTCCGGTCTACTCCCTACTTCCGTTTGTTGAATACACCGGTCTTTACTCCGACTACACGCGGTTCGGATACTGCGTCGTCCTCGTCTACGTCTTTCCCTGTTCGTTCCTCGCTCAGACGGCGACCATTTGGCTGACGGTCCTGGTGGCAGCCAACCGCTACATAGCCGTCTGTCTTCCCTACAAGGCGGCTCGGTTATGCACCGTCAGTCAAGCGAAGAAGCAGCTGAGCATCGTACTCATTCTCGCCGTCGTCTACAACATACCGAAGTTCATCGAAGCGAGACTCGACTTTTCCGCTGACGACCGCGGAGTGTTCGCCATCCTTAAGTACCGTACGATCGTCAACAACGATATCTACTTCGTCATCTACAGCAACATCATGTACACCATTTTCCTCCTTTCTCTTCCGCTCGTCTGCCTTACGGTACTCAACATCCGCCTGATACGAGCGCTCGCCCAGCTGAGGAAGAAGCGCGCCCAGATGCTGAACCTGCGTCAACAGCAGGACAACAACATCACCTTTGTGCTTATCGTCGTCGTCATCGTCTTCATTGTCTGTCAGACTCCGGCGCTCACCAACCAGATTCTGTGGAGCGCTCTGTCGTCGCCGTTCCGCGCCTGCGGTGGCTTCCAGTTCTACTTCAGTCGCATCTGCAACCTGCTCGTCATCTTCAACTCGGCCGTCAACTTCCTCATCTACTTCGCCTTCAACACACGCTTTCGCCAGATCTTCATGCACATGATCTGTCGAACGATGGCGATACAGAGACTGCAGATGATGAATAAATCAAGCGCCGCTGATCAGTACGCAGATGAGGAGACGGTTGTCAAGACAACGACGCTATGACTGAACTGTCGAGTACTCGATTAGAATCCCGGTATTTACAAACATTTTGACCTCAGAAAAGGTGACTCAGCGCTCGTCGATGATTATATGAGAATCGTGGATTTCTGTTACGATAGAAATTTCGCCTGTATCAGGCACTGAAGCCATTGAGACGCCTGAAGTAACCTATAGGTAAATAACTATCAAGATGATATCACTGTATATTTCTTAAGACTCGCGGAGTCCGAGATGCGCGAGTCAAACATTGACAATGGTATAAGAGGCAGACGATGTTATAAGCCGAATTCTCAATTTCTTCAATTCCCATGCAAATAACCTAACCATTTATGTTGATCTGAACACGATTCACTGTAGCAGTTCAATTGTCTCCGTTTCTCCTTTCCAGATGGTGGGATAGGTTGCCTATCTCTCTCTGGGCAACCTATGTTAATTCAACCATGAGTTGCAAATTCGCTATATCTCTTCGCTATATCAGCTTGACTCCCTGCTTGAGCTACGCTTTCGAACTGTTACCGAACTGTTCAAACTGGCGATTAGGCCAACTAATAGGTTCCACCCTGCACAACGATGGGCCTGCGATCAACTGTGAATAACCGCTATGTTAAGACACTTAAACGTATACTATAGGCTTATTGAACGAATAATATCCTCCTTTTCCCTCAGTCTCACCATCCATGGCTTCACTATGAGTAGTATGAGAATTATGGAAAAGTAATAATATATGGGTCAGACGTTGATTTATGTGGAGTTACGGTGTGCAAGAAGTACATGTACTTTGCTATGGGGTTCTAAGAAAGACTAGGGCGGTTGAACCCTCAACACCTAGCAATTCTTACCCTGACTATCAGTTGCCACAATAGCAATCTGCATTTTAAAACAATTTCAATGACGTTTTTATGCATTTGAGAAGGCGACAACTCATAACTGTATACTTGTTGAGAGCAAGAACAATTTGATGGTTTTATGTTGCGTACCGGTAACTCTCTGTGTCGTCTGTATATGACTTGAATATACAATTCCTGCAAATTAATGCACTTTATGGTCAAATGTAAAAAATAAACAGCTAAAGCTGAGTCTGTCTTCATAAATTAATTTTGCAAGAGCAATTTTGTCTGCCATACGGTTTGTTAGGTTTATGAGGGAACAGAGGCTGAGTGTGAAAACTTTGATGTCTTGATCTCAGAGGTCGACCTTCAATGTACATCACTTTCAGTGGGTTTGAAAGCTTCAGCTATCCGCCACCAAGAGACTTCTCAGTTAGTCCACGTTAGCTACATCGGGAAGAGAGCTGGCGGCCGCGCGTCTGTGGAAGAGAGCGTAAGGGCCGCGGTTCGAATTCCGAAGGTGGCTATTTCAGAGATTTAAAAATCTCGGGCTAGCACGGTCCGTCCACGGGTACCTAAATGGCGTGGCGTCCATTCAAACGGGCGGGCGGTGGTGAAGGATCTCCCCCTCAGGGTCGAGGCCATAAGACAGCCGCGCTATATAAAAATTCGATTACATAATTCTCAGCTCCAAAGGTGATAGGCGTTAAATTAAGATAGCCGTTACTATCTTCACCAGTAAAAACCCGCTCTCTTGGCTGATGTATGCCTATAGTGGAAACTGGAGATACATGTACAGCGCGCCATTGTACGGTCGCCAAGCAAAGAAGCCAGGAAACGTCAGCAGCTAACAGTTGCTGATAACATCCGGTCAGCGTTTACTTTTGGCATCTACGGTGGGAAAGTTCCTCCAGAAATGACTTCCCAGAAAAAGTAGACAAAATAATAATAGATTTTATATGCTGTTTACTAGCATAGTTTACTGTTAATATTTGCATAAATACTATTTTTACAATAATTAAATGACTTCTCTGAGATGTTTTCTTTCAAATTTCAAATTGTAAAATTTAAAAATGTTTTGTTCCTTGAACACTTAGTAAAAGCATCGTTAAAACGTGGCTTTCCAATTTTTGGCAGTTTTGAAGTTCTTGCTTCGTTTGCGTACATTTTAAAACAATTTCTGTTAATTGTGTCATGGTCAGCAAATTCAGGCCTGTCTTGAGCAACAGGGATAAGCTGATTACGGTGCAGCAAATTATACTCCCGCCTGTAATTTATTATTTATTACATATATCCAGCAGCAGCAGAACCGAGTTGCTGAACTTGATAAATAAAGATATTATTATTGTATGCATCTAATTCTAAATGCATTAATTGAAACTTTAATTCCCTCTTTTCATCAACACAGAAATAATTGAGTATTTTTTAAGATGGCATCTTAAGATGCTACCCTTAAAACGTGGAAACTAAAAAAGTTTTTATTTATTGCAAGTAGGCCCTATATTTATTGAAGCCTTAGACCACTTCTATCAGCACTGAAACAGTAGGTCAATTTTGTTAAAATGACAGTCTAAAATGCTGCCATTTCAACGTGTAAATTAAAACAAATTGTCGGTAAAAGACACATCCTTCAGCCCAAACTCCCCCTGCTCGGCGGCCAGAGCGATCGTCGTTTATCTCAGAAAACATTGATTATCCAGAGGAGGGGACTATATACACATGCATCCAGCGGCACAATAATTTGGCTAAAGGTTGCAATTGGACCCATATACTATAATAATTACATGGTGGGTGATTTGGTTTATACATGAAACTATATATATATAATTATATATATATATATCCAGGCATTTTTCATGGTGCTCTGTTTATCATTGCGTCGGTTGATGTATTGCGTCTAATAACGTTAATCAAAATGTAAGCTGCTTGACTTTGAAATGCAGGACTATAAGCTCTTCGAAGTCAAAGCGCTATCGGACCAATAAAAATCTGAGCTTGGTCATTTCCTATCAAGTTGTATAATACTGTTTTTCCCGTTTCGGAAAATCTGCACATTTAATTGAAGTCTGAAATGAAGTCTGTTTTTTAACCGAACTCATCTGACATCATGTTACTGCATCTTACTATAATTATGAGTTACCTTAACATAACCATAACCATAACCACAGTGTTTTTTTCTTAAAGCGACAATAAGTAGCAAACCATCTTTTTACACACAATAGATATAGAAGCTAAAAAAGAGCAAAAGGAGTGAATCCCTAAGGGACTTATGCCCCGTTATCAGGGTCACCCAGGCAGAATTGAGAAGAAACAGCAACAGGTTGTGCAGGTATTTAATAAAGATAAAATATGTCTTAACTAGCTAACTACATCATATATGAAAAATTAATGTCTTTAGATCTATCTTATCTTACGTTTCCCGTGTGCCTTGACTCAGCAAATAGGGTTCTCCTGTTTCATATCATACCTCACCGTACCATAGCTTATTCCTATAGTGTACACCTCACCGTATACCTCGTCTTCACCACCTCCATTATTATGCCTCTCCGTAGCTATGGCGTACCCATCATGCTTGCCCAACTTCATGATAATCTTAACCTATAATCTTTGACTTAGTTTTTCATTGATTGAGGCAGAAGAGAGGAGGTGAATCAATAGCACTGACTGAATGGTTGTTGGTTGGCATCTGGTTGTGTTTCCATATCACTATATGCAATATAATGTAATTAATGTGATATAATGTAATGTAATGCAATGCAAAATAATATAATATTGCTATGTGTTATATGTAATATGTAATGTAATGTAATGTAATGTAATACAGTGTAATATGATATGATATAATACAATATAATATAATGATAATAATAACAATAATATTATCTTTATTCACCAATCCGGTTGACAGAACGCAACCGGTTACAATGTACAATTATGCAGTTTAAACAATTCACAAGAACGGAGATCACAGAATACACAAATCTTAACTATAGTCTACTAACTGAGCAGACAGCCTGCAATACAATAATATAATGTAATGTAATGTAATATAACATAATATAACATTATATATATATATATATATATATATATATAATATACATATATAGGCCAACGTCTCTGTCTTTTTGATCCCTGTCTTGCTTTCTCTGATTCTGTCTCTCTATCTGTCTGTAAGTCTACGTCTCTCTGTCTGTTGGTCCGTTTGACTAACTCGGTCAGTGGAATCTATATACAATGTATATCTCTGTCTGCCGTTTCACTTAGTTTGTCCGTGTGTCTGTCCTCCTGCCTACTTGTTTGTCTGTCCAGCCGTCGTCTGTCCAACAAGTCTGTCAAGCAATATACGTGTATAGTGACGGACGGATGGCATAAGACGGGGAAGAGCCGACAAAGCAGCGAAATATTTATATTATGGTGACATGCATGACGCGGACTGCTTAAGTGCTTGAAAGCGATGTTTGGAGTATACACTGCATGGGGTTTGTCTGTGTGTGCCATGCATAAACAGCATTAATGTGTCAGTGTATCCAGACGCTTTTCCAGGAAATTGTCAGTAACAACAACACTAGAAATAATAATACTTATGGCGATAATAATATTAATAATAATAATAATGCCAGGGCACCTAATCTGGGCTACCCGGGGCCAGGGGCGGATCCAGGGGAGGGCCAATCCGGCCATGCCCCCCCCCATTTAGAAATTTCTTTATATTTGACCAGCTATTTTGCTTTGAAAGTAGACGTGGCCTCCCCCCCCATGAGTAATTCCGTAGGCCTTTGGACCCCCCTTTGAAAATTTATGTATCCGCCCTTGCCCGGGGCCATGTGCCGGCTGCCCTAAGCAAACTAAAATTGATCTATAAGAGCTAAAACGATATAAAAAACCTTATAATCCGGTTATAATAATAATAATAATGATAATAATAATTATAACAATAACAACAATAACATTAATAATAATGATAATAGCTGTCAATTAGCAATGATGGGTCACAGTAACGCTGGCATGCAGTAATGTCCACCTCTGGTCATATTAATGCTGAAACCCGCATGCCTATCATGCACGTCGCCTGACCGGCTAATATGTATAGGCCTATACACAGAGGTTTCGCTGAGCCAAAGGACGAGAAGGCTTTGCTTTGAAGTCTATAGATCTAATCATGTTTACTATTGTCAAGGACGGTTTGGATTTCTGCAGTCTTTCTCTATAATTCTGGTGGCTCATCTGAACAGTACGTCTCACTCACTCCCCTATTTGTCGTCGCAGACATTTCATGGACATAATTTTATTTTACAACCGTATCGTAATTATTAGCCGTCATTTTTCTAGATTCAGGAATAACATAACTCATCATAATTTTTATTTAGCACATAATCCTTGGCTTATGGGGCCTTTGTCCGTAAAAATTTAATTGGATATTGCAGTGACCAGCAAATTATGGCAGTACAGTCGATGGCAAATCTACGGCAACGACTGTGGTGCCACTTCTGATTGATTAATTATATAATTATGCAGTATGCACTCGCTGTCAATTACTAATTCACTTCTACCTGCAGTGTAAAATTGACGATTGAAGAGGCGTGTGCAAAATACGGTAGAAGATAATTCTATAGCGCGGGATATGCATGGTAGGAATTTCAGAGGACGAAGAAGTGGATTTAGGAGAATGAAGCACTCGGGGGGGGATGCGGGGGCATGCAACATCACAAACAGTGACTGTTAGTCTGTTACTGATACAATGTAGGTGACTGTAGTCTGTACTATATGCAACTCAAATATTAGCAAATAACGAAATATTTGAGACAACTGCTTATTGACTTCCTCTCGTCGCAGAGCTTAGATTGCATTCAAGATCATCATACTGACACGTTCCACTCTCTTTTTGTTTTTGAGATATACAGGGTGCGCCAAACAAAACCCAGGTTTTTGCCAATATCTTGGCCAAATGTAAGAATTTCGAAATGAAATTTTACAGCCTTAAAGACAATTCATATTTACACATGATGGCCAGATTTCATCAAAATATTTCAAACAGAACAAAAGTTATACCACTTTTAGGGAGACCCCCACCGCTTTTTGACGATTCAAAAACGTAACGCAACAAAATGTAGCAAAAACACGATTTTATTACTTTTGACCAAGATATTGGCAAAAAATCTAGGGGGTCTTTTTTTCGCACCCTGTACATGTAGCTGGATAGATTTTCGTTGTGTTCTGCAGCCCACGGAAATTGACGATGCCCCGCTGCATAACACACGTGTGTGCACTGCAATAAAGCGCATTAGAATTTCTCAAAAACGATCCATGGACGGTCATGGACGGCGTCCATACACTTATTTTCAAATATCAACGCTGTCCTGCCATTTATTAGGCCAGCACAGCATGGAAAGGCTAAAAGGGGCGTCCAGGCATGCACTCCTTTTTACATTTTAAGAAATATGTATTTATATAGTCCGCGACTTGGCATTGCTGCTCTAAAATTGGAATACCTGAGGGGTGGTATACATGTACATTGCCCTCTATTTAAGCGTCGCAGTACCACTTGCAACGCCTGACGATCTTCCTGCAGTGAGGCCAATCCTAACATGCGCTATATATAGAGTGGAGTGGTTGTATAGCGTGTATAGTGTACACGTCACACGTCGTGTAGACTGCAGAGTCATCGATGGCCGTTGGCTATACAAGGATTCGTGTATATAGTGCTTATTTATATACAATACATAACCACACACATACATACATTCAAGCATACAAGCATGCATTGTATATACATAGATGCATGACCACTTGCATACATAAATTACATAATATTGCTCATGATCTGCATACATGGAGACATAGAATACTATACAAGCATACAATGTCCAGGGCCGGATTAACAAATGTGGGGGCCCTGTTCGGTAAAACTGTGGGGCCCCCAACCTTGCAGACTCATTGAAAAAAGACACACAATTGACACCAAACGCGTTATATTCAACAAATCAACACTCGTCTATTAGTAATTCCACCCTTCTTTTCTACAATATGAACATGTCTTTTCATATTCCAGTCTAGTGTTAGAGTCAGTGGCGGCGCCAGGATTTCAGTTTTTTTTGGGGGGGGGGCTAAATTCCCGCAGAGTAAATTTTCCATTTTCAACCGCCAAAATTTGTGACGATTTTTTTTGTCATTCGGTCGAAATCTCATGAAAATTTTCCATTATTTTCACCCGCCAAAATTTCAGACGACCTTTTTTCTCTTCTTTTTTTTAGTCATTAGGTCGAAATCTCATGAAAGGTTTCCACTGTCACCCACCAAATTTTCTGACGACTTTTTTAATCATTTGATCGAAATCTTGTGCATATGGTGTTTCAGTTTCTAGGTTGGCTGATCACGGAAATGTTTAATTTTTACATGTAAAAAAACGGATGGCGTTTTGGAGGTGGGCTTAGCCCCGTAGCCTACCCAGTGCCGCTGTACTGGTTAAAGTATTCATCTATTGCCGTTTAAGAATATTAGAATCAGACTTTTTTAACCAGGGCATAGTCAGGGCACTCATACAAGTAAACTGTGCAGAAGCGATTTATGCCCTAAATAAATTCTTGGCAAGGAAAATACCCTGGAAGTCTTGTGGCAAGACAACGACCAAGGCAAAGGATTTGTACCAGGGCATTTGCCCTGATTTGTCCTTCTGTAACTCCGCCACTGATCACACACTAATATAGGTCTATATTTTCGCGTTTACGCAAGTAGTGATCTAATTCGTAAAAGCAAAGAGTGTATAATGATGCCATTTCATGAATGCGTTGCATAGCACTTGAATTCCGATCAGAAGAGGCGTTAAGTGTCTAAAATCATATAGATCTAAGTAGCTAAAACTGATAGCCCTTGCTAGAATTTCTGGCCGATTTTAAGATAAGTCTGCTTGGAATTGGAAACTACAATAAAGGCCCCCACACATGCTCAAAGTTGTAAGTCTATATATGCTAAAATCAGTAGGCCTAGTTTTCAAATAATTTGACAATTTGTTCTAATATATATTTTATTCATTTTTACTATTATGATTAACAGTGTTGAAAAATATTTATCTTGCATGTGTGGGGGCCCCCTAAAGTGTGGGGGCCCCTGTTCGGCCGAACATGTCGAACATGCCTTAATCCGGCCCTGACAATGTCATAGTTACATAATTACATGCATGTATTACAAATATATACATACATATATAATTTTATATATATATATGCAATTATGCATGCAGACATACATGTGCATGCAGTCCGCAGGTAGATTTGATTTGGGATCACGAACCTGAAGTTCATGAATAAAATGTAAGAAATCCAGCAGAGCCGTTGACCTGGCGCATGTAATTGCAAGAAAACATCCATAGAGCATTATTTTCGTTGATCAAGCAAACGACGCTGTTGCCGTAAATGCTGAGAGGAGACGCGATCAGCCAATGAAGCATAATTTGCGATGGTTAGTCGAGCAGACATTGCTGCACAATCGCAGACAACAACCGGGTCTCTGGTCAACAAAGGCGAGTGTCGCTATACTTAAGAGGCGGCGTTGCATCAGCTACTGCAGGGCAAGTCAGACAAAAATAATGTCCCGGTAAAAAACCTTTGCCCTGGTCGCTGACCTGTCGCACGGCTACCATAAATTTTGCCATACGCAGAATTTATTTGGGCATAAATCGCCACTCTGCCGGTTACTACTTATATGACTGTCCTGGCTATTCTATGGTTAAAAAATTTGACGCTTATGCTTGCTATACAGTTGATTTTGTGCCGATTGGGTACCACAGGCATGGACAAAATATCTTGCTCAGGCGGGCAAATATGTAAATTTATTTCTTTGGCGTGAGACGATTTTGTTTGTACGAATAACTCGTCAAGGATCTTTACACGGAGTCCGCACGTGCTGCTTGCGCGATACCGTGATAGCTGAAAACGCAGACACATCAACCCATGAGATAGCTTAGACCCGCAGCATAACGATTGCAGTCATGGTAGCCGTGGTACCATGCCTTTCACCGTTATGTTACGTGCATTTTTTAACAGTGATTCGATTAGAGCAACGCACAATCAACCCAATTCAACAAATCATCTGGTATGATAACATATAGCCTAGTGCAAGTATCATACGAAGCGAGAAACCACACTTGCCATCTCATTGCTGCCATGGGTTTCTGACTTCAGTTTGACGCGTCACGGATCTGTTAGAATTATGCATTTTGCGACTTAAAGCAAAATTAAATCACTTTACATTTACGTTAGAAATGATCATCAGGGGAGATAAATATGATATATTTTATGAAATATCGACGCAAGTCCTTACTTTTCCCACACATTGTTGTCCTGCAGGTAAATAATTCGACTTCCTTATGATGGGCTGGTGTGTCTGCCCGACATTCAAGTATAGCCTACTACCACGGGACGGTATAAGCCAGTTCAAAGACACCAAGCACACATCCGCGCGGCACACCAAAGTGGACGAAGCCATAAACGCGACCAACGTGTCGGGGGACGAGCAACACGAGCAGAGACAACCGTGGAGACAGCGGCAACAACGAGACATCAACCGAAGACAACAATCACAATAAAAAAGCAATAAACTCTGAGAACCGATTCTGTGACCATCACTACATGTATGTCCATTGTGTAATCTGTGTTTTTGTGCAACTGCATGATTACAGTACGATCGAATGAATGAACGACCGGTGTAGGCCCATAATTATGAAAACTAATCAGCAAGGAAGGATTAAACAAATGAAGAAATGAAGAAATGGACAACCGCACGAGTGGACAAGTGTAGGTTACACAGGAAGGACTCGACAAAAGATCAAATGAATAAATGAAGGAGTGTATGAACAACGGAATAACTGAACAGCTGTTAAACGGTTGAATCTTAAAACAAAATGAGAAAATAAGAGACGGCAAAGGAATAAAATGTGAATAAATAAACGAAGAAAAAATATAATTTTGATATAATTTAATGATAATTTTTGGAAGTAGACAATATGCTTCTGCATATATCTATATATGTTTAAAAAAATCGCAAATGTAGTGATTTGCTTGAATTAATATTTAACCATGATTTTTGGGTTAAGATATTCTTTAGGCATGTTCAAGTATAAGCTTATCTGTTTAGCGCTTCCTTGGGCATGCATGTTAAATATGTGATCTGTTTCTGGCCAAGATGTTTCTTGAGGCATGTGTGCGAATCATCGACCTGGCATGAATAAATATTATAGCTGTTTACTCGGTACAGTTCCGTGTCTTCTCACGCGACTCTTATCACGTTCACGCGATCGGGAACAGTTACAGGTGCACCCAGGCGAGCAATTACCATGGCAACCGCTGGAGCGATTCCGAAGTTGCTCAAAATATGCCATAGGCGAATTCTATAAGAGGACCATAATTACTGTACCTGATGAGTAGCACAATGACGTATGTCCCTTAAATCTATAGACACTTTGTATAGGAGTATATATGATCAAGAATCAGCCTATGCAATTTCTTCGGCTTCGGGTAACGATCAGGGTCTACACATAATATTTGAATAGCCGTTCTGCAAGCACACACACTCACACTAGAAGTATCAGAAAGAAAAGAATGGCAGACAATTTAGACACGTCTACTGAGACTCTGGGGAAATCAGAAAAATCACTCTTAGTAGAAGCGCAAATATGCCATAACACTCAATTCACCAACTTTTCATATCTTAACTTGTGTGGGCAAACATTTCTCGACTTAACTCAATAGCCGCGTGGTCTGAGTTGGCACAGGACTGTATTTGTATTCCACGAGGTGTATACATGTATATACATATACAGGCCATAACAATACAAACCGAACTAAACGTTAATATCCTACTGCTTCTCTGCACCTACTATAGTATGTTATATAACATTATTAGTCGATGTCCCATTGTGCGTTTGCAAATGGAGTTATAAAGGCTATACTTACCTACCTACTTACTCACGGCAATATATAATTTATATATATATATATATAGGCCTTTGCGCACTATCACAAAGCTGGAGTACACACCGCATGCATGATTTAGGCCTACTTGTTACTATGATCAATGCTGAAAAGGCCAGATATCCGTATTGAGTTATAGCCAATATCAATGACAAATACGCCGACAAAGAACGCGTGGAATGAAGTTCCTGTCATCCTTAGATCTATGCGGCAGTCTTGAATTCATGAACCGTGGGACTCGATCGGTATTGAAACTAATGTAACGTAATGCAATACGGTGTAATTCGTCAGGACATGAAGCTGCAGCATGGATATTATGAGGACCCAAAATGCGCTTTATTAAAAGAAAGTACAGCACGAAAGAGCTGTGATGAATAAACTTAACCTTTAATCATTTATTGGACACCTTTATTAACACTGGTCTCTAAGGATGTGGCTCATAAGTAATTGCGTGCAAAGAGCTATATTATGGCAAACAATTTTTTTTCGAGGGAAACGGTCTTTGTCGCCATAAGCACTCGTCAAATCTGGATCCTCCTCCTCCTGCATATGTTATATATATATATGCATATATACTGTATATATGATAGATGACAGAAACTTGTATAAAGATTATTAACGGGACAAAGGTGATTCGGCTGAAGAGCAATTCAACAGCCGGACGGACTCACTTTCCTCCAGAGGACAGAAACGGATGGAGACGACTGAATCTGGTCAACCTTATTTCGTTTCCTGCTCAGTGGGATTCGAACGTGAGCCACTGAGGTGAAAGGAAAACACAGCAATACGAGAAATATTCGTATTTCACGCATGGAAGACTAGTCTGTCCCACAGACAGACAGACAGACAGACAGAAAGACAGACAGACAGACAGACAGACAGACAGAGGAGTGAATGGACGAATAGACAGACAGACAGGCAGGCAGACAGACAGACAGAAAGACAGACAGACAGACAGACATACAGACAGACAGACAGACAGACAGACGAGTGAATGGACGAATAGACAGACGGAAAAACAGAGAAACACATAGCCCTACATGTATTGTATGTGCATGCAGCATGAATGCAGACAAAGCAGATATAATCTGACAGACTGACAGATAGGCACTGGCAGGAAACAGGAAGATTGACAGACTGTATATTCGTTTAATGAGCAAAAAACAGGTTGGCAAACCGCAACCTGGTACATTGAGACAGACAAAAATTACATTGAAATTATAATAATAATATTAATATTAAAGGAAGCAATTAGTTATTGGAACTGAATTGAATCAATAGTTAGACTGTTAGACTATGCTTTAATAATATGTTTGAAAAGAACTCTAAGAGACAAAGTTCCGGTCATCTTTGCTCGGAAGTTCAAAATTGTGTGTATACGGGCTCTGAGACCTGGACGACGGTTGTTCTTTGACTGGAAAAGAGTTCGAAGGACGTGGAAGTCGTTGCTGGCCACTGCATGCAGCAGTCGGTCCTCAGCCAAACCGATTTGCATTGCAACTGTTGCAGCACCTGATGGGAGGTAACCCATACACTGCGTTCTTATGAGCAATCTCTCAAGTCTCTGTCGATCAGCGGCTGTAGTAAGGCCCCACCAGGCGGGAGCAGTTTAGCAACAGTTGTTGCCTCTGTCACGGCGCAGGCCTACATGGCTGTTGGAGGTAGACCATTTGCTCGTAGTAACTGACAGAGACTTGTATAAAGATTGTTAACGGGATAAAGGTGATATTTAGACGGATAGATAGAAAGACAGACAATGGACATATACATTACAATAAAAGTGCTAGACATGCGGAGTTGCGGACACATGATGCGAATGGATGCATAGACAGAAAGATTAGTCGGTAAACAGTCAGAAATCTAGGCACACAGGCCAAAGGCACGCACGCATACATACACAGTGAGACGGACGAACAGAGGGAGACGTATTTTAATAATGATGCTGAGACGAAGTCGACTTCTTTAGAAATTGCTAAGTATATAGACCGGAGTCACCACGAAGGCATTGACCGGCGTTTGTTAGCATGGGATAACGAAACCATGCCGCCGTCTCTAGTAGATATATATGTCTCTTTCTCTGTGTCTGTCCGTCTGTCTGTCCGTATTTATCTGTCATGCTCTCTTACTCTTTTTCTATTGTCTGCTCTCTGTCTGTCTCTCGCTCTCTCTGTCTTTCTGTCTGTTCTATTGTTTTATTTCCAGATCAACGTCTCTATCTCTCTGTCTCACTCTGTCTCTTTCTCTGTCTCTGTCTGTCTGACTCTGTCTCTGTCTGTCTCTGTCTCTGTCTGTCTCTGTCTGTCTCTGTCTGTGTCTGTGTCTCTGGCTCTCTCTGTGTCTCTCTCTGTGTCTCTCTGTGTCTCTCTGTGTCTCACTCTCTGTCTATCTCTGTCTCTCTCTGTGTCTGTCTGTTTCTCCCTCTCTCTTTTTCTCTCTCTCTCCCTCCCTCTCTCTCCTCTTCATATCTTGCATCCATCTACTTCGGTCTGCTTCCTTGTATAACTACGTGTATGTATTTCTTCCTTTCGGTATCAATCTCTATTTTACTTATTCTGTGTCTATCTGTGCATCGTCTGTCTCTCCTGTTATGTCTGTTAGATCGGTAGATTGCATGATGACACCAGCTGTGTACCCAACGACCTCTTGTACAACAGATAGCAACTTGATGAAGACCAATGGCCAACATAACAGATCTACATTCTAGATCGAATGATGGCAGCTTTCCAACTCTCACTAATCTGCTTCACAGTCAACCAGAACAATGTTAACTGACGGGAAGTGAACGCATCCAGAAGTTCGTGATATCATGGTTTGGTAAATAATTTGCCAACAGTGCAGTTTTTAATATCATAGAGACCTACATGTATTGACGCTGTAATGCGATGTGATATTATGAGATGGATGCGACAGTCTTCAAGACACAAGACAATTGAACGGATCCCCGATAAAGAACACAGGTAAATGATTCTCAAGCACTTGTTTCGCAATTTTGATTCAGATTTATTAATTTTGTGGCAGAATAAATGCAATAAATAAATTATGTGAAATAGCGACCGTTTCCATAATTTCAAAGACTTAGTGTCGACTCCCAAGTTTCTGAAACCCTAATTAATCAAGTGTCTTGTAAGCAAAGCTGCATTAGGAAAATACAGCGGCATCATTCCCTCCCTGCTTTTCTGGCTCTCTGACTGTATGTGTGTCTCTCTGTCTATATGTGTCTCTATCTCTCCGTTTCTCTCAATATCTTAATCTGTCCCAGTGTACGGTACCGCCTTTGGGTATACCTCAGTCTCTTTCGTCCGTCCTCTGTATAATAAGCAACTCTGCTTATTATCGCTCCTTCACAATGGTTCCTTGTCTCTGTCTCTGTCTCTACCTATGTCCGTCTCTCTAATTGTCCTTGTATCTTTTGTATAGTTCTCCATCTCTGCTTCATGCGTGCCTCTGTCTCTCTTTGTCCGACTTCTCCTCTACTGAGTGCGGGGGGATACATCATTGTCCTGCTATGGCGGATGATTCAAACGGTATGTTCACTAAAGAAAGCTGATCCAAATTTCTGGTCTTCTGTTTGCGTTTAACGAAAGCAAACCGCTGCATTTCTCTTTCGATTTCCTCCAAGAAAGTAAGCACCACATAAAATAATAAGTTGCCAAGACCAAAAGAAAACAGCGACATAATTTTTTTTCCAGCAATGAACAGACGAACAGATGATACACGAATGGAAATTTCCAAAATAGACGCACAGGGTGGGCAATAAAAAATCGCAGGGTAGTCTTTTTTATGGTCCACCCTGTATATGGATCGAGGATGAAAGCGCGGACACAAATGGACGGACTAATGAGAGAAGGCGTGACAACAAAATCCGACGTCGTCGGCGGCAGTGATGTCAGAAATGTTTTTTGCAAATATTACTAATTACTGGAAATGTCATAAACCCCGTCGTTTAACCCGAACAACTGCCACGTTTTAATGAGATTTCGTTACATAAGAGTATGTTATTTCGCCGCTGGCAAGGAAATGGAAATGGCCTTCTTAGTCCGAGCTCTTAGCAGTCGAAAACATCGTTATTCTGCAGATTGGTGCTACAAGCAAAAGAAATATATTTTGAGTTCACGAAGAGATTCTAAGAAAACTGTGATATAGTGTCAGACTGCCAGCTGAAAAAAAGAGAAGTTCCCCAGTTTTTTCCCACTAAATTCGTTCGGCGCAATCTATCACATGAAGCCGCTGCCACTCTTGTCCACTCGTTTGTGCTGAACCGACTGGATTTCTGCAATGCCGTCCTCGCTGGTCTCCCAAACTGCCGGATACGCCAGCTTCAGTCTGTCCTCAACTGCGCCGCCCGAGTCGTCGCTGATTTGCCCAAATTCTCGCATATATCAGCATAAATGCGTGACACGCTGCACTGGCTTCCGGTCGTGGACAGAACGATATTCAAGATCATCGTTATGGGACGAGCGTCAGTGGTTGGCCTGGCGCCAGAATACATTCGGGAACTTTGTATTCCCGTCTCCAGCCAACCAGGTCGTCGGTCTCTGCGCTCTGCGACTCGTGGGGACTTGATAGTCCCACGCTCCCGTACAGTGATGCGGACACACCGCGCCTTCTCGTGTATTGGACCTTCATACTGGAACAGTCTTCCTTTGGCAATTCGTGATGCTGCGTTGCGTGTTTCCCATGAAACATTCTCAAAGTTAATTAAGTCGCACTTGTTCAGAACTGCCCGGTAGCTGCGTTAAGCGCCTTCGTGAGGTTATTGTAAGGCGCTATATAAATGTTCATATACATACATACAAATGTATTCCAGAAACTATAAAAGTGGAGATAGCTCATAATAAACTGAATTTTCAGTATAGGTGTAGGACTATGATCAGAATAACATACCACAGTGCCAGGCTTCGAGAGCTTTTACCGAAAAATCAAGATGGCGTCCAAAATGACCGTCATTTCCAAGGTCATAGAGTCTCGTCTATTGCTTGGCGCTGCGTCCTGGTTCAAGCTCCACCATATCTATGTGAGCTATATATTTATTTACCCCTGTCTCCGTTTCTCTGGGCGGTCGTTCACTGAGGTCAGCTGTCCGTGGTGACCATCTTGTCCATTTTTCACAAACCACTACTATACAGCGAAGAGCATTCTTCGTCGACGGCCCCTGCAGCAGTCTGGAGACAGCCTGCGGCAATCCGTTCGCTTTCCCGTGACTCTGCTGGCTAATTATATATCGTCTTCTCAAGACTTTTCTTTTTTTAACCAGGCAACTCCGAAAGACATCCACGATCAAAGCGTGACAGACAATAATTAGCAAAATCTTAAAATCCTGGTCATTGGTCAAGTATATATATATATATAATTATATATACAGCTGCAACTGGCTCCTCTTACCTCCATGTACAGTGTAGCTACGCTCATGAGGATGGTTTTTAACAAATATGCTTCATCAGCTTATAAAAAATCGATTGTGTATGGGCCCGCTGTCTTTAGTTTCAATATGGTCGTGATGACATTCAGAGTCTATTTGGCACGCCAGGTATACGCACGAAATGTAGTCTTTTTCTCGCAATATCGTAATTGAGCCGCGTTCAACGAGAGATGACCCTAGCCCTTAGGAAAAAAGGTGAGTGGATCTGGTGTCTACCTACAAAGAGCCTCGCGACGTATATTAGAACCTGTAACTTTGTTCCTGAAAACTATAGCGGAAATAGCAAAGTCCATGGCGAGATTGAGTTTTTCATCGCATGCGCTAAAAAGGAGAGGAAGGAGGAAGTTTTGATCTGACACGCGCGACACATAGGCTACTTCATTCGACAAGATGGAGAAGACGAGGGGAGGGGGAGAACTGGAAGAGCATGATCGGGTTATACAGAGAGAAGATGAAAGTCCACTTTGACAGCGATGAGTTTCAGATGGATGGATGGATGGGTGGATGGGTGGATGGATGGATTTATGGATGGGTGGATTGATAGACGGATGGATGGATGGAAGGATGGCTGGGTGGATGGATGGACGGACAAACGAACGGATGGATGGATAGATAGATGGATAGATGGATGGATGGATGGATGGATGGGTGGATGGGTGGACGGATGGATTTATGGATGGGTGGATTGATAGACGGATGGATGGAAGGAAGGATGGATGGGTGGATGGATGGACGGATGGATAGATGGATAGATGGATGCATTGATCGATATACATAATATGTAAAATATGTACAGAGAGAGACTGCCTTATTTAGTAATGGTAATAATAATAATAATAATAATAATAATAATAATAATAATAATAATAATAATTATAATTATAATTATAATAATAATAATAACAACAATGATAATAATAATGATGATGATAATAATAATGATAACAACAATAACAACAGAGAGAGACTGCCTTAATTAATTAATTAATTAATTAATTAATAATAATATTATTGTTATTAAAAACGAAACCATCCTCATACCCTAAAGCACCTTTTAAACAGTGGCAAACAACAATATAAATTAAGGGATGGTCTTATTATTATATGCTGCCTAGTAGCAGTGAAGGATCATTCGAATCACTCCTATATAATGTAGGTTGAACATGTTTAAAGTTATAATAAGACAAAGCTGTAGGCCTAATATGCCCCAACAAATTTGCCAACGGCAGCAGCCTCTGTAGTCATAAGACATAAGCTGTCGTTAAACCATGGATTTCTTTAAAGGTGTTTTATGAATAAAAATTATCAATAATAACCATAAAAAAATAAAATACCATGTCATGATAATGATGATGATGATGATAATAATAATAATAATAATAATAATAATAATAATAATAATAATAATAATAATAATGATAATAATAATATTGGCACCGTCTTACCTTACCGCTTCAGCCATCCGAGCCGGATCAGCAGCTAGCCTGGCGGAGGACAGAAAGAACCAGAAATACTGTGCCCTCCTTGATGCTCATGACATTGTGTTCGTCCCGGTGCCTTGGAAACCCTATAGGGCAGGGCCTACTACGCCATGGGGGGATGGAAGCAGACTGCTTCCAATTTGGGCCAGGGGGGGAAAGGTTTCCCCCCCTGATGATAAAGTTGAGTATAGAAGATTTCCTCCAGAACATTTCCCTCTCCGGTATTCCCCAGTATCTGCCATTGACTTCCATCTGGTAAATCCCCCAAACAATCCCCTCCCATCATAGCACAGGGTAAATTTTCATTTAATTTGAATATTGCTTAACACTCACATAAATTTGCCCTTGCACTTCCATCACATTCGCGCGCATCAGGTCTTGCCACGTTGGGGAGGGGGATAAAATAGCCTGATCCAACTTGTGCCAGAGGGAAATTTCCCCCCCACAATGATAGATGGGCATAAGAGATTTCCTTTTGGACATATTCCCCCGGCATCTCCCTCTGTACCATTCCTCCCTGCACAGTGCACACCCACGGTAAATTCCCATTGAACGTTCATCCCGCCATCTCAAGGGTAGATATTCATTTAGTATGACCTTTGCTTTATTCACTTAGGCCTACATTAAATTTGTCCCTGCATGTATATGGCACTCGCTCTCGCAACTCGTAATTAATTAGGCCTACACTGATTGTTAAAAAATTTAAAGTATATTTTATATCTACTGACACTGCACTTGTTTTATAATATAGGTTTCAAATAAAATAACGATATTTTCAGAATGAATTTTAGTGATAGGTCTATGAGGCAAAGGAGCAACAGTAAATTAGTAGGCCTACTTTTGTTTATATTAGGCCTAAAGGATTTTAGTCTGTGTAAGTAAACATTAATCAAACAATAAAAGCCTGGTTGGTCAACAATTGGAGTTCAAAAGCAAGTGAAGCAAATGGCTTATATTGAAGTCTGTACAAATGCAAATTCCTTACACTTTTGAAGCCTACATTTGAGGGAAATGTTCGAGGGAATTGTTCCATAGAAACGCTCGGGTGGAATCCAGAGAGGAAATTACGGGGAGTGGTCCAGGGAAATGTCCATGGGATTTATTTGGATCCCGAAATGGATAATGCTGAGTATTGTACAACTGACGGTTGACTACTCAATTTGATATACCAAAAGAAATTTAGACTATATTTTACTGAATGCTGAACCTTTCCAAACTTCAAAGGACTAAGTACTACAGTGTCGAACTGTTAACCCATAATGAGAAATTTTAGAATGTTAACATTATATTGTGCAAATTACAAAAAAAATAAATAATTGAGAGGCTACATTTTATGATATCCTAAACCACATTTCTGAGCATTGAATTCCCGAGCAATTTTGTGAAAATGACAGCTTAAAAAGGTATAATTACAGCGTGCAAATCCAAAAGAGTGAAATTTTCATGACTTTATCGTTCATAAAAAGCTAGCAAACAAGAGCCTAAAACATGCGCTCTAGTCGATGCCAACAGCTAAAAAAATGCGTTGGTTTCAGGGGCTCTGCCCCAGACCCCGCTGGGGGAGCTTACGACGCTCCCCCAGACCCCCTAGTCGCTATATGGGTCTCGTGCCTTTGGCACTCGCAGCTTCGCGCCTTCAGCGCTTGCAATATATATATATATAGGCAAAAAAATTCTGTTAGGGGGGACTGCTTCCAGCTTCCAGGGGGGGATAGTAGGCCCTGCTATAGGGCCCAATCAACGACAAAGGCCTAGACTTCATCTCAGATTTGGGCCGGCGTCTAACACAAGCAACCGGGGATCCCCGAGAATCAAGTTTCTTGTTCCAACGTTTTTCCATGACTGTGCAACGCTTTAATGCTGTGGCTTTCGCAGGGTCATTTATTAAGCCCTTAATTGACATGGATGAGGGTGGTTGGACTCGCCCAAATGCACACAGCCTTTGCATTGTTTGACTGTTTGTAACATTTGTTGAAACAATAAAAGGAATAATAATAAGAATAATAATCATCATCATCATTTTCAACAACAGCTCATAGCATAATTTTTTTAAATCAGGAGGGATCTAAGGTAGCCTACCTCGGGTAAAAAAATATTTACGACAATTTCTATGGCGCCAGAACACGAAAATGCCATGCCGTTACAAGTCACCTTACTTTACTAGGGGAGGCTGTTTCACTGTTTCAGCATCGCTCATGCCATAGTTCGCTGAAGCTGCTCTATACTTATCACTCAAAATAGCAATATAATAAGCAATGTTAATTATAATTATGAGTAAAGAAAACTTACTTGCTTCCATTCGTATGAACCTATTTTCTGCTTCTGGTAGACCTACTATTGATCATGACATTCTCCTTTCCTGCCTCAAACTCTAATTCGGTATATATATATATAAATTATATATATATATATATATATATATATTTGGTTCCTATCTTATCCTACAAAATAATAATAATATCCTGCACTCGAGTCTCGATCAGTGGATGTTCTGACTCTTAATACGATCCAGCATTTTGTTCTATTCGGAAAAGTTGTTGCTCCGTGGATTGTAGACTCATTATTTTGTAATAGATGGAATTCAGGTCAGTACAAGCAGCTTATCACGCATTCCACGTCTCCTGGGCAGATATGCATAGAGACAGATCTCTGCCTTTTTCTGCTTTATATCCCGGAGGATAAAAGGCATGTATCATGGTTTGCTTCACTCTATTAAGACTTTCTATTTATTCCTGCCGCCCTCGGGATCATGACCGCAGCATTTTATTTTCCTGTAGATTGCAGATGGGTTGATGCGTATAGGCCTAAACGTTCATCATCAGATTGTGTATACGCCTATATAATAAGGTTTGATCAACATGCAGAAACAGTCTTTCTGAAACTCGTAGGCTACGAGACTATAATTATTGATTAATTATTCTACACCAAAATGAGGTTTGAGGATATTCTTACTAACTTGCAATTTATGAATTTAAGGCTGGCTCCTTCGAAGATTTTTTTTTACACCGAATTCTAGAATTTTACTATTGCTTGTCTCACCTATAGCTATTAAATTTTGAAGATCACAAAGTTTTACTCAGTCAGTTGTTAGACTTCGATTGGTCTCTAGTATACTTGGACATGGACGAGGTTATACTTAGCAACAATTAAGATTTGTAAGGCGCCCTTGTAACGGCATGGCTGTGTTACTGCGCCATATAAATAGTCGTAATTATTATTATTAAAATTGTTAATTAAAATATTGAACTATGATCAGCTTCAAAGAGTTTGATGATAATTATTTTGAGGTCTGTGAATCCCTTTCCCACTTTTTTCATGTAGGAAAATTGGAATTATTTCTGGACTGCTCTAACACTGTTTTTCCGCTCGCTGGAACAACGATGACGCAAGAGTGTATATGATGCTTCATTTAGCAACGCACCTGTTGATCTAATGATTTCTTCGACGATGCTTATCACGCCATTACCATGGAGACCGGATGCTGTGTATAACGGAATGGATGAAAGGAACATAACAACAGACAATGCATGCATTGAAATCACTGCGACCATTAACTTGCCATCTAGTAACTTAATCCAGTATTGACTTTCAGTGGCGGCGCTAGGGGGGAAAGGGGCTAAAAGGCAACCCGGGAGGCTAACCCCCCCTAAAAAAGGCCATCCGGGTTTTTTAAATGCAAAGCTCAAAACTGAAATATTTCCACGATTTTCGACCGGAGGACTAAAAAAGGTCGTCAGAAATTTTGGCGGGTTAAAATGGAAATTTTCCATGAGATTTCGGCCGGATAGCTAAGAAAAAGGTCGTCAGAAATTTTGGCGGATGAGAATGGAACCTGAAATTCTGGCGCCGCTGCTGTTGACTTTGTGTCCTAGATTACAGTTTGGAATTTTGGATCATGAAATTATTATCTGACCTGATTTTCCAAGTTCTAATCTGGTCATGATTGATTTCGTGTTGTCTAGGAAAATCATCATTTCAGCTTGATCAAATCTGAAAAATGAATACCTTACTCTAGTCGCAATCTTCCAATCTGAGAATTCATCTATATATACATGTAGACGTAGGTCTATAAGCTATTTAATGAGACAACTTCTTCTATAAACAAAACACAAACAAACCTCTGCTACGTTCTTCCATAATCCTGATTAATCTTACAGAGAGACAGAGAGACAGAGAGACAGAGAGAGAGAGAGAGAGAGAGAGAGAGAGAGAGAGAGAGAGAGAGAGAGAGAGAGAGCCTATACTGTATGAGCATTGGGGATTCTATGATTGTGAAATCGTTCAACTAAGAGATATTTAAAGATGTCTTTACGACCGTGATGTCCATAAATGAACCCATTAAAGACTTCCTCATCCAATATGCAACGCGATGCGATCTGGATTGGTCCCAATCCTCTACTCATACAATGCAGCGTGGGTAGCTTCACTGTGGGCGGCCAACATCCTCAAATAAGTTGTCACGCAATCCGACTCTATTTCGCCAGCGCTTGCAGACCGTTATAGTCTATTCGACTGTGGATTCGGGTTGTCAGGTCCGAAGTACATGCACCCCAGAGGAGTTTTCTTATGTGGAGCTATATAAATGAACAAATACGCTACCGCTTTGATGGCTCAATACGTCATCATGAAGTCGACTGTTTACTGTCTGTCGTCGCAGTAGTAGTAATCATGATGGTCTTTGAATAGGTTTTACGCTGAATTAGATGTGTTGTCCGACCTAACACTATAAAATGTCTTCAATGAGGATTTCATACACTCGAGAAAGAACATAAATACCTTGGATAACGGTCGCTAGTCGGTCCATTCAATGACAATCTTGCGATTAGAGAGGCGATCGTAAAAGGCGCAGTAAAAAGGAGCGATCCAGCCCCAGGTCAAAAGGAACTACTTTCAAAGAGCGTCTGTAAAAATTTTCACTTCCTGTTGCCTCCAAAAAGAGAAATAAGTCAACGAAGAAATGAAGTGCAGATGTTGTGACCCGGCTGAGAGATCATTGCCCGTGCTAAGACGGGCGTCGTGGAAATTCGAAAATACCTTATTGTCGTTTAATGCGGCGGGTAGCCTATAGAGTCTAAACTCGCCGACTGAGTTAGATTCGAGTACGTGCTGTATACGATTTTCTTGTCGTCACTTTGCGAATGGTCTGCAATGCACTAGCGTAAAAATACTGACTTCATGAATAAATGACTTCGTGACAGCAAGTATAATTATTGTAATTATCAACCCCTCCCTTATCAAGCTGACATTACCTTTCCTGCCACGAACTCACTCTACCTTATTATTCTCATTTACCTTTCTATCACTTCTAGTTCTATAAATAGAGAAAATGCTGAAGCTCAAGAAACAACCACCAGAGCAAACTCGACTGGAACGAGTGTGCATAGGCCTAGTAGGCTATACTATAGCCTGGCCTACGCGTCACTGTGATGCCTTTAGGGAGTATAGGCCTACACTACAGTCTCCTCGGTAAAGGTAAAGGAAAGAAAACTTATTTATTTCGGACACATCATGAGAAGAGAGGGAATATGCTTGGAAAAGGACATCATGCAGGGCACAATGCCGGGAAATCGGAAAAGAGGAAGACCGAGAACAAGCTGGTTGGGGAACATAAAGGACTGGACGGGATTGAAAGTGGAGGAAATGATACGACTGGCGGAAGACAGGAGAAGCTGGAGGAATATTGTTCATGATGCGGCCGAACCTCGAAACGAGGATGGCTGAAAACAGAACAGTCTTCTCAAATTCCCTGAAAACAGAACAGTCTTCTCAAATTCCCTGAAAACAGAACAGTCTTCTCAAATTCCCTGAAAACAGAACAGTCTTCTCAAATTCCCTGAAAACAAAACAGTCTTCTCAAATTCCCTGAAAACGTAAAGACAGAAAAACAACGCGTAAAACTCAACTAACCAGGCCGAGAAATGAGAAAGTATCTAGACCTATTATACCGTTCCCACTCGGCCAAATGGAAAGGCTTTATGTTCGCCAGCTATATCGTCGTCAAGTGACGAGGCATTAATCTTTCTGTCGTATACAGTTAATCCGCACGGCACTCTTTATCGTTCATCTCTACAGACTCGATTCGTGGACAGTCATCCTGGTCATCTGCCGCAGACCATTCATTGATACTGGTTGACTATAAATTATTATGACAAGGCTGAGACGTGCGGAAAAACAACTTGCACCGAAAAACAACTTAAGAGCATCAGTGACGCTTCAAATTGACGATAATGGACGCCACGTCCAACACAAAAAGTGGATCGCTGATCGTATTATAGGATGTCACAGACCTTATGAGAACGCTTACTTTTATGCATACTGGTGAAAATTTATTCGCTCCCTGTTTTAAGACCAGGCTTCGATGTTAGGGGCGTTGCTTTGCTTTGAATCTGTGTAAATAAGCGGATTCCGATTCAGACTGATCTCCGGTATAATCAATCAAATAAGTAGGCCTAACTGCGCTTATGTAGATTATCTATTCTATGTGTACATGTAAATACACCAGGAATGGATGCATGCATGTATTAATGCATGCATGTAATTATGGCATGTAGATCTATGTATTTAAGTCTGAACTCTGAATGAATGAATAAATGAATGAAGGCATTCAACTGTAGACGTAACTGTTAATATAGCGCCACTTCAAGAGAGTCTCATCTGTAACCACCATCGAGCAGAATGGTCTTCAAGCGCTGCATGATGGCGGAAAAGAAGCGAAGAGAAAAGCTGATGATGAGCTCATGTCGCTGGTTGCTAGGCAACTTATGACATGAGAATCGGCCGATCAAAGCAACAGCTAAGCGCTTGACATGGAAGTGTTCCGTGCATAATTGCGCCGGTGGAACAAGCAAGTACTCTTGGTATGGAAGATATTAAGACACATTATCTCTTTGAAATAAGATGGAGCTGACCCTGCTAAACAATTGCGCATGAAAATATGGATCTTAAACTGTCAGATGAACCTGTAGCCTATACCAAATTTAGATATTGAATTTCCACCGATCAGGCTAGCAGCAGCAGCATTCAGAGTTGATTTCTTCAGGACTCAGTTACAGGGACAGATATAGACATTTTCGAGGAAGGGGACAAAATCGTTGGTCTTGGAACAGAGGAAAATGTCGTTTTGGTCACCGAAAAATCTGATGACTTTTTAAAAGTCATTTGACGAATTCTCAAGAAAAATATACAATTTTATCTGCCAAAATAACTCATGACCTTTTTTAGTCATTTGTCGAATTCCCAAGAAAAAGATGAAAAAGATTCCATTTTATCCGCCAAAATAACTGATGACCTTTTTTAGTCATTTGTCGAATTCCCAAGAAAAAGATGAAAAAGATACCAATTTATCCGCCAAAATAACTGATGACCTTTTTTAGTCATTTGTCGAATTCCCAAGAAAAAGATGAAAAAGATACCATTTTATCCGCCAAAATAACTGATGACCTTTTTCAGTCGTGTACGGACTTCGTGGGGGGGGGGGGGGGGCCACGTCAACTTTCCGAACCTGAATAGCTGGAAAATATAAAGAAATTTCTAAATGGGGCCATGGCCGGATTTGTCCCCCCTGGATCCGCCCCTCATCAGTTAGACCTGCTTATAAATAGCATTGTCGTATACGCAACCCTGCAGAGGTGGCATATAAATAAATATATAATATGCAAATGCATACGATCGGTTATTGCTGATGATATATATATATATACATGTATATATATTCGTTTTATTCTTCCGACTTGAGTTGTTATAGTGTCAAACTGACACAGTAGGCGATCTATTTCTTCACATGCTGAGAAAGTCAATCGCTGGTCCATATATGTCCCAAAGTTATCCATGGTTCCCCCAAAATAAAAACTACAGTTGTAAAGTAGATCGGAGGAAAACGATGCTGAAAATTAGACCAATTGAGTGTGAAAATCTGTCCACAGCTATAAATGAATTGTGATCACCTTCCGAGTATTCGCGTTGTTGGGCGAAATCCCGGAAGCAAGCTGTGTAATAAAGTCTAGATTAATAATCGCTCATATCTCCAATTTCCTCATCTTTTTACATTAATTTATTCATTACCTGTTCTTTGTCCCGATTTACGTGGTGCAGGAATCCTATAAGAAACGAATATAGACTAACGAGTGCAATTTAGAGCATCAGATATCTGACGCATTTCCTCCATTAAAGCAGATCTATTGTTATTATTAGGCTATCCTCTTCAGTTGGACAATGACAATGACAATAATATGCCTGCACATAATCAGCAAACTCATGATGAGCTGCAACCCCCTGGGAGAAGACAGAATTTGGCCCACATTAGCAGTTTAGATAATATAAGGTAAACTTATGCTGTCAATCAGACTATACAAGTATGTGGAACCAAGCTGCCTGAATGGCTGCGTGCATTCAAGGGCGGACACGGGAATTTTCGAAGGGGGGGGGGGGGCAAAATAAGGGGCCACAATTTTCGGTCTTGGGGCAGGGAAAGATTTTCGTTTTGGTCGTCGAAAAATCTGATGGCCTTTTTTTAATCCCCAAGAAAAACACCATTTTATCCTCCAAAAAGTTGACTTTTTTAGTCGTACGGGCTTCGTGTGCTGCGGACTTCGTGGGTGTGGGAAGGGCCTACGGAATTACTCATGGGGGGGGAGGGGGTGGGCACGTCAACTTCCCGGCCCAGGATAGCTGGTAAAAAATAAAGAAATTTCTAAATCGGGGGACATGGCCGGATTGGCCCCCTGGATCCGCCCCTGCGTGCATTTATATATAAAATTATACAATACATATATATGTGTATATACAATGTATACATGTATAGTATATATATATTATATAGGTCATGAAAGTACGTGCATGAGAATATAGCTCTGCACTGTTCAAACTCTGACAGTGCCAGTTCCAAGACTGGATAAAATAGGAGGAGGAGAGTGACAGTGACACCAATCATCTTTGATATGACTGTATCGACAGCAACAGGCATGAGAATAATTATTATTATGTAGGCCTACATCGATTGCATACATGTATACATCCTGGCATGTGTGTATGTAAACATGCATGTATCGATGTAGCCTATGTATGAATGTGTAATATTACACATAATAGTAATAATAATAATAATAATAATAATAATAATAATAATAAATAATAAAAAAATAAAATAATAATAATAATAGCCTAATAACAATAATAATAATAATAATATCAATAAATAATTTTTTGATGAAGCGCCTGCAAACGCACCGCGCTGGGTCTTTGTGGTCTTGCTAATTTCATGTACAAGTTATGCAACAATCTTAATTAACATAAATCTTAACTACTAACGGAACCGACACCCTGCAATACACGGCGCTAATAGCAGCCTACAAAGCACGTCCGCCCTACGGTGCTCCATCTCGGCCCCTTGCGCTCTCCTTGCCATCGTGTCATCCATTGCGCTACATGTATGGATGTGTGTATGCATGTTGTTGCGATTCGTTGACTTATCGTTTTACTTTCAATGAAGAAATCGTTGCAGCAGTCGACAAAAGCATGACATAATCCATTTATCTTATATAAAATAATCTAAAATCTTTCCATTCTACCTTATCCATAAACCTTGTTTTCTAATGACGTGGACTGTTCAGACTGCACACGGTACTCACTGCTACCAATAAAGTACATTCGTATATCCATTACTCATTTAATCATTGCAGAAATTTATATAGCGCCTCCTCAAGGGGACTACTGAGAGGCGCAATATACATACATCTATTCGCATGTCATCTGTGGTCAACGGAACTCTGGGGATCAGATGGACTTCTCCCTATACGGCCGATCCCAACGGACCTGAACACAGCATGCAACCTTGGATGAGAAACGATGCCGGTCTGTGGGTCGACACCGACAGATAGTCTCTGGGGGAGGTGGGGAGGGGGCTTCAATCTACCGACCTACAACCGACAAATGTCAGTTTCACGAGGCACGTCGTAGTTTTATAGCCGCCATCTTGAAACAATGAGTGACTGTTAAAAATAGTAATAATGATGATTATGATGATGATAATAATAATAATAATAATAATAATAATAATAATAATAATAATAATAATAATAATAATCATCATCATCATAATAACAATAATAACAATGGTAATAATAATAGTAATAATAATGATGATAATAATAATAATTGTAATAATAACGGTAATAGTAATAATAATGATGATAATGATAATAATAATAATAATAATAATAATAACAGCAATAATAATAATAATAATAAAATAAAATAAAAATAATAATAATAATCTAAGATATCTCGGGTAAAAAAAGTGTTTTCCCTTGACCTAAACCCTATCTCCTGTGGCAAGGAGTTGCAACGTGTATCGCGAACGCTGCCGCCCTTCCTCGCTCTAAACTTATAGATAGGCCTATATACTATCGACGCAGGTTGGTTCAGAGACTCTAAAGGTGCTGCTATCTCTCAACCACGGACAGGCATCCGGTTGTTTAGCTCTGCGTGTAATCGTCGATCGAAACATCTGTGTTTTTATAGTTTCTGATGTGCATCATTTATGGACGAAATAAAAATAATAATCTATTCCTAGATGACATTTGACAGCATATCGAATTGCACAGGCAGCGCTTGTAGGGCACTGCTTAGAAGGCGCCCTGGAACATAACGAGTAGGCCTATACGGTTGCATGCATATACATGTACAATACTATACAGTATACATAGTACATGTTTCATGCAAGCATGCGCATAGTTACAGTCGCTCTTTAAGGAATGACTGATGAGATCAGAATCATGTTGGTCTGCTACTCTCATCATCATCACTGAGAGGCGAAGGCCATGGACACATACGGGGTCACAGCGTCCATTAAGGATCTTCTTAGTGACCAACTGACCATGCACTTCTATGGACTGATGCAAAAAATGGAGCACAACATCTATGAAGCAATTATTGGTAATGATTTCTATTTCTAAGACCTTTCTTCCACTTATCTGAGGCAGATACATGTCAGTAGAGTACACCAGCACGTGTTAGTTCACACCAGCGTTTACTAGTCAATAATCCCCATAATATGTATATATTATAATATTGACATTTGAATGCATTAATAAAAGGCACATTAGTGTATTAATGCCTCTGTCTGCTTAAAAAATGCATCCACAATGTGTAATGACTTCTTTAACCCTCGTATCATCGGATGTCTATGTCGTTAGGTCTGCACGAGATCCTCGAGTAAATTGCGAGCACAATTTTCTCACATTAACATCCAACAATTTTCTTACAAAACCATGTGAGTCTCTTAATTAGAGGTTCTTTAGACGCAACGCTGTACAGTGTACAGTGTACACGTGTTCTGTTCTGTTGCATAATACTTTTCTAACAATGGGAAACTCTGCCGTCTGTTCTTGAAGATGTGCCCCAGGGGTGTTTTTAAGGAATTTTTGGAACTGCACAACCCCTTCTTTTCCGTCATATCCTCCTTGGTAAATTACTTCCAATTGGAGGACAATGACCTTTTTTGCTAGTTTTAACTGTACAAAAGTGCTTCTTCAGCTGCACAAATCCATTTAGAACTGCACATTTTGTGTACAACTGCACGTTAAAAAAGCCGCCTTGATGTGCCCACACTGGATCAGCTTAAGATATGCATAATACATTACATTAGCCTACTTGCCTTGCATGCTACACTTTTTATTGCATAATGGACTCAAAGTGTGTGTTTTCATTCCGTTTCTCCCCATTTCCTTCCTCTTGCACCTATGTAGGGCCTACATATAAAACGATGCGTACAATGTAATGACATTCAAAGTAATAATTAAATGCGCCTCGTTAAGGAAAATATTGAAAGTAATACTGAATACACAAAAAGTAACAACACTTGATGGATTGGGACACTGTCAAAAATGCTATCACGAATTCTGTTTTAAGAAACTATTGCTGACCCTACTAGCCGGACTTGCTGTCCTTTCTGATCTCACCTCTGGATGTCTACTAATAATTTAATTGATTTGACCGACGGTAACATCGACTGCTGAAACTGAGTTCGATAAATTGGTTGCTTTGGCTTGCTTAAAAGGTAAGCCATAAACCGAAAGAGATTTTGATTGGCAAAGAATAAATAAATTCTCTTCAAAGTCAATAAATTATTTCATATCGTTTCACTCTCATTTTAGACTCGTTCCTGGTTATTGTAATTCGATTGTTAGAAGCAGTAACGTGGCCTCCTCCTCTCATTTTTCTTTCCTGATATTTCTAGGAATTTATCTGGACGGAGAGCATGGGGAATTTTGTGGATAAGTAACAAAAATTATTCACCATTTTCCAAAATGCATTGGGATAATTAGGCCTATCACCATACATTGTCTACAAAAGCCTATTTTATTAACTGACTAGCCCCTTAAAGAGGCGCTACATAAATGCATCCAATGAATGAAGGAATGAATTAATCTGCACCGATACATGTAGTTCCATGATGTTGGACCATCCATGTCTATGATGTCTTTCGTATATACACTGTGAAATCACCATGGCGCTAACCACTTTCACCACAGAAATATAAACACACAATCGGTAGACGATGTTCATGTGACAGTTCAGAGGCTCAGAGCTGACTACTGTCAGCCGAGGAATATTAACGTTTGATTGCATCATTAAACAGCAAATTGGTATACAGTTACTGTAGGCTATGGGTACATGTATATGTATACGTGTGTCTAGACGATCTACTGTATTCATCTACAGTATCTACTTCAGTCTTCTGGAACTGATTACTTCTTCCGTGCATAGGATGTCTGTACGCATTACACGAAATCTTCAGGAAATTAGGTGACCCCCTGTTAGTGACTGGTATATACTTCTGTCGTTCTCCCTCTGATCGCCACAGAACCGTATACGGTCCATAAATAAAGTAGCATGACGCCAGGCTGCCATTGCCTGTAGCCTATGTATAGATTTATCGGAAATCCGCATGTGTTACGGAAGATGCAGATCACTGGAAAGTGGAAACCCTTGCGAGACATCAGAGACCATCGTGGGCTGAAATTAGCAAGACCACAAAATGACCCAACGATAAACAAACGGACAGGCAAGGACTATTTGGAGCAGAGTTAAGCAGAAGGAGCTGACGGTCTTAAAATTCGACCTTCTCACAACACGAAGAAGATTCAATTCAATTCAATTCAATTCATTTATTGTAACCAACCATCAACATACACAATAGACATAGTATAACATGCTTCACATAATCGGATGGCAACAAGGAAGGCCCTAAGGGATGAATATCCCGCTAACAGGGACACCTAATTACTTATCAATTTTAACAGATGGCTAGACAGATGGCTAGATATAGACTCATTGATTACAGAAGAGCAAGGCTTCTCGTTATTGACGGAGTAACGCTCGGCTGAGTTCACCACTAGCAGAACAAACATGCTATAGTGTGACTTATGCTTTTAATTACACCTTTAGATGACTATGTAGTATGTATACTATTCCTTGAAATGTAGAATTAATAACTATTAATCATTATCAGTGTTCAATAAAAATTGACAACTGCATAACAATGTGTTTTCCTAACCTTTAAGTCAGTCCGTGCACGCTGATGGACTTGCTCATGACTGACCTTGGAATAAATTCATGTGTGCAGCTCTTCTTCAATGCAAGTCCCACTGACTTGCCATCCTTACTTGCCATTACTTGACTTCCACTAATGCCTGCACCAATGCAAGTCCCACTGACTTGCCATCCTTACTTGCCGTTACTTGACTTCTATTAATGCTCTTCTTCAATGCAAGTCCCACTGACTTGCCATCCTTACTTGCCATTACTTGACTTCTATTAATGCTCTTCTTCAATGCAAGTCCCACTGACTTGCCATCCTTACTTGCCATTACTTGGCTCCCATTAATGCTTGCACTAATGGAAGGCAACATTTCATTGGAAGATGACATTGCACTGAAGTCGATCTACGTTCAATAGTCCCATCTGGGTTTAAAACTTGACGTCTCTCATAATTTATGAAAATAAGACGCGTACGAAATAAGAAGAGCTTTGGCAGATGAGTTCATTTCCTAGAAGTGCAAATGTTCTTATTTGCTATGCATATATATTGGAATATTTATGCAGCGCCTTTACAGGTCTCTGTCGAAAGTGCTGGTGGCGTTTAATTGATGTGCACCAGGCTGAACTTCTCTGGATGGGTTACTGCCTGACCTCCAGTCTGTCTAATGACTCTCCTTCTGACCCTCTCCCCCTCTGTCTCTGTCTCGCTGTCTCTATCTACTTATATTTGTCTGCATCTTGTCTATCCGTTTTTTTAAAAATCTTTCCCTGCTTAGATGTGAGCCTGCTGTTCATTGCCTGCTTGCCTGTCTCTTTTGTGTCATTCCATCTGCTCTTCTGCGTCTATCCTTCCTCTGCCTGTTTGCGTACACTAGACGTGTATAACTTTGTATTATTAATCGGTGATTAATAATAATTGGTGACTTCTATCGCACCGATGTTTAATACACGAAAAGTCGACCGACGTCGACTTAAATTCGTCGCTTCAAATCAGACCAATATCGAATTTGAGAAGGACGAAATCATTGGAGCGAAACAACACACGTGAGCGAACAGAACAAAATAGATAATCGACATAGCGCCACATAGATTTCTAATTATTATTAGATCTATAAGGTCAGTCTTTTCCGCACTGTCTGTCTGCCTCTGTGTCTGCCTGTGTCTGGCGGTCTGCCATGTGTAATTGTGTATGGCTACCCGTCTGCATGATGCATATATATATATGCTGCCGTTTGCGCACCTGTCTGCTTGTCTGCTTATTTGTCATATACATGTAAAAATCCTTCTATATAGTGCCGCTCCTGGCATCCATAAGACGCCAGATGTTTTCTGCATCGTTCAACCAATTTCCACCACCGCCTTCCCCCATCCTCTTCCAGTTGACAACCTATAAAGGTCACATCATCTTTCTACTTCAAGTATAAGCTTAGATGCAGTTAATGGCTTCAGCTGGCGCCTTCGTGAGGTTATTGTAAGGCGCTATATAAATGTTCATGTACATACATACATACATACATACATACATACATACATACATACATACATACATACATACATACATACATACATACATACATACATACATACATACATAAGTACGTACGTACGTACATACATACATACATACATACATATATACATACATACACATACATACATACATACATACATACATTCAATCATTCATACATACAATGTCATACATACATACATACTAACATGTAGGCCCACGGTGTAAGTGATGTCAATACTCTTTCCTGCAGGAAATTCTTACCTGCGAGTTAGTTTTGGTTTTAGCGTAATTACTACTAACATTGCGTCAGATTGCTTCGCCTCGTTTTATATTTAATTGTAACTGTAATTGTAATTGTAATTGAGAAATGATAGAGCGACACTTCATGGCAACTTGCCAGAATCGCTCCTGATCCGATGTCCAAGAACTAGTGGTAAACAGTGCGGTCTTCAGGCGTTCGCAGAATAAAACTGCAGGAGACTTAAGTTTGAGCTCCTGACATTGGAGACCGTTGATGGGAAAGTCAATCCTCTGCAGGGTAGGGTTAATGACCGCAGACTGCGGCTCTGCTGTGCTCTGACTTTTCGATCATACGAGTCACTGACCGCCATTATCCAGTGTTCAATCTAGTCCCACTGCATGCTTTGGGGGGGATCCAGATTTCTTGTGGTGGAGGGGATTGGTCGTTTTCGGCGAACGACAACCGCTTTGCAGTCAGACAGCGACGATACCCTTTGACCTGAACATTTCTGACGACCTTTTCTTAGTCTTTTTCGTCTGGATTTCCAAGTAAAATGCAATAAATTCTATCAGATAATGATCTCTTTTTTGCACTTCAATGCGTTGCAGTCGAATTCTTCTTCTGACCAGAAGATCTGACATTTACCATTTACACATGTAAACAGGAGTTTTCAAATTTTTCTGTGGTTGGAAATTGTTGTGTATATAATTTTTCTTGTGAAGGGAATTGCACGAATAGGCTATAGCCTACACGCAAACAACACATCAAGATTTTTCTGTAGGGAACTCTCATTCTTGGGGACTTTCATTACCACAGACATCTAGATTAAACACTGGTCATTTAGCGCGTGCATGCGACTCACGCTATTATGTATACGTGTAAAAGAGTTGTGTTATAACCCGTCGCACGAAAAATACATGGGCTGCACAGGAATAGCTCATGCAATATGCATGCCTACTATTAGTTATACTCGCCCTTGCCATGCAGCATTATTGCGCCTGCGCATTCTTGAAGTCATCACGTAAAGAAGCAGCGGCAGAAGCAATGACGCCGACGGTCACAGCTGCTGCTGTTAACTTTCAGCTTGACTGACTTATTTCCCGACGGCGGCGTCGGCGGCGGCATGTGTTTGTAATGCTTCTCTGTCGACGGGATATGATTACGCGTGGATCCTTGAAATTGGCATCTTTTGATTAAGATCCGCAACGGCGTCTAAGAGAATATCTGTGTTCGCTTGATTTCAGCCAAAAACAGAGACAATTCCCATTAACATGTATATATATATAATTATATATATATATATAATTATATATATATATATATATATATATATATATATGGGTAAATGACTCTCTGTTTATATGCATGTATACAGGGTGGGCCAAAAAGTAATCCCCAACGGTTTTTCAATATCTTTGCAAAAACCAACAAAATTTAAAATAACGTTTTAGTGGTTAAAGGTAATTCATATAGGGTCTATATGCGCACAATAGCTACATGTTTCCATGAAATTTCAAACGGAACAAAAGTTATATCACTCCTAGTGAGCCCACCCTGTGTTTTTTGACGATCCAAAAACATAATGCAACAAAAAGATTTTTAAAATGATTCTATTAAGTCACATTTCAAATAGTTGCTAGATGAACTTGATGTTGTCAGGTGATCACCCTAGTTTAGTTTGTTTACTCAGGTTGCCTTTAAATTCTGCTTATTATCATGACCTGAAAATAATTACCATAATTTATGTGACCGCCAGTCCGATTTGGACACCTTGGAAAAATACAACATTCACAAATAAAATCAATTTAAAATATTTTCAGACGGGTTTGAGCTTTGATGCTTGGCGAATAGTTAGATAATACAGTGCACTATACGAAAATGTAAAAAAATTAAAAATCGACCTCTGACATCCAGTTCACTCAAATCGACCATTATTTCAAAATGCTATCGTGCGACATAAGCCTGATTTTGTCAGATCGCACCACAAATAATTTTGTAGGACCATTCCATAGGCTATGCAGGCAAATTATCTGGTTTCAGCCATGATTGTCCTGACGCGGGGAACAAAAAGGTCAAACCGATCAAAGGGCAGCAATGACGATTATGCCACGGTTGAAAACATTGCAGGCCAACCTCTTCTCATCCCTGAAAGTTTTTTTTACCTACGGCCACAGTTATAGACATATAGACCTCTTTTTCTGTCGACAGTTACGCCGACCTACCAACTCTCATTAGTCAACACCAATGGGTTTGTCTCACCACCGTCAGAGCCTATAGTTCCATACCCAGTCTTAGGTCAGAGCTGCCTGTATATATATAGAGGCTATATTATATGTATTTGTTCCAGATAATTATTAGCCAGTTTATGCTTAAAGATATCTGCATCACAAAACACTTCTGCTGCGCGAACCATAATGATTTTGAGACTATGCCACTCTGGTTCATGTCCTCGATTTTCACCTGATATTTCAGTAGTTTGCTGTGTAAAAAAATCAATTTGTTATAATTATAATTTTACAATTTCCATAAATTTTGTTTTACTGTATAGCCGTATACGTCTACACATTCTAAATCGTAACAGGTCTTCGGAGATGCGGGCTTTTAACATTCTGCGCTTTTAGAAATCGGTCTTTCAGAGACGCAATTCTTTTTAAAATAGTCCATTTTATGTAAACGCTTAGAAGATATGTGCTATTGAGATTAAAAAAAATCGCAAATCAGTAGGCCTTGGGTCGCAAAACCATTATTGGTATGCATGTAAATTGCATTATATAAAGAACGCCATAATGAGGACGAGTAGAATCGGATAGCCTATAGTTATAAAGTGGAAGAAGGTAGAGAAAGTTGTGGAGATAAGAAGAGGAAGAAGAGGATGAAAATGAATAGGGAAGAGCTAAATGGATTAGCGAACGCCATTCAAATGATCTGGACGGATTAGCTGGATAATTGGATTTTGTTTCCGTCGTCTCGTTTTCATTGCCACGGCGTATGTACAACTATACATATTATCTTTAGCTGAATTAAGTGACTACGCAGACCCAGCTATCCTTCGTGTAACTTTTATAGCGCTTTTGTGCTGCTACGCTGGCGCACCAACCGATTCATTGCCAAAGTGACCAGGGACACAAGGACACAATGTGGGTCGGTGTCAATGTGGAGAGAATCACATTTAAGGTTTGCCTTCAACAAGACTGTGTAGCGAATGTCTAATCGTAGGCAGCTGCAGCAAAGGACAGACGTCTCTGGAGCAACAGCCAGGACCATGGTAATAGGGCCTACATTTCAAAGTCAAACTGGGACTAAAATTGTCATGCTTAAACTTTATAACTGCCTCGTTTCTGACTTGACCTACTGGAATCGTTGAAGATATGCAGTCTATAATGCAGAATATGCAAGATAGCCTATGTAGTATGTAAGATATACAAGACATGCAAAATATGCAAGATATGCAAAAAACTGGCAGATTGCCATTCATTTTGCTTCGTCCTTGCATCAGGAATTCGAAGAAAAATATGATATAAGGGAGGGTGCGGCAAAACGCCCATGGGAGGTAAGATGCCCATAGGCATTATTTCAGTCAACTGAAATGCCGAATCCAAATTTTAGTTAGAACCATTTAGTTTTATGTATTTCCGGTTGCAAGACATCCTACTTTCGTTTTCCCTGTGACCAGGTCACTCTTTATCAAGAAAAATCGATTTTTGCGAAAGCTGATGTAAGGGTTCCCATTTTTCATTAATTTGTTAAAATTACTTAGTTTCGCTTTTTCCGAAAGATCCATGCTTTGTTGGATTCATACTTATTTAGGTATGCTACATTGAACTTAAACCTGCCATTGAAGTAGTCGTTTTAGGCGAGGAGTATGGAATGTAACTACTACTGCTTGGGGGTAAGATGCTCACGGGGCTGGGCGTCTTACCCCACGTGACTGGGCGCCTTACCTCACATGACGGGACATACATACCTACATACTACAGAAATACATATATACATACATACATACATGCATACATACATACATACATACAATACATACATACATACATACATCCATGCATGCATGCATGCATACATACATACATACATACATACATACATGCGTACATACATACATACATGCGTACATACATACATGCATGCATGCATACATACATACATACATGCGTACATGTGTACATACATACATGCATGCATACAAACATGCATACATACATACATGCATGCATGCATGCATACATGCATACATGCATACATACATACATACATGCATACATACATGCATACATACATACATGCATGCATACATACATACATACATACATACATACATTCATGCATACATACATACATACATACATACATACATACATACATACATACATACATACATACATACATACATACATGCATGCATGCATGTATGCATGCATGCATGCATACATACGTACATACATGCACGTACGCTAGTCAATTATCTAGTATACATTATCATTGTGGTAAAATGCCCAGGCTATGGGCATTTTGCCCCCTAGGTGGGGCAAAACGCCCTTTTTGGACCAACAACTTTCAGACAATTTTGTGCCGAAATTTGAATTCATTTAATTTTTTTATTTAGTGATATTGTAGCTTAAGTGCAGATGTTTATGTTGATAAAAAAAATAGCATTAGATATTAATGTGTTTTGCTCTCTACACCCAGTTTTTCCTTAAGGGGGGCGTTTTGCCCCACCCTCCTCTATGATATTGATAAACCCTTCCGAACCCTCAGATCCCTTTACACCGTTCAAACCCATGAAACAAATCCAACCCTCTATAGCCAGTGTCAGTTTTATCGCTTTTGACGTCGAGTTGTCGAATGTATTTTACCTCATAAAGAAATGTTTCTTTTTAAGATTCTCTTAGATATTGGTCTGCTGCTGTTATGATCGATCGCTGTTTTGGCTGTGAATTGATGGTCATTTGTAATAACAACAGGAATTTATAGCATAGCTTAAAAGGGCAGAAAGACATCGGCCTCAGATGGCGAATATATCAGCGAACAACGACCAAAAAAATCAATTTAATCAGAAGAAAAAATCTTGTGAACGCAGGAAGACAAGAAGACACGTCAAGAGACTGACCAGTAACAAGGTATGCAGGACTAACAATTTAACTCCAAGAACAAAATGCTCGGACGACGTCCAAGTCCAACGTACTTAGTTATTACTTGATAACATATTCGATCCTATCTCACATCTTGTGTAACACAGCCATAGGCGCAACCACCCTATGGGACCCACGGGACGCGTCCCCCCAACTTTTGAGTGTTCCCCTAGCTCTATTATTATGGTCCCCTCAACTTTTAGGACGTGATTCATTTGTTCCCCCCCCCAACTTTTAGGACGTGATTGCACCTATGAACACAGCCACACATAGAATATATATTATACACCGAAGTAACGTTTTAACAAAATTTACACTAATTTAGGCTACCGGAATTAGAGCGACTGCAGCAAGAAATATCCAATCATTAATTTTAAGCTCATAGAATCACTGCAGGCTGACCGTCGACTTAGAATGCATGGCAAAAGTTTCAATGTTCAATGCAATGCACGACATTCAAAGAATATTGTTCTACTTCTAATCTCCAACGTAACAGTCAACAGTTAGCACACAAAGCTCAAATCACTCGAAGCTTCTTTTTCTTCCAACCACTTATGAAAGAGCAGAGTTAGGCGGAATGCAATATTCGTCTTTTGTGTCCACAAACCGATTCTAACAGAATTCTAGCAACCTGAAGCACAGTCAGAAAAGACTGCTTCAGAACATCATAATCTTTACATTCATCATCAGTGTTACCATCATGTTGTGCTCTGCCAGTTGACAAGTTCGTATATAGGCCTACTACGTCCGATGGTTCCACTCCCCTCGTCGTTGAGTGTCCTCTTTTAGCTGTTGATATCCCTTCAGCAGCACCCAGTCCAGAAGGCACCGTCATTCATAACTTCGGAGCTTTACAGAGGTGGCTTCCCGCTGCCTCCATCCCAGTATTTTTACCGAGCCACCATCTCTGAGCGCCGATGTCTTCCACAGTTTGTCCTTCAGCTTCTTCTCTATGAGGACTCATCAGTGTAGGCTACAATTCGGAAAATGCCATCTCTGTGCCTTAACCATATTATAGCTGCCTATACAACAGGGCAGTTCATAGCCCCCGTATCGCTCTTGGTCTTGGAAAGTTGCACACAGTCATGACCGTCATTTCTCTTTTCAAAGTGCATTCTTTTCACACCCTCACCTTTTAACTGCTTATCAATAGCCTCAGATTCAAGTCGGTTGATTAAGTCTGTCCAGCTCAATTATCGCCTCTCATCTGTGACGTCCAACCCGAAATTTCTAAAGCGCTAATCGAAAGCCAAGTGCGGGGCACCAGCTTATTCACGGGCAAATTAACCGACCAATGCCTCAAAATATTTAGGCTAACCATCAAACTCCGCGTCCTTTTCTCGCAAACGGAAATTTGTCTGCAGATTTTCGATTTATTCATTCATCCCGTTTCTCGACCCAGTCTTCGTAAATAATTCAATAACATTTAATCTGGCTTCTATTGAATCAGTTTCACTTGCTCATCTGAATGCGGTTCGATCGACCAAAGTTCATTTACGTCCATTTATTACCATAGTGCTAATGGGGTATTTTCGTAGGATTAGATTACATTTTACAATATTCCATCAGATTAGAATGATCTAGGCCTACTTAGATTAGATTAATTAGCATAGATTAGAATAATTAACTTAGATTAGATTAACTACTTTAGACTAGGCCTATATTAATTTTGCTTGACTGGCAATCAATAAGTAGGATTATTCTGTGTGTACGTGTATCATACATGTGTATCATACATGTATATCATACGCCATTGCTCTACACTATATCTCGATAGAATAGATCAAGTACAATGTACATGTGCTCAAGTGGTTTGCATGCAGTTCCTCAATATGCTGCAGAAACCGACGCGTGAGCGTGAGGCCGACTGATATCAGATGATCGCATGTCATATGCATGAAATCCGGAGAATACGATTCCGATTACGGATAAAGGAAGTTGGATCAGTATTCGGTAAATTAGATCAGTGGATAAAGATATATAGGCCTATATATATATTTATGTGTTATATATAGAGAGAGAGACAGACAGACAGACAGACAGAGGCAGAGACATTAAAAGAAACAGAGGTGGACAGACAGAGACAGAGAGTGAGAGAGGCAGAGAGGGGGACAGAGAAAGAGAGAGACAGAGAGACAGAGAGAGTGAGAGAGAGTGAGAGAGAGAGTGAGAGAGAGAGAGAGAGAGAGAGAGAGAGAGAGAGAGAGAGAGAGAGAGAGAGAGAGAGAGAGAGAGAGAGAGAGAGCGTAGAGAAATCGAATCAGATCTTCTGACAGCAGAGAAATTGAATCAGATCATTTTTCTCATCTTCTGGTCGGTTATACTTCAGACAGCAGAACGGTTCGATGCATTTTGAAAAATAATATGAAATCACATAAACTAATTTTGTTAGTAAGTTTAGTTTAGTTCAAGTTTGAAAAAGTCAATTTATGGTTCTTTCACTTTCTTTCTTTCTGAAGCCGAGGTGGCCACGAATGGATGAATGAGTGGATGGATAGATGGACGCAAGGACGAAGGGACAGACGGACAGACGGATAGATGGACAGACGGATAGATGGATTGACGGGTGGATTGATGAATGAATAGATAAATGAATGGATGGTCAGATATGGATGAATTGATGAATATATATATATATACAATATATATATAAAAGAAACAGAGGTACAGTTATAGGTCTTCATTCATCCATTCATTCATTCATTCATTCATCCATATATATAATTATTATATGTTATATATAATAATTATATACATATATGGATGAATATATATAATATATATGTATATATTGTAGATGTTATATATAATAATTAATCCACTTTCAAAATGCTTTATATATATTATATATATATATATGGATCAATGGATGGATGAGGACCTGCGAATGGTGTCCATCAATAATTATTATATATAGGCCTACTAGATTATTGTCGTACACAGTTGAATTCATGTGCTCGCAACAGTGTCTGCATGTCTATAATGAAGTATGGCACACAGTGATTGGACTTCACTAGTAGATATCACGAGAAATCTTTTATTAACAGACCAGACTGGTTTCAATGGACGATATTGGATCGGCTTTGACGTATGGCATCGGTGCAAATAAGAAAGAGTCGACAGCGAAAACATATTGTGTATGAAGAGAATGTTATGAAAAGACGACACGGCTCTCCTCTGCCAATAATATCAGTTCTGTGGATCTTGCCTTCGATAGTTATAAGCGCGCTGTGTGGCTTACCCAGCTTATAGACGCGTGTCCACGCACGTACACTGAGTCTTGCTTCTGGGACGAGAGAGGGAGGTGAAAGGACGGAAGGATGGATGGACGGACGGATGGACGGACGGACGGATGGACGGATGGACGGACGGATGGATGGACGGACGGACGGACGGACGGACGGACGGACGGACGGACGGACGGATGGACGGACGGATGGACGGACGGACGGACAGATTGGTGGACAGATTGGTGGACGGACGGACGGACGGACAGACGGACGGATGGGCGGATGGACGGATGGACGGATGGACGGACAGACGGACGGATGGACGGGCAGGTTGGTGGAAGGACGGACGGACGGATGGACGGATTGGTGGACGGACGGACGAACGGACGGATGGACGGACGGACAGATTGGTGGACGGACGGACGGACGGATGGACGGACGGACAGATTGGTGGACGGACGGACGGATGGACGGACGGACAGATTGGTGGACGGACGGACGGACGGATGGACGGACGGACAGATTGGTGGACGGACGGACGGACGGATGGACGGACGGACAGATTGGTGGACGGACGGACGGACGGATGGACGGACGGACAGATTGGTGGACGGACGGACGGACGGATGGACGGACGGACAGATTGGTGGACGGACGGACGGATGGACGGACGGACGGATGGACAGATGGAAGGATGGACGGACATATTGGTGGACGGACGGACGGACGGACAGACGGACGGATGGACGGATGGACGGACAGACGGACGGATGGACGGGCAGGTTGGTGGAAGGACGGACGGACGGATGGACGGATTGGTGGACGGACGGACGAACGGACGGATGGACGGACGGACAGATTGGTGGACGGACGGACGGACGGATGGACGGACGGACAGATTGGTGGACGGACGGAAGGACGGATGGACGGACGGACAGATTGGTGGACGGACGGACGGATGGACGGACGGACGGATGGACGGATGGAAGGATGGACGGACGGACAGATTGGTGGACGGACGGACGGATGGACGGACGGACAGATTGGTGGACGGACGGACGGATGGACGGACGGACGGATGGACGGATGGAAGGATGGACGGACGGACGGACAGATTGGTGGACGGACGGACGGATGGACGGACGGACAGATTGGTGGACGGACGGACGGATGGACGGACGGACGGATGGACGGATGGAAGGATGGACGGACGGACAGATTGGTGGACGGACGGACGGACGGATGGACGGATGGACGGACAGATTGGTGGACGGACGGACGGATGGACGGACGGACGGACGGATGGAAGGATGGACGGACGGACGGATGGACGGATGGAAGGATGGACGGACGGACAGATTGGTGGACGGACGGACGGATGGACGGACGGACATATTGGTGGACGGACGGACGGATGGATGGACGGACGGACAGATTGGTTTGACGGACGGACGGATGGATGGACGGACGGACAGATTGGTTTGACGGACGGACGGATGGACGGACGGACGGACAGATTGGTGGACGGACGGACGGATGGACGGACGGACAGATTGGTGGACGGACGGACGGATGGACGGACGGACGGATGGACGGATGGAAGGATGGACGGACGGACAGATTGGTGGACGGACGGACGGACGGATGGACGGATGGACGGACAGATTGGTGGACGGACGGACGGATGGACGGACGGACGGACGGATGGAAGGATGGACGGACGGACGGATGGACGGATGGAAGGATGGACGGACGGACAGATTGGTGGACGGACGGACGGATGGACGGACGGACATATTGGTGGACGGACGGACGGATGGATGGACGGACGGACAGATTGGTTTGACGGACGGACGGATGGATGGACGGACGGACAGATTGGTTTGACGGACGGACGGATGGATGGACGGACGGACAGATTGGTGGACGGACGGACGGATGGATGGACGGACGGACAGATTGGTGGACGGACGGACGGATGGACGGACGGACGGATGGACGGATGGAAGGATGGACGGACGGACAGATTGGTGGACGGACGGACGGATGGACGGACGGACATATTGGTGGACGGACGGACGGATGGATGGACGGACGGACAGATTGGTTTGACGGACGGACGGATGGATGGACGGACGGACAGATTGGTTTGACGGACGGACGGATGGATGGACGGACGGACAGATTGGTGGACGGACGGACGGATGGATGGACGGACGGACAGATTGGTGGACGGACGGACGGATGGACGGATGGGAGGATGGACGGATGGAAGGATGGACGGACGGACTGGTGGAGGAGATTGCGGCACAAATTGATGAAGAGGGAGAGCGACATCTTCGACTGAATAATAATCATCATCATCATCACAATAATTTTACTATTGTCGTTATCAGCAAGACCATTATGATGATCACCATCGTCACCACGACGATAATAATGATGATGATGATGATGATGTACGTGTATGTATGTATGTATGTATGTATGTATGTATGTATGTATGCATGTATGTATGTATGTATGTATGTATGTATGTATGTGTGTATGTATGTATGTATGTATGTATGTATGTATGTATGTATGTATGTATGTATGTATGTATGTATGTATGTATGTATGTATGTATGTATGTATGTATGTATGTATGTATGTATGTATGTATGTATGTATATAAGCATTTATATAGCACCTTACAATAACCTCACGAAGGCGCTTAACATAGCTACCGGACAGTGCTGAACAAGTGCGACTTAATTGACTTAGAGAATGTTTCATGAGATACATACAAGGCAGTATCGCAAATTGTTAATGGAAGATTGTTCCAGTATGAAGATCCAATGCACGAGAATGCGCTGTGGGCCCGCATCACTGTACTGATCATCATCATCATCATCATCATCATCATCGTCATCATCGTCATCATCATAGTCATCATCATTAGCATCATCGTCGTCGTCTAAAATTCTGCATATAGAGTCCTAAAGGGTCGTTGCTTCATTTTTTTGTTCAATCGACAAACTACTGACATGTATTCGCTGTATTTGCTTGATCATTATTCTTGTTCTTCTGATTTCAACTGTGCGTCATCTTGATATTTCTTCGTATGATTGTGACTAAAGCCAATTCCTGGAATCGCTCTTCTCCACCAATCATTGGATACAGGTTTCCCACTGGATAATCGAAGCTTATACCTGTGTTGAATCTACGTATGTTGTATTAAATCTTGAGTGAAGTCAATTATAATATGGGAAGAGAATTTCCGTCAATCACTGGAGCGAATCAACGACTGATCAATTCCATGAGTGATGACGAGGAGTAAACTGACATTCTGCATATTATACCCGGTAAAAAGATAGGAATGCGGAAGCAACGCTTTCTTCCATCTACGATTCCACGTATACCAGAAACTGATGGGTGTTGAAGGCGAATATTGTGCCACGATCTTCTTCACCATCTGTCGTTTCATGTCCCGATGCAACGCGGCCATTAACTCCGAGCATAACTTCATCTGCCACCAACTGATGTGGCTGCAGGACGTATGTTTATGCGAAAAGACGCCGTTAAAGACTTTTTACTAATAATTATCTGAACACTGTTTGCCTATTTAGTGATTTTTATGTTTTCTCTCTGATACGAGGCTAACATATCTTTTGCGGAGGCGAAAACAAATTAGTTTATCTGAAAGCTGAGCCGTGCACATGTCTTCATCATGATCGTCACAGGCATCTTAATCTGTACCTTCATCTTCATATTCAGCATTGCCACCACTAACATCACTATCATCAACACCATCATCATCACCACCACCACCAACATCACCACCACCGAAGCCATCAGCAGCACCACCACCATCACCACCACCACCAACATCACCACCACCGAAACCATCAGCAGCAGCAGCACCACCACCACAATTATCGCTACTACCATAATATTTTCCAAGGTCATCATCGTCTAATCTTCGCAGTGTTTTCTTCGTGGTATCTGGTTCATTGTCCGCTCAAAACCTCTTAACAAAGAAAGACAACTTTTCTAAACTTCCGATGTATTTAGCACTTCCGACTCCTGCTATTATTTATCAGATCCGCACAGGATAATTTTACAACGCAAGATCTAAAACCGGTTTGCGCTGGAATTCTGGAACTTCTACAATTATAGAACACCACCCTTGCAGGGCTTTTTTTAACGTGCAGTTGTGCACAAAATGTGCAGTTCTAAATGGATTTGTGCAGTTGTAGAAGCACTTCTGTTACAGTTAAAACTAGCAAAAAGGTCATTGTCCACCGATTGGAAGCAATAATTACCATGGAGGATGGCAATGGAAAGAAGGGGTTGTGCGGTTCTAAAAATTCCTTAAAAACAGCCCTGCACTCTTGCTTCAAGACAGAATTTTAAAAAGTTCAGAAGCCGTGAGACCGATGCAATAGATTTCAAGACCGCGACATAGGAAATCCTTTCTCGAAACGTCTCGAGACGGTGACTTGGTTACGAGACACACACAACTCTGCCTCAGCCTCGCGATACTTAGATGGAAATGCCACTAATGGGTAGAGGTCGATGCCGCTCCTATAGATCTATGGCTGATAGACGACATCGTAGGTCAAATCGCACACATATCAGGAAACGCTTTTATTCTCATTCGGTCACGAAGGTCAGGACAACATGCGATGAAAACTGCCGTCAAAACGTGAAACTCGCAGCAGATAAAAAACATTAAATCCAATGCTATACATTAGAAATTAATTAGCAGCTTCCGACGCATGGAGGGGAAAAATGATTCGTCGAAATAAAAAAATAAGATGAAAGGTGAAAAACGACCAATGTGACCGGCGACATGTCAAGAATAAAGCCGCGAAGCCATCATTAAATTTTCTGTTCTGCAGCTTAGCTTTCAAGTCGCGATTTGTATATTATTACTTTGAAGCCTTACATGTAGGCCTACGTCAGAGGTGCGTTTTTTTAACTCTGTCTGAACATTTTTCAGGAACTGGAGAAGTCATCGTAACATCGGATGAAATATACGTATTATTTATTAAACCATTTCTGAAAATTTGCTAATTATTTGCTAATTATTGGTCCGAGAATATGACACTGAGGCGCGAGATATATGCGAGGAAATATGTCCAGGGTCGTTAGTCACGGTCGAACTTGCAGTCGTTAGGATACTGACCAATAGACGACAGCCAGTGGCATTGGATGGAGAGTGGAGACCACCGTTGCGTTAATGAGTTTAAATTGTTAGGAATCGAAAAGTGATCGTACAATACCCAGAACGTCTGAATCCGAGTGCACTCGTATTAAGTACTATTAACCTAGAAGGCATCGCATGATCGACTATGAGCTTATACTATTATAATGGTTGTCAGACATTGTCAGTTGCCGTGCAGCAATGATGCGCTATGGGAGCAATAGGGAGACGTCGATTTTATACGCTCTCTGTGTTCAAATGACTGTCTGTTCGGGAACGCGCTTGTTTGTGACTCAATGATTGCGGGTTAGAGCCTGATGCGTGTGAACTGATAGCTAGATATCACCAAAGTGTTGTGCTGAATGGTAAGGGTGGAAGTAAGTTGGTTGACGGCAAGTCCGATAGCGCATTGACCATTGATCCATTCAATATGATTGAATTCGATATCGGAATGGTCAGAGGCCGAATGGCAGGAAATGAACCACTTCCCCCACGTTCAACCAGGGGCATGCATGCATCCATGGGAGCCTGGAATCTTCGTCAAACAAGGATCTCTGATGTTTTAATATTTGACAACAGTTTCTTGCAGCTGGAATGGCCCACAGCAAACAATCCGCTAATCCTTCAACTTTCGATGCCGTCATCATTCATACCACTCTCCTTGTTACGTCTGACTATTTTCGTAGTCTATTGACTGAAGGTATACCCTACATGTATGTACATGTAGAAGGAGGAGGAGTTATTGACGGAGGTATAGGCCCTACGGTAACGCAATCGTTCACATCTGCTTCTATGAAGTATGCGCCACGCGTCGCTTACTGTCAAGTGGCGCTATGGAAATCTGGAAATTACGATTAGACCCGTAAGTGTATTATATATAGGTGTATTATATATATATATGTATTATATATATATATGTTTTATATACAGGGTGCGGCCAAAAAAATAACCCATTACGAAAATTGTGATTTCTCGAAAACCGCTGAATATTTTTTTTACAAATATTTGCATTCTTATTCGTAACATATTTCTGCATATTATTTGAAAATTTTATGTCAGTATCTTTATATTTGTGATCATGACATCAGGCAGAAGAAAGAACTGCATTTTTTCGATTTAACGCGGCATTCACGAAATAGTAAATCATAATTTTACATAAAGTAGCCTGCAGTGTGCCATAATAAGGTTTTCTTCACCGATGAAAAGATCTTTTACATCAATCCACCCATTAATACTCAAAACAACCGCGTCTGGGCGAAGAAGAAAAAAGTCGATATCCATCCAAGTCGCCTGTTGGTCGAGAGAGCCAAGTTCTCTCCCAACATCATGGTTTCTGCAGGTGTCAGCTATATATGAGGGCAAAGGACGCTTGCACTTCATTGACGTGATGACCAAAGTCAATGCTAGGTACTACGTGGAGAATCTTTTGCCTAAGCGTGTCGATGACTGGGAAATCAGTTCACTTTTCAGCAAGATAGAGCGCCTGCTCACGGCGCCAAGCTGGCCAAAGATTGGTTAACAAGTCACTGCCCGAACTTCATAGACAAGGATTCATGGCCGCCAAATTTCCCAGATATGAACCCACTCGACTATGCTGTCTGGGGTGCAATGCTTGAGACTTACAACAAACTTCCAACAAAGCCAAAGAACATTTCTGAACTGAAAACTACGCTGCAAATCATCTGGAATGACTTGCCACTTGAGACCATTCAGAAGTCTGTTCTGGGCTTTCGAAAACGTCTGCAAGCTTGCGTAAAAGCAAACGGTGGTCACTTCGAACATTCATTGCACAAAACTTAACAGTTTGGCCCAATCTTGTCAATAACAATAAGTAACCTTGCGCTTTGTTACATTTCTGTCTGCGTCGCTACTTTGTTACTTATTGCTGTTATTGCTGTCACTAAATGTCTGTTGAAACGAAAATAACATTGTTTCACTTCAGGGTTGCACCATTTTGGTGTTCATGAATCAAATTTAATTAGATTTAGCCAAATTGTAGATAGATATGTGTCAAATAGACTGGCGACGTTTTATAACAAAATATTCAGCGTTTTTTTGAGAAATCGCGATTTTCGTAATGGGGTATTTTTTCGGCCGCATCCTGTATATTTCAATCGTAATTGACCAGGCGACCGAAGTGGACATTCGACCCCGACACAGCAGACGCGATCAAAGAATCGAGTAGAAGGATCGCCAACGGGTGAAGTGCTATAGACAAAGTTTAATGGAAACCCAAGAACATCCCTCTCCATGGTGGGGGGTGGTGAGTGGGGGGGATGGTTCGCCGTTGCGTTGACCGATTTTCTGACCAGATCCGACGACTTATAGCGGGAGACCTTCGCTGTAGACTATATATAATATATATATAATATATATAATATATATATATAATATATATATAAAATATATATAATATATATATATATAATATATATATAGACGCTGTTCTTGACTGTGTTAATCGAGTTCTCCACGGATTCTGGACAGTGCCACGCTGCGATTGAGAAATTGGCGAGTCGCTTACTGTGATGAAGGTGTAAACGTCGAGACTGACCTGTTTGCAATAAACCTTCCGACCAACGACAGGTCGGAGGTCGGGGGCAGATCAGGTCGGGCTGCTGGTCAGAGACCGGTCCCCTCGGGTAACCCACGGTACCATAAAATTTTATTTACCATAAAATTTTATTTACCATAAAATGTTATGCGTCACGTGACCTCTCAAAGCGCTGCACTCGTAGCTATCTCACTTAGCCTATGTAAACAGGCGCGACCTAATAATTGTAAAAATCAATATTTATCAATGCACTACAAATATAACAACCTATATAAGTACAAGTATATTTTATATATATATATCATATAAATACATAAGAACAGATTTGGCTAAATTAACGATACGCGCGAAATACGCCAACAAAGCAGGCACTTGTGATTTATACAGTCAGCACACAGTTGGCCTTCGAGTGTCAAGTTAAGTAAGCTTAGAGAACCTGGTCAAATCAACGTCCTAATACTAACGAGTCGATTAAACTTAACTCCTGAGTTTACTAAATGATGCTATTATCGGCGCCTAGACTACAGACGTAAAACAGATTTACGCACAAGTTCAGAAGAGTAGGATATATCGCTAGAACGTTCCGGAAATCACAAAATGGTGCGATCGCTTTTTTCAGACAATGCTTTATGAGTTGATTCCAAATTTGAAAACGAACGTTACATTAGGAATTTGTTTTTGTTAAAAAAAATTCTGACGGCGTTCTCGATCCTGTTATCTGGCATTGCTTTTTAACGAAGACTACGATCGGAAATAGGCCTAATGCGTGACAAACAGTAAAAGCAATATTCGACTCATGTCAAAATTATGATTCTACGGTCTACATGTGTCCGTCATCCAATAAATAATATGTCCGTCATTTACAAATTGATTATGCATGCTTTGGTAATTTTTCTGTAAATGTAGAAAATTATCCAACATTTCACATTATTCCTATCTGTCATTTTAAGCAGTCGACTTTCCGGTGCTTATTTAAATTCAATTTGTTAGGAAATCGTCAGTAATGTTGCCTCAAGACATGACAGGAGTTGCTCTTTGTGACAGTTCCGCTTGTGTTCGGGAACGTTCTAGCAAACCTTGGTCTGCGGTGGACAGACGATTTCCTTCTGAGCGTGCACTACGAACACTAGCAGCATCCCTAGATTAGATTAGATATATATTGATTGACTGACATGCACTGAATGATCTTCGACTATAAATGATAGTATTCATATATTTAAAACACTGGCAGTGAAACGACGTAACAGCAACCAACGTCAACGTCATAATCAACGTCACAATCAACGTCATAATCAACGTCATTAACGATCGTCATACACACACGCACACACGACTGCAGCATATTGTTCAGAAGCATCGATCGGTTCCCAACAGTGGGGACACAAACTTCCGTTTCCCCCCTTCCCTCTTAAGAGTCTTAGTGCTAGTAGCATTGGGCAAACTGAGTGTTCCCTACGGAGGAGAGAGCAAACGAGGCCAGGAACTTTATTCAAAGGGGTCATAACAGTTTTCTCAATCAATGACAGTATGCCTGTATTTAGTCTCTATATATTAAAATGAAAAAAACTTACCTATAACTTTGATGGGACAAGATTAAAATTTGTATGATTTTTATTTTTGTTTTAACTGAGCACAAGAGTAAATTCCAGAAACAATGGGTGGGATGCATACCCTAATCTGGAATTCCATGACCACCTGCCTTCAATTTTGCGATTTAGAAAAAGGGTTTTCTTCTTAAACATTGTGCCGGTCATATCCGCCGCTCAAATTGGGGACTACATGACCGATTCTGTTCCCATGACCTAAATTTGTGGTAGGAGGGAACCTAACCAATTGCCTCGTCATATAGAATATCGGGTGCAATACAGGGTCATTACATTTTGAGCCCCACAACTTAAAAATAGAGTTTGCAAAGTCCTATTTGAAGGATCACAACCATTTAACCCCATCAACCTGAACAAAGGGTGAAACACGTCCCCCCCAACCCCACGGGGATCGACGCCTCTGCTGAGTACACTAGTCGTCGTTGTCGTTGTCGTGTGCGTTGTCGTTGATGTCATCATCATCGGAAGCAGACTGGTCCGGCTTCGAACCCGAACTGCTGTTCCCTGTGACCTCCGTAGTCCTTCGGTCGAATGTCGATGATGGGCAACTGGTAGAGACGTCGCGATCGAACCATGAAGACCGTCAGACCACTCGCCAATCGTGACTACAACGCATATATACATATAATTATACACACATAATACACACACATATATACACACGTACATATATATACATATATATATACACACACATATATATATATACATATAATTATACAACCACAGCGTAACGTAATGTATGACGCATATAGCCATGGCAAAGAATGACATCCTTGATAGCATGCATGGCAATGGTCCTGGATTGGCTAACCCAGCATAGAGGTTAAAGATTAAAAAACACTGAAGATGAGATACAGCATGTTCTGCTCCAAACAAAGATCAATAGGGCACTGATGCAATAAAATTATGGATTGGCGCGATAACGATCACTCAGACCGATAAGAAACCAGTTGCATGGAGACACGGTCCGAACCTTACATGTCTACATAATACGCACCGGTGCACACATAAATACACAGGTCAACGTGAACAATTACAATTGTGGGGCGCGGTGGTGTAGTGGTGGCGTCGGTGCCTTGGAGCCGGACGGTTCCAGGTTCGAATCCACCTCAAAGCGCCGCGTAGGGACCTTGACCTCTGAGTAGGGAGCTTGACCTCTGAGTAGGTAGCTTGAAAGGGCGCTATATATAAATGGAGAAATAAATAAATTACACTTAATATGCTCACAAACATTTATTTATATTTGAATGTATATATGTAAGTTCGAAATTAGATAAATTGACAGATACACAGCCCAGAATTAAGGACACATAAATAAATAATAATGGACCCCATTCGTTTAATATCATACCGTACTTAAACAATCTATATTGACGACAAATCATAGTAAGCTTGTATGAACGGATGACCAAAAGCTATGCCAGGAGTTGGAATTAACCGTGTGGCTGTCATGCAAATTAATCTCCATTAATGTCCTATACTGACTGCTTAGTTTAGCAACGTGCATGATCTGATGCCGCATGAAAGATTGAGTGAACCTTTGGGAGCGTACGTAGCGGGAAGCGACACCGTGTCCGTGTGCTCTTCACCCCGGCAGAGTGCTACCATTGCCCTAAAATCCTTTCCCCCTTAATAATTATGTACGTTAATTAGAGTGATGTAAAAAGCAATTAATAAAAGAGTAATAAGAGGCTAATAAGTGAGGCTGACGCTCGATGGCCACTCGTGTCAATGAAATCTGATATTTATTTGTGACCATCATAAATTATGTTATTTATTGCTATAATGATAATACAGTGGTATAAGCTAAAACGTTTAAATTATCAGATTCCATAATGTAAGAACAGTTTGTCTCACAAATTCTCAACATAAATGTGCCGCTCCATTCTTTCCTTGCTCTTCTTTTTTGTCTCTTCCTTTGTCTTTGTCTCTTCCTTTGTCTCTTCCTTTGTCTCTTCCTTTGTCTCTTCCTTTGTCTCTTCCTTTTGTCTCTTCCTTTGTTTCTTCCTTTGTCTCTTCTTCCTCTTTCTCCTTCTCTTCTCTCATTACCTATTATCCGCTTTCTCCTCCTACCCCTCTTCTCTTCTTGTTCTTGTTCCTCCTTCTTCCCTCCTCTTCCTCCTATTTCCATCTCCTCCTCTTCCTCTGATGATCTGCTGCACATTCAGAGCATCGGATGCTGGCACAACCAGCCTCTGCAGCAACTTATCACTCCATCCTTCATCGCCTCAACATGCATGGCGTCGGATGCAGGTCTTAGCAACTAGACAATGTTGTAAATCGCAAATAGGAGCGACAAGACAATGTCTAGGAATCTCAGACACCAACGTGCGCTAATCATCATCATCATCATCAACAACAACCATCAGCAGCTTCATCTTCATTATCTTTGTCACAATCACCATCTTCAGCACAGTTAACAGTAGAAACAACATCATCTTCATCAACAACAACAACAGCGCCATCATCGTCAACGTTACCAATAATAACAAATACATTGTCGTCGTCATCATCATCATCATCATCGTCATCACATCATCATCATCACCATCGCAATTTCACCATCACCATCACAATTTCACCATCACCATCACCATCACCATCACCATCACCACCACCATCATCATCATCATCATCCATCATCATCATCATCATCCATCATCATCATCATCATCATCATCATCATCATCATCATCATCATCATCATCATCATCATCATTATTTTCATCATCATCATCAATAACAAAACAACGACATCATCATCGTCATCATAATCATTTTCATCATCATCATCATCATCATCATCAACAGCAACACACAACAACATCAACACTATCACCATCACCATCGTCATCAATAATTATCATCATCGTCGTCGGCCTATCAAGCATTGGTTCTGTGCATTACCTTCGATTATTATTTTCATCAATCCTAACTTATTGTCATGTTGAGCATTGCCTTCGTGTATGTTGTCTATCTAGTCAGACAATCATGCTTTTCCTATCCTCTTATTTTTTTACAACCTCGTTGGCATTCTCGTAGGCAATGCAACGTGTTACATTCAGACATCTGGTATTCCTTCTCCAATCTCCACGACCATCAATCCGAGTGTCTACATTTACGACGCCATTACATGCATAACATAGCAGCAATGGTTTCAAGTGGTTCAGAAGACGTATATAGGCTATTGTCCGTTTTAGAACCACTACAAATTCACCACGTCCGCTTAATAGACCTTTTTCTAGCCTCCATTTAAAATCCCGGACAGTGTCCTCTAAAACGGCATGCGCTGCTTGTCGTCCAAGCCATTGCACGAGTCTTAAACTCTTGCAATAAACAATTTCTGACCTAATGTTCCTGTTTTCTTCCTAAATAATTTATTGAGTTTCCTTGTACGGTGCTGATTCGAAAAGCACTACAACGGCAATGCTTCCCCTTTCCAGTGATAATACTATAAGCTTCGATTCGATATATATTTCGTTTATTCAAGAAAATTAAGTTGACATGGGGCTACCGCGACTTATTACGTGAAATAAGAAAATGAAATATGAACTAAACTTCATGTTTCTACAAAAATTCTAGTCTGGAAAAGAGTGTTACTGATTCCAAGAGCTGACATTCTTCTGCTGCTATTTTTCTCTAATTAATGCTGTTAGTCCTTTAAAGAGAATTTTCCGCATATAATTATTATTACAGTCTTTGTTTGACACACTGTCGAAGCTCGGGAATATCTCAATGAAAACAGACAGCGCTGTTTTGCATGCGCTGTCGTTGAAAACCACAACGCTAAAAATGCTGATTAAACGACAAGAGAAAAAACTCGAGACTTGCGAGACCCGTCATCAAAAAAGCAAAGACTTTTAAAATGAAATTGCTAGCAATCTTATGGTTGGTCATCTGTCAGGATTTCAGCTTTAGCATCACACTGTCTCTCATTCTTCATCGTCGTCGGCATTTATTCTGTATTTTTTCTTCCCCCCTTCATTCTTCTCAGATATCCTCCCTTCCTCTTCTTCTTCGTTCTACAGAACTGCAACGCTAAAAATGCTGATTAAACGACAAGAGAAAAAACTCGAGACTTGCGAGACCCGTCATCAAAAAAGCAAAGACTTTTAAAATGAAATTGCTAGCAATCTTATGGTTGGTCATCTGTCAGGATTTCAGCTTTAGCATCACACTGTCTCTCATTCTTCATCGTCGTCGGCATTTATTCTGTATTTTTTCTTCCCCCCTTCATTCTTCTCAGATATCCTCCCTTCCTCTTCTTCTTCGTTCTACAGAACTGGAAAGCGTGCTTTTGTCTCCATTGTTCCACCCATGGAGAGCGTCGGTGGAACATTACTCAACCTCAAGCGACCCGGAGTTTCACGAGGACAAACGTTAGACGCCACGTGTCGCCACCATCCACCATTTTGTGCTGCGCCTACGATGACTGCATTTGGATGATCGATGGATGATATACTGAAGGTCGATCTTTTGTTCACTTCGACATGATAGATGGACTGATCATTGATAGTCAAAGTACGGCATTCTTCAATAATACGAATCAACCTTTAAATTATACCCTAAACGAACTCGATGCCCTATCAAAATGGGTCGTTTTGGGGTGAGTGTGGGGGCGGGGTGAAGGACACCATCCAGCTTCCACGGAACACGACAATTCATTCATCTCGTACCCTGGAACGCCTGTAGACCTAAAACGACCACAGTGCCAATGCACTCACTGCCGCCTCCCACTACCGCCTCCCTGTGGACATTATCGTTCCAATATAAGTCCCAGACGCCATCCTAATGTGATGGAAAGCAATAAGTGCAGAGTTTATTCTTTGCGGTAATTTGACAAATCTACCGTTATTCTCGTGATTAGTCACAATCTTGCTATATACGTCCACGTTTATATTGTCTATATCTGCGATTATATTGCGGAAGCAGTGCACACTGGCGCCTCTTGCACTATTATTCTGTCTATATTTAGTACAAAGCGATAGTCTTCCACGCCAATGCCATGCCTACAATAGCGTGCCACTTTGCGATGACTATAAGCGACGGCATCGGTCATATTATGAAGGGCCTTCTGTTTGCATAATCATCACATGCGTCGATGAATTTACATGGAAATTGGTCATTACGTTTTGTCTGCTTACAATATAAGTGTCGGTAGTGTCTGATGTGTGCACACATTTATGTTCAGTCTGACCAGACCATGTTTAAGTTCAATCGAGTTGTTTTATTGACCATCCAATCTATGAATTACTGAAACAACGTCAGGCATGGACACCAACCATGAGCCAGTCAACTCACAGAGGTCACGAGTGTTCCACATTGTACAATTAATATGGCACCCAGAAATATCATCACGTGACACTCTGGTGACTAGTCTGGTCTATTCGTTAGCGCACTGGGGCTATCAATCCAACGATTGCGCGTTGGAGCAATTGCTGTGTAGACATTGTGTAACGAACTTGGACAAGCAGGCAAAAAATTGCATCGGTCTCTCAGGCTGAGTATGATTTACTGACGCAAATGCCATGCTTAAAGACCTTTGCACCCGTTCGTCCTCCTCGGCCTCAATCCCCACTCGAGGTGTCTGTCCGTCGTGATACGGTACAGCACTGCGCAGTAAAAAAATGTTGTAATTCTGCACAATGACGTCATTCGAAAAACTCCATCGATCCATCATCGTCGATGATTATCGTTCTAATTATATCATCGTTGACGATCATCCACGAACTAAGCAGGCTATTTATATAGTCTTAATTGCATGAGCTATAATATAATTGCAGTTGTATCTGACCAATCAGAGCGCTTTCATCCAGTTGCCTCAATTGCTAATTACGACACACTTGAGAAGTATACGTTCGCGTCGCGCAGTGCTCGATTATGGATTGTCAGATGCAGCAGTTTTGTCGATACATGCCGTCATAAACCTGTTTTCATTGGACCAGGAGTCTGGGACACAGTTGTGGAGAAAATGTAGTATAGCTGTGCAATGCATTGCCCCACACAACTGACAGGATAGGTAGAACTGTTGCATAATTTTATCTTTAAAATGACACGAGTTACTTGAGCATTGTTGCATAATTTTATCTTTAAAATGACACGAGTTACTTGAGCATCTGTGCAAACAATGCATGTACCTCTGACTCATTTAATTTCATTTCAAGAATTTATATAGCGCCTCTTAAAGATATCCACTCAGTGACTCTATTTGTTGAACTCGTTGTTTTTAAAACTGTATTGCCTGCTGCCCGAAAGAGGATCTGCAATGCTTCACCGAGTTCACTGATATATAATTATATGCTGAAATTTGCTTTTAAAAAAAATAACGTCAAACGACCTTCAGCTTTATAGGCTTCACCCATCTGACCGCCGACCAACCATTAGAGGGATTAAATTTATGGATGACGTGGCAGCGCAAGATTATGATCACGATGTAAGCTCATGCCACAGCACTCGCGACTCGTCATAAATCGCCCTCTGCCCTGGTCACTTGTATGACTGCCCTGGTCTATGTCCTGGCTACAACATGTCTGGCACTGCAGACCTTCTCGTAGAAAGACCTTCCGTTTTATCTAACATTCGATCGTCCATGCATTTTACGATAATTTTTATAGCGGTTATCGTAAAATGATTTGAGGTGCACCGCAACTTACCAGCATCGTATCCATACGTATAAATATTTATGCACATAGGTCTATGTTTGTCTGCATGTATGTATGCATATTGACATGAACGCAGGCCTATAATATGCATGCAATGTATGTTTGTATGTATACTATTGTAGGTCACTGGGTTGCATATAATTTAGTTTAAGAGAAATAACGAGAAGGCGGATTGAATAGACAAGAGCGTAAGATTTTTTAACAAGATGGGACTTCACTTTGAATGAAAAGCACGCAGCGTGAAATATAAAGTTAATTATTGCTCATTCGTATGCCTCTTTTATTAAAGTCATTACTTGGAGTATATTGTACTGTATATATATATATTGTATATATTGTGTATATACTTATATATTGCATATAATATTGTATAAACATATAATATATGTATATAGTATACAATATATATACAATGTATACTATACACATATATTATATGTATACATAGTATACAATAGGCTACATATACAATGTATACAATATATATACAATATATATGTGCAATGCATGTATATGTATATTGCTTCCTTTCAAGAGCTATTAACTATCAACACAACCCTCAAAGACACCCACAGCACTGGTCCTGATGACTTGAATCCACATGTATTGTCTTCTCTCATGGACTTATTAGCATCTCCACTTAGCGAGGTGATAAATTGTTCACTTAGAACTGGAATAGTCCCATCGGACATAAAATTAGCAAAAATTACACCTATCCATAAGCAAGGCAATAAAAATGAGGTTTCAAATTTTAGACCAATCTCTATACTACCATTTTTTTCTAAATTTTTTTAGAGGGTAATGTACGACCGCCTCTACTCTTTTATCACCCAGAACAAAATATTATACCCCTTTCAACATGGCTTTCAAACAGAACACTCAACCTTTATGTCATTACTGGATATACAAGACAAAATATCTCATGCTATGGATAACAATGAATATTCCATTGGCATTTTTCTCGACTTAGCTAAAGCTTTCGATACCGTCAGCCACAATATCCTGTTAAATAAACTTGAGAATTATGGGATCAGAGGTATCGCACTCACATGGTTTACAAATTACTTAAACAACCGCCACCAACAAGTCTCATGCAATGGGAAATTATCCAGCTTCCAAAAAATTGTTTTTGGGGTCCCTCAAGGCTCAATCCTGGGGCCTCTTTTATTTCTAATATACATTAATGACCTCCCTAGCTCTGCAACTTTTTTACATTACATCCTATTTGCTGACGATTCGAATGCTTTTTACTCCCACCCCTCTTATGAACAGCTAATTAAAATAGCAAATAATGACCTAGAAATGGCCAGTGAATGGTTCAGAGCCAACAAGCTTTCACTGAATATTGCAAAAACCAGTTATATAATTTTTAGATCTAGTAAAAAAAACTTGCTCCACCTCCTGATAGTAACTTGCTAATTGATAATATATCAATACCGCAAGTATACTCATCTAAATTCCTGGGGGTACACATTGACCAGCACTTAAAATGGAATATACACACAGAGGCGTAGCCAGGTATTTTTTCATGGGGGGGCAGTGGGGTGGCAGCTTAAAATGATGGGGTGGCTACCGTTGGCAATTAAAGCGTGCATCGGCATCGGTATATTGCCATAGACTATGTATTTTTAGATTTTGGATGTATTACAGTATTGGACATAATACGCATGCAGGCCTCACTAGCTTGTCTGTCCCACAGTGCACTATAGTGGCCTGTCCCACTTTCCCATCACCCACCCTATAAGAAGTTGTACAGGAAGTTGTATAAAAAATAAAATAAGTCAGAAATTATATAACATTCTTTATCACTCGTAAAAGTAAAAAGTAAAGCAAACGCAGGGATTGGGGGGCAGCTGGGGGGCAGCCCTCTCATTTGGGGGGCGGCTGCCCCCTTGCCCCCCCGTAGTTACGCCACTGTATACACACAGCTGAGATTTCCAAAAAAAATTCAAAAAATATAGGCATAATTCACAGAATAGCCTATCTCCTTCCACCTCATGTACTAAAAACATTATATTTTACACTTATACACTAGAGTGGTCCACAAAATTCATCTTGCAGATTTCATTTCTCCACAAGGCTTGTCTTGTTCCTTATCATGATTATAATGATCACAAAAAATTTCAATGAAAACAAATGAAGTTTAGAGGTCAACCCATTTGACACTTTTTATGTTATTTGGACAGAAGAAGATAAATTGTTCCGCAATGGTTAATGTATGAGTTGAGCGACATTGAGCGATGTCTGGAGAAGATTCCATTTCTCAATTACTTCGACACTGGCCTGAGAGTCACCTTCTTGTATGACGCTAGCCATTTTTGGGATTGTCAAGAGTTTTTCCTGGCAATTTCCAGTGAGAAGTATTATAATAGCTATGCGGTCCATATTTTCATTTTATCCGTCTCTGCTGCATGGGCAACATTTTGATTTCTCAGTGAGGTAATAGCAGGCCTGCCAGTGTGCACTCTTGTTCTTCTATTGCAGGTGCTTCTTGTTTTTCTTTTATGATCTTCTAGAAAATAAGATTTCTGAAATTAATGTCATAACCAGTCGCCAGTGTGGCACTGTGGCAGCTCCATTTACAAACACAGCACAACGGTCTGGAAGGCCAACACGATACAAAGCACCAACAACCAAGCTAAAGAAGATGTTCTTGGATCTTTTTTGATAATGGGGCAGTTAGTAGCAGCTGTTTATGCAGCCATTGTAGAGTGTAGACAAATATGTACTCGTACGATGACAAGGTTGTCTGATACTCATCATTGCATTAAATCAAATAGTATTCTTCTTCTCAATCCTGACTAGATGCCAACGCAGAAAGTTCACCTACTGCTTAATTGATGCCTTTTGTCTTGCGTTCTTCATATCAATTTCCACCATTCTCCTGTCATTGCCTTTTTTCTGCTCTCTTTTGCTGCTGTCTTTAGGTCTACTCCACTCATGTTACGGGAAAACACGTCTTCTTTTTGCATTCGAATGAATTCTCCTTCTTGCTGGATTTCTGTCATCACATTCTTTGAGACAATGTCGAACAATTTCTGAAGATCACTCTTGAACATGTATTCTTCATCCTGTCACTTTCTCTTGATAGTGGTCTGTGAGTCTTCAGAGTTAAGTAGTTCTGATAAAGCTTTGACAGTTTCCTGACCCACCAGTCAAACAGCTGTGTTGGTATTCTGGCAAGCACCCAAATACAAACATCTGCACCCCATCCCATTTTGTAACTTTCCGGAATGGGCCTCCCTTTAGTGATATGATGAAACTGGAGCAGTTGCTGGGTATCTAGGCTGCGTGGTAATCTTGCATTATATGACCCAGAGACTGGTTTTCCCAATAGCCAGTGCTCTGGGTCGGATCTCAAATTAGACGAAGACATATTGGTCTAATTACAACGTTTAACATGACGAAAAGGCATTATTAGCACTCAAGTAAAATGTTCAGAATGGGTTGACCTCTAAATGTTGCACAATCAGGCTGAAATTTTACAGGGAGACTATCTAACCCAAGTGGACAAAAATAAGCCTTGTGGAGAAAGAATTCTAAAAACTTAATTTTTTGGCTATGGTTTGTGGACCAGTCTATTATACACCCATACTTAAGTTACTGCAATCTCATTTGGACATCTACATACGACACTCACCTAACTAAGCTAAATAGACTGCAGAAAAAAGCCATAAGAATTATTACTAAATCTCCCTTTAATGCTCACACTAGCCCCTTATACCAACAATTGAACGTGCTAAAAATATCCCAAATTAAATTCATCCAAACTAGTACATTTATGTATAAGTATGACAACAACCTTCTTCCACTTGCATTCTCATCCTATTTTAGACCTAACTTATATACTAAAGGCATTAGAAATAATAGAGCCTACATAAGTGTCTTTGCAAAAACGAACACTAGAAAATTTTCTATTAAGTACCAGGGTCCTCTTTTATGGAATAACATACCAGAAAGTATTCGTGCATCCAGGAGTCTCGCTCAGTTTAAAATCCAAATCCGTGCATACACATTAAACAATGTAAAATGAACTCCTTTATTTAACCAATGTTCATGTTATTATTATGTTTTTGATATATGTTTTGAGGGAAAGTATCCCGTTGCTTCTGTTCATTTGCTTTCAAAGCACCACCATTAATTAAATAATTAATTAATATCGCATCTGTTTTTTATCTTCTATTGTTACCCCAATGAATTTTCTGGTAAATAGGCCCCACTAGCGGGATCATTCCCTTCGGGTAGCCTATTGGTTCTGCCACACTCAGTATTGGTTGCTTACTTGTCCATATAATCGCAAATGTTAACTAGCAATCAATCACTGTGTGTACTATCCTGTAAGCAAAATTGTCTGCTTGTCTTTGTTTTTTTGGTGGATCAATAAACCAATTGAATTGAATTGAATTGAATTGAAAAAAACAAACAGTATACATATACAATATTATTGTATATGTATACTGTATACTGTATATATTGTATATTGTCCATGGCAATATACTAGCAGTGATACTCTGAGGTTGTGATGAACTTACGCTGCATCCATCCACCTGAACATCTCTCTGCCGGAACTTCTCCGTTGGCATGTCCTGTCCATTGGCTGCGATCAGAGTGACGGCCGAGTCGTACGACGACGCCTCTGCGTCGAACCATGCAACCGAGTTGCGACAGAAGTACGTGAACAGCTGATGAGCCTCGTTGTGTAGAAGTCGCAGGAAGTTCATCTGCACTTCGTCCACGTAGGATATCTGGAAAGAGAGACGTAGGTAAAGCATCAATTTCAATCCTGTATAGTGTATAGGAAACTGGAAAGACGGATGGACGAATGGATGGATGGATTCATGCAGGGAAGGATAGACGATACAAGGAAATATGGATATATATGGATATCCTAGATATATGGATGGAATAATTTATAAAAATGGATTGGATGGATGGCCTGATGCAGGGCGGATCCGAGGGCAATCCGCTCCTCCTCCCCACGTGAGATTTGCACAGAACGTGGGCCCCATAAGTGATTGAGGCTCTTAATTCATGCAGCAGGAAAAGGCAAATGACAAAAAGGTCACAAGATGTTTTGGCGAAAGACTGCTAAAGAGAATACCGCCTCCCCCCCTTCAAAATTTTGCGGATCCGTGACTGGGCTGATGCATGGACGGACGGATGGATATGGGTGGACTGATGTATTTCTACATCGCCAAAAACGATGACACGGTACCACCTCATTCACAAATATCTCGCAGTGATTCCTGCATGTGAAACTGAACGAGTTTGTATAGGACTCGACGGGTCGAAAAAGACATGTCGGAGTTGAAACAGTATGCCCAGCGTTCGTCCACATTCATTCATTCATTCATTCGAGTATTTATATAGCGCCTCTTCAAGGAAACTACTCAGAGGCGCTCCCGACTCCAGTACGGACAAACAGACCAGTGTTTAAGTGCTACATTCAGTAGGCTACAACCAACGCGGCCTGTTCACACAGTTGAACAGACATTGGTCTATGGCTCTATGCCAATCAAATTTGTGAAGCTGTTCATTTGTGTTGGAAAAGTGTCTTACCTTTTGCCCGCCGGGAAATTTGCTGAATGTCTGGTTGGGATTTGCTTCGTCCTTTGGCCAAAACCTGGTCAGGATCTGAAATTTTATTTAAAGAAACCGTTATAAGTAAGTAGGTCTAACATCCAAACATAATAAAATTATTATTCCACATAAAGGCCATTTATGTATTTGATTTATTGATATGAATATATACAGACTACACTTATTACGCGATTGAGGTCAAAGAAGAAGATGAGAGTCAGTCCAGTGTCAACAACTATATCAATAACTATATCAGTGACTTGTGCTATATAGGTGCTAGAATAAAGGAACTACACGAAATCCGTTAAGCGCTTAGTTCAAACTCCTTGCAATTGCGCAGCAAAGCGAAAGAACATAATATTATTAGTAATCAGACACCAATTATAATAGACTGAAATCACGGAAACGACTGATTGAGAGAACTGCCAGTCTATCCTAAGCTACTCCCTCGTCTAAATCTCCATCCTCACTCGTCGGTGCTCAGAGAATAAATTGACGGTTACCAGTCGCGACTTGGTCTCCGGATAGACACACGTCTCTCCCTTGGCCGTCATGTTGCACCAGACACGGAAGGCATCGAGTGGTACGCCGAGGTTTGGGTCGATCCAGTACCAGTCTGAACAATTTAAATTTAACGACACAAATTACAAGTTAAACAGCCAAAATGAAACGGTACAGTTCTCTATCTAATATTGATCCAGTTTAAGACTTTAAGTAAATTGATTCAAGGATCTATAAATTTAGTGCGTCTGGTTCAAATTAAAAGGCTCAATATCACCGTGAGCGACAGTCTGGAATGGGTTTCTTGATGTCAATTTCATGACGAGTTGCATTGGCTTCCCAGTCACTTCCAGTAGGGGGTTCATCACGTTTGTCATTGAAGTCTTACAGTCGTGTCTTCCTTTTGACTTTGAACCATGCGTGGCATCTTTATATACGACCGACGGCTAGTTTTCTTTTGCTGATGTTGGTCTTGAAGTGTCGTTGATAAATAGCTCAAAGAAGTGCTATATAAAAAATGATCTAATCGAATGACTGACGGGGAAAACCTGTGTAAATTACTCGGTCGAAATTCCTTTGGTCAGTTCTGCTCGAAGAATAAATCACTGCTGTCGTCTATAAAATGATATGACAGCAGCGAGAATAGTCTTCCATTATCTCACTGTCTAGCGGAGTTAATGCTCAGCCACTTAATCTTCGAGGAGTGAGGCCATCGGGGATGGACTACCGCAGCAGCAGCAGCAGCTGATGGGTGTAAACCGTCCAAAGGTAACGAGGCGTCGTATTATTTTTCTCATGCCGCTGATGAGTAATGTACAAAGAACGCTTTTAACGACCGTTACAAAACAACCTCAAGAGTCGCAAAACTCGCTCCGTTCAATGTCTGTATAGTGCACACGTATACATAACGTCTACATTTAACGTATACACACGTATACACACGTATACATACGTATACATACGTATACATACGTATACATATAACGTATACACACGTATACACACGTATACATACGTATACATACGTATACATATAACGTATACACACGTATACACACGTATATATACGTATACATAATGTATACATATAACGTGTACACATGTATACATACGTATACATGACGTCTACATACGTCTACTACGTATACATACGTCTGGTCCACCGTTTATGAGAAGCAAGGTTTCATATTAATCTCTCAGCTGTTCAACTGCCGCCGGTTTAACTGACAGTGCTGCGAATGACAGTGTACTGTACAGATCTCAACAATTGGACATGGGCAATGACGTGGAACCAACAATTATTCTGTCCATGCCGCCAGAATTGTTCACGCTTGATCCCATTCTCTACAAGTCTTCTCCTCTTCCATGACTCTCTCGACCTCGACAAGCAGTTTTTTTTCATGGTGTGGCCCTGCATATAAGATTTCTAAGAGAGCCACGTGTTCAACGTGAACTGGAGAGGTCCTTAAGGGTTGTTAAACAAATGAAAGTGCACAGGCTAACTTGAAACTGACATACGACATTACAATGTCAATACATCGACATCCGAACCCTGTGAAACTGTTCATGTGCCTGCATGGCTTCTAATTCTAAACCTCTTTGCCAGTGTCATGGTCTTCCTTACTAACGTCTTTCCCCCAACCCCTTAGAAATATATTTTCTTCCTTACAACGGGCATCACCGTCTTAAGAGGAGGAGTCATAATCCTACTATCTGTCTAACTACAAACAAAGTTATCTCTATTATCCCTAAGGTACAGCGATAAGTATACATGTACACTTGTACAGTCAGACTCCTGCTTTCTAGTTATTTTTTCTCCTAATCAACGTTTACTTACCGCAATCATGTTTGAGCTTGTGTGTAAAGTGCGTTTGTTTGCGTTTAATAACGAACACATGCTACTTACTTCCCTACTTGCCTATCGTCACTGTGCTCTTTGGAGTCTCACAATATTCTGACTTATACCCCGACTGCTAAACGTATATAGGCATCTGCATGTCAATCATCACCTCTTGTCATGACGAAGAACTGTATACGAATCAGAACGAAAGCGAAAATGATAGCGACAAAAACCAAACTATAACAGCGATAACATCAATAACATTAAAAGAATAATAATAAGATAACAATGATGATAGGTTTATTAACCGTCAGGCATAGTGGGATATTCGAGGTAGATATCTTTGCAAGAACGCGCTGGCATCTCCTTTGTGCCGCGTGGCTTCTCCACTCCACCCAAGTCATTGCGAAGTCCATCGATTTCGCTGAAGATCTTTGCCAGAAGTTTTCCATGACCTTTGGGCGGACCATCCTTTGATGGTGGCGGCTTCTCAGTCACATCCTGCACTCTTCTCGAACTGGCTCGAGACACGGAGCGACGCTTTCGTCGTTCTTCAGAGGCGTGTGATTCAGAACCAGGTGGACCAGGCGGACCCTAAAACCAGTCTCTACTGTCAACTTCGTTTTGAACACATCTATCATTGACCTCTTGTATTGGTTTGATCGGTTACATTTATAAGTGATCCGTGGGAACTTACGAAATCTAGCAAGAACAAACTGTTTAGGAATAGGACAGCAGAGAGCAATGAAGCGATCAAAACAGGTGCAAGTGGATGATAGTAATAAAGCAATATTCACTGGGTGAATCTAAGAACTATCTATGTGGCAATTTACAACTTCAAAGAATTTTAGAACACTTTACTGCAGTCTTTAAAAACGGCAGCAATTCGAATAAAAACCTATTTGGTATGAAAAATATGATTGTAAGTTGGTTTCCAAAACATTGTCTGCTCCTGAAATAAATCTCTGAATATTTTGGACTTTTTGGCTACTTTGTAAATCTAAAAATCTTTAAAGCCTTCAAAAATTCTCTATTTCTACATTGGGTTGAAATCTCTGGAACTTACAGTAAACTCATAGTCATAAAATTATGATTGCAATAACAATAGGATTGCAAATGACTCATGCACTCACCAATATGACTAATATAATCAGCATAATTGGAATTCCTACTTATTATTATTATTGCTGCTACTATGGTACTATTGACATCATATTTAGCATTAGTAGGCATATATATAGTAGCCTATTACATAAGAAAATGTTTACTCACGGGTTGACCTGGAGCACCTGGCGAACCAGGCTGACCCTGAAACGACAAAAACAGCATTGCAGACCATCAGTCGTATAGTATGAAAGTCTAAACCTGCGAATGATCTGAATCTTTCAAAGTAAGATATTTCTCATGTCCAACTACGAAATGACCCTCATACGCTGTTACTGTTGATCATTGTCAGCACAAAACCTACGACCATCACCAATTAGATATGCTGCATATGCACTCCGCATCTTTCTTTAACCATCTCTTCTTCGATCACTATACGGTCATTATACCATTAGCAATGAGGCCACCATCCATAATTATCATTATTGTCGAAACAGACTGATCCACTCTGATCCTTCCATCTATACTATTTTTTAATCATCTTAAAAAGCACGGTTATATGTTTTTGCTTCGAAAACATAATTATTCGCATTATCCAGATCGACCAAATGCATTAAACCTAAGCTAATGTGCAGATGCTTCATATGACTATTGGTTGCACTACACATTTGCCCGCCGAAGTTCTTGACGATGCATTGCGACCTAGGCCTACTCATGATAAACTTATAAATACAGTCACTCAAAACAAAGATAAAAATTAAAATACTCAAAGTTTAGATGGACGAGCATACCTTGTCTCCTTTTGAACCCAAGACTCCCAAAATTCCCTAGATACACAGAAAATAAAACATGATTAACAAACAATGAGCGCAAAAGTTTTGCCGACCTTATACCCTAAATTCATCTATTTGTTTGTTTATTTATTTCCCATAATTATTATTATTTTGCTGTAGCGCCCCTTCAAACTCTCCACTCAGAGGCGCTCCCAACTACAGCGTCGGGGTTTCGCGCCGAAGCGCACGAGAAAATTATTGCAAGTGAAGGACTTGCTCAAGATCCCTACGCGGCGGTCTGATGTAGATTCGAATCTGAAAACCATCATTACACCACCGCGCATCGCATGAACGGAAAAAGTTTCGCCATTCTTTGCTTTGATTATTTTCCTTCTACTTCTCATTTAATTTAGACAGCGCAGATGTTTCCCTGTATTTTCCAAAAACGTTGCAGGGAATTCATAATAATATCGTATAGCAGTCGCGTATTAATGAAGCAGCTCTTCTGGAGAGATTCGTCCTGACGACCTGGCGACACGAGACGACAAGCACACGGAATGGACATAAAGAAAAAAGACCAAGGAGGTTCTGTCAAAGGCGACTAGGCAACCTATTAATTTCAGGTAGCCTAGATCCCGGAGATGGGAAATAACCTTCCTTCAATTATTTCTATGACGTCACCATCGACTTAGATGTGTATGATAAAGGAGCTATAGAAATCATTAGATCGGATTTGATTACCGCCTTAATTAAACGACTTTCATCACCCGAGAGTTGAAGTGTTATGTTCAGCAATCTTATGGCACACTCTCAAAGGCAATTATAACAATCATCAAGTGTGACGAATTGTATTTAGTGGCTGTTGTGCCCTGAACAACAGCAGGTTGTACAAATAGGACCTGGAAATAAGCGCTTAAAGGTGCGCCATATAATTGAGCGTTGTTTATGTTTGACTGTGACCAATACAGCTCCGCCCCCGATGGTCTTCGCCATGTTCCAGATTGTATTCACGCGACCGGGAATAGGGTCCACAGGAAGCGTCGTACCGTGGGGCACGACTGGAAATTAGGCGATAGGGCATTGGGCGTTTACCGCTTGTCTAGAAATAGGTTGCATGGTTGGGGTAGTTCTCTCATCGGAGTCAAAAGGTTCAAGACTCTGATCTCAACGGACCAAGAACAAAGGTTGGTTGTTTTTCTCTCAACAAACAGACTGAAGTGGCGATAATTTAAAAGTAGTCCATTTATTTAGATTCAGATCGAGTAGAATTGACTTTTGCTACTTCTTAAAGCTGATGTAGCGAAGTTGAGCGTTTTAAAAATAAAACTTTGAAAGGTAAAACATAATATAGTCGGTCAACGATACAGAAATCTTCAGACGGTGATTGGAGTGAATAGATTTGATACTAAGAATGTGCTCAGAGAATAACAGTAGAAAGCCTGCAGGCGTAAACTCACAATGCCTTGGCTATGCTTAGTGTACTTGACCTGCAAGTGTAGGCTACACCGAGTGCTATAATTATAATTGGTCATAACATACATTATGACTGTCTTCCTGCAGAAGGTAAAGGGCTACTTACCGGGTTTCCAACGGTTCCATCCGACCCAGCCAGACCCCGAGGTCCCTCTGGACCCTACAATTTAGACAAGATCATATTATAAGTAACAAGCAATAAAAGCTATATTATCCTATAAGGTATATACAGTAGATGCCTAATATTATATTTTGAATAAAATTTTGCATATAGCCTATGTATGAATTTTCATATATATATTATATATATATGCATGTAGGCCTGGCCTCTATAATATAGGCATATATATATATATATATATATATAGTTAGATGCAGTAATATGAAATTACGAATGCATGCATAGTTGTGTCCTTTTGTTACAATGTGGCAACTTTGTTCGGTTAGACTGAACATGTTTTATGTTTAACTAGCGTTTTTGTGTTTATGTTTGTCCCGTTATTATGTTACGTATCATGTCTGCGTAAGTATTATTGCTTATTGCTTATTGCTCTTATGTTAGACGTGATATGTTGCCCATTCTTTGGTTCCATTACATTATGTAATGCTTTCTGTTAATATAGCATGAGGGGTTACCCATGCTAATGCTGATTTATTTGATTGTTTGATTGCTTTTGCTTTTATTTTGTTCTTTCTCTGAGTTTTTCATGTAGTGTTAACTACATTAGTTTTGTTTTTTAGAATAATTTTTTTCTTTCCCTAGTTAAGTAATATCTCTGCATTCCAATACTCCCTTCAGCTTTCACTTTCTCACTTCACTTGGTTAATTAGGCCCCTGCTTAGCGGGACTTGTCCCTTTTGGTGTGCCTATTTGCTCCCTCACTCTTATAATACCTATTCACTTTGAGTATTTTCTTATTGCGAATTATATCTATACTTTGTTAAACATACATGTACAATTGAATTGATGGGATCAATAAAAATATGTCTATGTCTATTTCGTAATTTCGTCGAAGACAATGGATTTTGTTGCCTGACCATGCATGCTGTTGCTTCTATAGCATATTAATAGATTACCACACCCACCCCATTAAGCAGAATTCCTGTCTATCCTTGGTAGACCTTTGTATCCCGAGAAGCTGCACGATTTTCTTTGTATACGCAATGTAAGTCACAGATACATTAAATTTTATTTTTAGGCTCGTTTTAAATGACAGTTTAATAATTAATAATAACAGACAAGTAGAGTTGAGCTGAATCGCCTGAATGAAAGGTAGCGTGAATTGACTTACCGGGTATCCTCTATCACCCGGTGGACCTTGTCCGCCCATAGGACCTCTTTCACCTTTAGTACCGGCCTCACCAGACAGACCAATCAGACCAAGGTCTCCACGATGACCCTGCATTTAACAAGTGTATCACCGTATTCTTACACACCCAGTCACCCATTGTCATCATTATTGTCTTTCATGATGATGATGATGAAGATGATAATGAATGTGATGATGATGATTGCGATGATGATGATGATGATTTTGAGGATAAATGATGATGATGATGATGAGGAGGAGGAGGAGGAGGATGCTGATGATGATAATGATGATGATTATGGTAATGGGTGGTCGTCGTCGTCATTCTTCCATCATCACTTTTGTTCTCGCTCTTAACACCATCGTCATCATTATCCTACTGATGTTATCATGACCAACACCACAACACCATAACCGCTCCCTCATCGTCATCGTCATCGTCATCGTCATCATCATCATCATCATCATCATCATCATCATCATCATCATCATCATCATCATCATCATCACCACCACCACCACCACCAACGTGGCCATCAGTATTATTCCTACAGTTGATCAACTGCTATGAGTGTTCTGACCTTATCTCCTTTTATTCCAACTTCACCCTTCGTTCCAGCCGGACCATGCGGACCCTGTAACAGAAACTCAGCCATTCATTTTTCCCATCGACTTTTCATAATCATCATTCTCTACAAAATCTGCTGCGTTCCATCGAGGTTCGTAATAAATAATTTTGCAAATTCCTTAAAAGAGCAGAAGAGAAGAAACGATCATCACATGAGTTACTGTTACCATTATTGTTTGGAATTCCCTTCCGCTTCATGTTTGCAACTCTCTTACTGACCATATTTTACATTATATGTTTGCATCTGAAACAAGTATAGCTTTCTGACGTGCAGATCTGATATTAATCATGTTATTAGATCTATTATTAGCCTACTAGACTATTCCAAACCAGGATATGACCGTCCCGTGTTATTGCTCATAATCCTCGTAATCAATAGATAATGTTTGGACCCAGTAGGCCTACGTTGCGGTCCTTTAAAATGCACCTATTTTGGAGATTTGTTAATGGAGTATCATAAGATTTCAGCTCTTTATTGTGCGCCACAAGAATTTGTTTGGTACGACGCTGGATTTGTAATCCACCGATGACGAGTTCGAGCCTCGAGTGAGCGGACTCCATGTTAAGACACTGTGAAGGCTTAAGGCGTTCGTGCACACTGCCTTACGCCTCGGACCATGCACGGCCATTGCGAACGTCATAGTTTAAACAAAATGTTAATGACAAACAAACTAAATCTAGATTTACCCAAATAAAGAACTTTTATCACAAATATCATCTCACTCGGACTGACTTTGACGACTCAAATATTATTCTTTTTTTCGGTCTGCCGCTGCAAGAACGGAATGTACAACACTAGCATTCTAAAATCTGTGTATACTTACGCTTGGTCCACGCTTTCCCAAAGGACCAGGAGGACCGGTGGGACCAACTTCTCCCTAAACAAGAACAGACAGAAAGACGTCCGTTTAATCGCGTCATTGAAATGGCATTCGCGAATTCTGCTTAAGGAAAACAACACTCCTAGAATCATTAAAAAACTGCCATGTCAACAGAAATCTCTTTTAAATATCTTCACGAAGGAGTGCGTGTCCTTATAGAGAGCATCTGTGGTTCAAGCTATTTCCAATCGCAAATCCGGGCTTCCGACTTCAGGCTTGCAACGAACCAGCGATTGGGTCCGCGATAGTCTAGTGACTAGCGAACTAGATCGTCAAGCAGGAGGTTGAGGGATCAAAACATTGCCAGGACAAAAACAATGCTCCAAAATTGCTGCTGTATATAGGTCTATGCACCTTCTATGTACATAGGTCAATACACTTTCTATGTATATAGTTCTATGCTCCGTCTATGAACTAAAAATAAATGCATTAAGTTTCTCATATGATCGGAGGGCGAAGGCTAGACATTGACATCTAGACTTTTTGTGCTGAAACTAAGAAACTATTAGTATTAGTATTAAGTCACAGCCCTTCAAACACATGACTATTTTCCCAGGGTTAGACCAAGGGAGAGCTCCTCGTCCGTGCACTTTGACATTGATTGGATATAGAAATTATGCACGTTTGTTTATTATACTTTGTATGTACACCAAAATGCGGATAGCAATTGGTATATTAAAGAATATTCTTATTATCTTATCTTATCTTATCTTACATAGGCATTACATCCTAATCAAACATCTTATGGGCGTCTTAGAAGACTGAAGTGCGTCGACCAACATTCCAGCTATAGACAATTTGCCTACGGAGTAATAAAAACTTACTGCTGGACCAGGCAATCCTCTTGGGCCTCTCAATCCTGGCTTCCCTGGAGTTCCCTGCAACAGAATAAACCGGAAGACTAATGAAAACAGTTTCTAATTTATAACCTCTTTGTAATAAATTTCCGTCAGCAGATTCAAACCTTGTATACCATGCATGTACCTTAGTATATGCTAACATAATAAGTTACCGAAATTTCAACTCAGCACGTGCTTCAAAATTATATTTGATAACAATGACCCCAATTCGTGAAATCCTTAAGGGTTAGTAGGTTGAGATAAACTGTGCACGCTATAAATTATCAGATTGTAATTTTTTGCTGTTAAAATAAGTAGGTCTATTGAGATAATATTACGCAGGCCTATAGGCTACGTATGATGAGCGTCATATTCGCAATATTAGAATTTCATCGGCGCTCTCGATGCTAACTATAGTGAAACGTAATTCACTGACAGTATGCGTTTGATTAGAAATAGAATCGGCGATGAAGGCATAATTATAATGAGGTTTCAAATCGTGAATCAAAGGTCAACCGAAGAGATCGGCCAACGATCTGCTACGGTGGATGATGGGAACAGCTACGAAATAAAAAAAAGGTGAGGACAATCAGGATAGAATTTTTGCTAGACACTGTTAGTCTTAAACGATAGAAAGACCTATAGATAGCCTACTCAACCAGTGATTATAGGAGTAGCAGAGCTGGTCAGCTAACTGTATGATTGTGTCTAAGAGTTGCTGCAAATTTCTGATGGGAGTTGTAGTACAACAGGTTGGTTAGTCATGAAATAGTTTTATCTGCAAAGAATTAAATTAGATTCTATGCTAATTATTCTTCGTCCTGAACAGTGACGTGCACATCGAGTCTTACGGCTTGTCCAAATGGTCCACGCTCTCCAGGTGATCCGTCCAATCCACGATCGCCTTTCACTCCAGGCTGACCCCACTCGCCAGGAGGACCAGGTGGACCGGATTTGCCCTGAATGCACACACACAGTCACACATAACAATTTCAAGTCGCAGATAAAAATCAGTTGCACACCTAATCCCTGGATTCTTCCTTGTCCGGCTTTCTCTCTAAGTTCCCCTGCAGTGCTGAATCTCGCTGTTTGTTTCTCCGTCTCTCTGCATGTCTACAACGCTCAGTGTTAATTAAAATTTTGTTGACAGTGCATTCCAATTATGGCCTACTCTAGAATACTCCTCTCCGTGGTGCAACCCAGGCAACACACTCTTTAATTGAGTGTGGCTAATTATAGATGGGACGAAAAGTGGATTGCTGGCGCTATTTAACCAGCTGTGGCCCCCCCGCTCCTGATCAAGGAGTGAAGTCGGATGACTGAGGAGTCAACGCCGGGATGGTCAGCCTGCTGCGATCTGATCTACCTGCGTTGGAGTGGCGATCCATCCGGAGGAATACTTAGACTACGAAAATGATGAGCAACAATTCTACTCAGGAATCATGATGCCTTTGAAGGTACTTTTCTTAAACTGGCGCCACATAAATGCTCTATTTCCGTTCCGTCTGACGTGGTAAGCGAAGATGTCTTACCAGTTTGCCAGGCGGTCCAGGCGGACCCAAGTCACCAGGTCCACCAGGTCGACCCTGGAAGAAAGAAATGGAAAGAAATTCATATCAACATGCAATAAACTCTGAAAATTAATGTAACAAGCAAAGTAGACAGAAAAAGGACCTATAGTCAATCCTTTAAAAATAATGAATGAATGCATTTTACCTGTAAATATTCTCTTAAGCAAATATTCAATAATGAAACCTGTCTCCATTCCGCGTTAGTCCGCCTACATGGAAGGTGCTGAATAACTAAGTACATGTAAGTAAATAAGTATTTGATTAGATTAAAATACATGTAGATTCCAACATATACAGATACTTCGCCCCTCCCTGCCACCGCCAATCATGCGCTCCTCAAATTCATAATCACCGACGTAATCGACTTCAAGACGTTTTAATCGGGCTCTATATAAATTTTCAGGTACCGTACCGAAAATATATGCAACAGATAACTATATCCAAACACATTTATTCACCCTCCAGTCCCACCACTACTGCAGACGCCGTTGGCGTACATATAACATTGTGTACTACGTACAGTGCAGGCCTATGCATAGACATGAGATAAATACACATGCATAGGCCACAAGCAAACTATTACACATGCTCGCATACATACTTCCGCTTGACTTAATTAGTGTAGACAGTAGACATAGGCCTACATTCCTATTTTCTCAAATCACACCGGTAGGCTTGGCTATAGTTTGTTAACCACAGTCATGTGGTCGAAATTTCAGAGAGGCTCTAAATCAAAATCCTTGTCGCAGTGCATTGCAAGTAGGCCTATATCAACTATAGGCCTACATAAATAGTCAAAAGCAAGTTCTGAGAGTGCGAGTCCATAAAGCTGCTGTTGACAAGCGTCTTAAGGCACGCGCTTAAGGTGCTATATAAATGTTTTCCATTATACTTATAATGAGTTTCTGGCATCTTTATCGGTGCATGTGGGTAAGATCGATTGGTTTCCAAGGAAACATTCTTGAAGAAGCAAATTAGTTTTTTTTATCATAATTATGGACATTATTGTCGGTTTATTCAGGGCACAGACCAGTGTTGCAACTTACAGTCCTGCCAACGGAGACGCTCACGGCTCATGTGGTTCCAGTACTGATCGTAGACCTTAATTGTCTCCTACTAAAGTAACGTTATTAAAGTCTTGTCTTGTCTTCAGCCGTCCTCGCCGCGAGGGTTGCCCGCATCATGAATTATCCTTCTCCATTCTCGTCGACCCTCCGTGCTCCTCATGATCTGCTCCACCGTCATTCCAATCCATTAAAGTAATAACAGAATTAAGAAATAATTTTAACAGTAGCCTACTGGTAACCTCTGCCCCGAAAGTCTCAGCGATAGTAGACTAATAGTAGGCTACCATTTCACGTTGGTATAGGCCCTAATAGCAGTAAGTGGTAGGCCTATAGGCTACTTCTGTCAGAGATAGCATTAGTAACTGTACAGGCTACTAATGGTTGAAATAAGAATAGTGGCAATAGTAGTCAAGAGCAGACAAAAATAATGTGTGATTAGGTCAGTGGTTCCCAAAGTGGTGGTCCGCGGACCGGTGCCGGTCCGCGGAAGTATGATCGCCGGTCCGCGGAGAAGAGTTAAAAATAAACAAAATAAACTATAATTAATAGTTTATTTATTTTAAATTGTGAAATTATTCGATTTGTTGTCCAAAATTTATTGAAATTCCTGTCTTACAAATTCAAAATTTGAAATAAATTAGTCTAACGCGCCTCATTTTAACTTGCCAGATGGCGAACACAAACAATTTGAATAATTTTATTTTATTTTACTCTTTCAATGACTGCAGTCAGTTTTCGAGCTTAGGCCTATTTACCTAGTAAACGACGGATGCAGAATTTAAACAAATCTAACATAGTATAAAACTTTTAGTTTAAATATAAACAAATGTCTTTGAATTAAAAAAATTGCAAACGTAAGCAAACAAATCTGGACAGGTTTTCTAAAAAACCCGAATGAGCTTGATTGCTCAAAAACTCAGAGCGAAGATAGTAATGATTCAGAAGTGGCTTTTTGTTCAAGCAACACGTCCAAGGTGAAAAATAACCGCGACAGTTCAAGCGAAAATACTCGTAATAAATCTTAAACAAATAAGACTTCAAGGACATGTAAATGTAGGCTAGCTGCATATAGCGGCTTATAGCCTTACATTTTAGACTTTTTATCATTTAGGTCGCTTTTGTTTGCCATCGCCATAGGCCTAAGTTAGCGGTCCGCGAGCTTCACCAAAAATTATTGCCGGTCCGCGGACTGCTGAAGTTTGGGAACCACTGGATTAGGTGATGATTCATTACCGCGCGCCCGGCGTCGCCTTGTTTGCCCTCCTTGCCGCGCAGTCCTGGTTCTCCCTTTAGCAAAATAACAAATACAAACTGGTATTGGGGTTGCATAAAAAATGTAATAGGAATTAGAAACAACTAATCTTACTACAATATTTAACAGAATAAAAAAATTTCAACTAAAAAAATTAAACGCAATTTATTGAACATTTTAAAAATGCAGACGTAAGCCTATCAACAGCATTAAGGGCATGCTAGGAAAAAATTTACTATATAATCATGAAACAACGATAAATTTATCTAAATAAATTTTTTATCTATAAATAAATTTCTCATAAATTATTTATTATAATTTGAGACATTCAAAGGAAAATTAAAGAAAATATTTTTGAGAATAAGCAATGAAATGTATTACTTGTCAACAAGATTGAATTCCATTATTATTTCAAATATCACCTTGTCACCTTGTGCCTTCGATTCTTTGAACCTTAGCGACTGCCATGATCAACCTTTTAAATCACTAAATTTCTTTTAAATCACTAAAACAAAGAGAGCAGCCTTAACTTTGCTAATACTTGGAAAATAAAAACCATTTTACCTTTATTCCGGGGTTTCCGGGTGGTCCAGGAGTGCCGGGAAAGCCAATTGACCCCTAGAAAACATTGAAAAGGTTTTGTCATCAAGAAGGATAAGATATTGGTGCTTCGATCGGACGTTAGAATTATTGGTCAATGCCTCAAAAGCAAGTCTATGAATTTACAATAGTAAGTAAGTAAATAAACCCATTAAGAGCTCAGGAAAATAAGGCAGAATTCATGCATTTATACAGTGAGAATATGTTAAAAGTTTTTTTTACAAAATCTGCCTACCATGTAACCCTTCAACCCATTTGGTCCTGGCTTTCCTGATGATCCTGGAGAGCCCGGTAGGCCAGGGATTCCCGACGAGCCCTTTGGTCCGAGCTGTCCTGGGGGACCCTGCAGCAACAACATCAGTCTGTAGGTCCTACTAGCTCGCAATCACAGAACTCTTCATTAAGTAAAAATAGTCTTGCTAATCGAATACCACAGAAACGAAATTCCATTAGTCTGGTCCTACGAGTGTGTGAGGGTCTACCAACGACGTCATTTAAAATTTTGAAAAGCTTCATTCGTATTTGAACTTTCAACAAACTCTAACAACATCGAGGCTGATGTGAATGGGGTTCTTGAAAGGCGATATAATTATAAATGCAAAATGATATTGCATTGCAAACCTGTATTTTACTCAGGCTTGCTTGAATACTGCACAGTTTGGTCACAGAACTGTGGCTCCATCTTTGGAACTCCATGCTACACAATTAGCCTATATATAGCGCCATCAAAGTGTTGACTGTATGCTTGTGAACAACACTGAACATCTTATATCCTGAAACTTGATGAATAAATTGATAATTTAATTAATATATTCTGAGAAGTAGGTCAGTGGTCATTTGGCCAATGCATCGACTTTCACCTCAGCGACCTGGCTTCGAATCTTGGATCTGCCAAGTGAAACCTGTAGAGATCGCATTGTTGAACTGTGCATATAACATTGAAGGCAATGATGTTCGATATGACAAATTATATCTAATAACCCAGGGGTTATTTTAACGTGCAGCTGGACACAAAGTGTGTAGGCCTAGTTGGGAAAGAGATTTATGCAGTTGAAAATCAGATCTTGTGCAGTTACTTTTTGCCTAGTTGCGTGAACCGACGAGAAGTTAGTGGTAAAACGTTGGACACAAACATGATAGTAACAGCCCAAAGTGAACATCTTTGAGGCGGTTTATTTGGGTGATATCTATTTTCAGCAAAAGAATAGGCCTGTTGAAATTTGGCGTGAACTATAGAAGATATGGTGATTACATGCAGTTTTCAAGTCAAGCATTAGACCGATACGGCGAAGGTCACCCGTGTGCATGAAGTAAGAGAGGGGGAAATGGGGGGGCGGCGCCATAATAGCCCCGTCAAAATAGCCCCGTCAAAACAGCCCCGTCATAATCGCCCAAAGACAAAATAGCCCCCGTCAAAATCGCCCAGCGACACAATAGCCCCGTCAAAATAGCCCCGTCAGAACAGCCCGGGGCTATTTTGTCGGGGACCGCAAAGTCGCGGAAGAACACGATTTTCGTAAGAAAAACGACCGACGAAAATAATTTCTTTTAATAAGCCCAATTGATTAAAATAATGATTGTAAATTTTACGATGGCTTCCGGAAATGATCGTGTTGGTAAATCGAACTATATGAATAGAAGTCGGATTTAAGCCTTTTCCTCAATCCAGCCTCTATTTAAGATGTAAGCTTATAGGCTAAAAGCCTAAAACCTACATCCAGCTTCGATTTCTCATACCATTCATTCAGCTTCTGTAATATATAAAATACCTTGACCCCGCTGTGATTTCTCAAGCGTTTTATCATCCATCCAGCTTCTATTTTGGATCTATGAAGGTTCTATTTGACATCCATAAAACCTTCATCCGGCTTCCATTTCTTAAGCGTTTTATCACTCATCAAGGCTTTATATATCTCAAATAGAATTTGTATGAATGATAAAACGCTAAAGAAGCTGAATGAATGGTAAAACGGTTTATATATATGTATATTAAATAGAAGCGGAAAGGTTTACATAGGCTGTTTTGACGGGGCTATTTTGACGGGGCTATTTTGTGGGGGCTATTTTGTCGGGTACTGATTTTTTCTGGGCTGTTTTGTCTTTGGGCGATTTTGACGGGGCTGTTTTGTCATTGGGCGATTATGACGGGGCTGTTTTGACGGGGCTATTTTGACCCGGGCTATTATGACGGGGTGCCGGGAAATGGGTGATGTAATCGAAGACAAGGTTCTGCTAAAAATCACACATAGGCTGCAGACAGAAGAATTTGCAGTACGGGCTAAATGTATGGGCGGATGCAGATTCAAGGCCTGTTGTAGGTTGATATTCTGATAAAGTTGTAAAGGCCGGGGTTATCCTTCATACCATAATGACAACTTCTTGGCCATCGTAGTCTACTTTCTCCTGCTTTTGCCGCTTACTCTGACAAGCTGAAGCAGGAAGGGACGTAGATAGTCAGACGCATAAAGCAAAATAGTCTACTATAATATAACAACCCAAGTATCTAACTGGAGACAGGCGATGAAAAAGAAAAGAATTAATCCGGCAGACATCCAGACTGAGCTAGCCTTTCAGCTACACAGGCTATCCAATACATACATACATGTACATGATGTAGGATTGTAGGTCAATGTACACTCAAATTTTCTTCCAAATTCTCCATATATCCCCATATTACACGCAACCTTTTTGAGTTTATGTGATCCCATCTAAAAAATCACCATCCTCAGAATCTGAAAAATACACGTAGGCCTATATGTTATTGAACTAGCATCTCGCAGAGGGGTGTAGACTTAGATGAGATAGGATCGAGGAACGGAACCCGGAACTTGTGGTGTTGACGGAGATGCTTATTTCTTATATCCCCAAATATTTCAGAAATATTATCACAAACATTATTAAAGATTTCTACGGTGTTATCCACTGCTTGTCCATAATTATCAATTTTTATACAGATGACAGCCTAAACTGCCACCATTACGTTGTGTAAATTAAAAAAAATTAAGGTATAGGTAGGGGGAATTATTCAAGTCTTAAACCACGTCTCTGAGTACCAAATTATGATTGAATTTGTCAAGGTATCTATCTATCTGCTACCAGACAGCGTCGAGCCTTCTCGGTTGTTGGCCCTTCCACATGGAATGGGCTCCCGTTTGCACTACGCTTACTACCAGGTACCTCGGAATAATTTTCCTGCCTTCTACAAGTTGCTCAAGACCTATCTTTTTAGCTGTGGCTGGACTGGGGAGCGCCTCTGAGTAGGCTTCTTGAAGGAGCGCTATATAAGTTTTCGGAATGAATGAATGAATGAATAAAATGCTATTACAACAGTGGGCAAATGACTTTTTCAAACAATGAACGAGAAAAGAAAATTATGAGTATTTTTTTCAAATGATAGCCTTAAATGCCAGATTAACAGCGTGCAAATGAAAAAAATTAAACAATAAGGAGGAGACTCTCTTAACTCTAAAAACCATAGCTGTCAGCATTTAAAAAGAGCAATTTTGTTCAGATGACAGTTACAGTGTGGAAATTCAGAAATGTAAACAATGGGGAGTCGCATTTATTGAAGTTTCAAACCATACCTTTTGGCGTGAAATTTGTGAGCAATTTTTTTAAAGATCACAGTTGCCATCATAATGCTGTAAAAAATATTTAAACAATGGGACGGGACACTTATTAAAGACCTAAACCATGACTATCAGCACTGAAATGATGAGCAACCTCGCTAAATTACAACTCAGAGTACCACCAGTGTGGAAATTAAACAAAATTTGAAAATGGGATTGGTACATCACCTTCCAAAACCCCTACCCAGTTAGGTGCTCGTGCATTGGAAATTATTGTCCTTCGGTCGCTCGTTCGTTTCCGCAAACCCAGGACCAAGTCTGCGGCTATGTTCACACACACATTCTGGTTCTCATGAATGAATAACACCAGAGCTAGTAGCGTATAATATTTTCGGCAGTCGTACCCTAATCGAAGTCATGGTGTGGTAAATATCATTTGCATGTAGATCGGCGACGCGGCTCCTGGTTAAAACTGCTATTAGCCTAAACAGTTCTGTCAGTATAGGCCTATCGATCAATAATGACCATTTGGGAGGTTTGCTAATGATATCTGTCGGTCCTACATCGTATTTCGCAGTTAGTGGGTTATATTCTAAAAAAAATTGAAATTAGCTAAAAGATTTTATTTCTTGGGGAAATATCTTATTTTGTCTGCTAGCTTTAACTTTAGCAAAACAATATCATGTTGATCTTAATGACCAGGGTTTCAGAGCAGAAAAGCAACATTTAGACGTACCCTTACATAGGCCTACTAGCGAAACTTTGGAAGTGTTCAGGAACATAGGACCACTTAACTTTATTACACTTAACAATCTCTCTGAGTTATTTCCAATTCCATGCAGCAACAGCAGAGCATCTGTAATGGATCTTTAAGGGATCTCTAGTCGATTAAGGATATTGAAAAGTCTAAACGTCTAAGAACGTCTAGCTGATTTCATTCGTTAATTCATTTGGAGATTTTGCCATGATGAACTTTGAGTCAAACATTGTCATAACAATTGATTTTGATCTTTAATATGAATTTTTATAAAGTCGGAAAATCTTAATATTCAAACATCTAAAGCTCCAGTCGAAGGCCAAGCGCAAAGCTCCAGCTTATTAACGAGCGCACACCAAAAGCTGCTTCAGCTTTGGGTGACAAATCCCTGGTCAAGGACTTTCTTATGTCCAGTCTCAAAACACGTCATTTATGTGCAGTTGAGAAAATTCCTTAAAATAACCCCTGTAATAACCTACGTAATAATAACGCAGCAATTAGGAATAATAGAGTTGTACAGTATAATCATGTCCTTTTCATATAATATTGAGTACCAGGTAACTGTCCTTTTCAGTCGTCCTTGGGTTGGGAGCGCTCACGAGTAGTAGTCCTAAAGGAGCGCTGTATAAATTCTCTGAATGGATGAATGAACGAATGTAATCGTAGGTCTGCTTTGATTCAGTCGATCCACCGAATTTCCATTTCCATCATCCTAAGATCAACTATTTGAAACAATGTTCTGCGTTCCTCCTTCTCTGTCTCCTGCAGGTATTCTTCACACCTATATGTTGGGACAACTTCTCTATTTCGACGCAGGGCTCGTGAATAAGCTGGCACCCTGTACTCACCCATGAGCGAGCAGCTCTTTAGCATTTTTCAATCTACGATTGCAACAAGGCTTTAGCGCCAGCAGCAGCACTTACCAGTTGACCGTCCCTTCCGGTTTGTCCAGGTGGTCCATCGATTCCAGTTTCTCCTTTGATTCCCTGTCTTCCCTCGGGTCCTAAAGGTCCTGGCAATCCAGGTGGGCCCTAGCAAAACACACAATCTTTCTATAATTTATGTGAAAGAAGTTCAGACAAGACCATAGGTCTATCATGCAAATACAAAGTGCTACCTGAAATTAGAAAATGCGCTATTCGAATGTGCAGAATTGCAGATGCATGATTACGGAAGTTTTAAAATTTTGTAGCAATTTGAACAACTGAAATGTAAGCTTAGCTTAACGCATGACCTATATTTTTTTAATGTTGCAAAAACGTAAAATTTATTAACACTATATTACGGTATATAATAGTCATTCAACGTATCTTTACCGTGATGCCAGGCGCTCCTGGAGGTCCTGCGGGTCCAGCTGGTCCAGGAGGACCCTGAAAAACATAATCGTAGTCTCAACTGTAAACATGATACTTGAAGGCAGGACATAAGTTTAATCCTGAATGCTGCGTCAAGTCAAACAACAGTCCAGAGAGGTCTACAAAGGACAAGATTTGATTCTTGGTAGACCAGACAGAGGAGATGATAGCCAGCACTATTAACTAACCAACTTTTTCACATATCCACTCAGCCATTCTGTCAGTCATGCAGTCAGTCAGTTAGTTAGTCAATCAATCAATCAGTCAATCAATCAATCAATCAGTAAGTTAGATAGTCAATAAATCAATCAATCAACCAATCAATCAGTAAGTCAGTCAGTCAGTCAGTTAGTCAATCAATCAATTAGTAAGTCAATCAATCAGTTAGTAAGTCAGTCATTCAGTCAGTCAACCAATCAATTAGTAAGTCAATCAATCAATTAGTAAGTCAGTCATTCAGTCAGTCAGTCAGTCAGTCAGTCAGAGTCTCAACGATAACTTCACTAATTTGCAAAATCACTGCACGCCACAATAATGAAGAGTTGTCGAATGTCGACGAAACAGATGAGGCCTACCTTTTGGCCAGGGTCACCAATTTCACCCTTGGGACCAACTGTTCCGGGCATACCCTGCTTTCCAGACGGACCGATTGGTCCAGGCAGACCTCTCGGTCCCTCAGCTCCCTGAACAACAAAACAATATTCAATGTTGAAACAGTCAATTGTCTTAATTTAATCTGTGTTCATTCCTGCAGTCCTGCAGGTGCATACATCCACGTGATTCATCTTTGCTCGCCGGCTCTTCATTCGTTACACAGACTTTATCATATCGATGTAATGTAAATTAAGTGATTTAAAGTATAGGGATCTGATCCTTCATTTTTTATTAATTGTGGATCTGTCATTTATATAGGATAAGTCTAAATCGTTATACTATTGACAATTTTTGCATCGGCACACACACACACACACGCACACACACACACACACACACACACACACACACACACACACACACACACACACACACATATATATACACACATATATATATATGTACAATGAGACATGGCTTGTGCTTCACCTGATAGTGCTGATCTAGTGTGAACCTATATTATGTGTTTTAATTCTGAAATTATTAGAGGGCACCAATTATCCATATCTGCAGAACCCAAGATCGAACTACTACGCATAAAGAATTAGGTTAATTACCTGACTTCCGTGGATACCCTGTAGACCTCGTTCCCCTGGTTCTCCTGCCACGCCCTAAAATCAAATGATCAAAACATTGGATTTTGATTGATTGACAGACAAGATAAACAGGAAGACAGACATATAGATAGACAGACAGATAGGAAGACAAACAGATAGAAAGACAGACAGATTATACACAGATAGGAAGACCGACAGATAGAAAGACAGACAGATTATACACAGATAGGAAGACAGACAGATAGAAAGACAGACAGATAGGCAGACTGGCAGACAGACAGATAGAAAGACAGACAGACAGGCAGACAGATAGAGAGGAAGACAGACTGACCAAACACGAATGCAGTTAGCTCATGAATGGATTATGAAAACAAGATTAAGATCAGGTTTGATAAGGATTGATTATGTAAACGTCATGTTGTGTCATGTTTTGTCATGTTGTGTCATGTTTTGTCATGTTGTGTCATGTTTTGTCATGTTGTGTTGGATCAGATTAATTAGATGAGATTAGTTTTGAATGGATGAATCGGATTCATACAATACAATACAATTTATTATTTGTAACGCGCTTTAACAAGACACGACTTGCACAAAAGCGCGCGGCCTATGATGTTAACAGTCGCTACAGCCAAATCATGCAGTAGAAACACTCACAATTGCTCCCATCTGGCCTGGAGGACCTGGAATTCCCGGAGGTCCTGGAGGTCCCTGAAAGGACAAGAAATTCATATTTCACATTCACTTATCCCATGCAAGATATATAAACCATGTAACGTTAATTAATTTGTTGTAGCAATGTAGCGGCGCTAAGAAAACGTTTAATGAAACTGGTATACATCCCACAAAGAGATCATCATTGGCTGTTCATGAAACTGCATTTCAAATCGATGACACGTCAGTGATCTTTGCAACCTCAATAATCAATATTGTATCCGTGTCTCGACTTCTTATGCTGCTTCAGCACACAGCCTTACCTTAAAGCAGAGGTGTCAAAGAGCTGGCCCGCGGGCCATTTCTGGCCCGCCGACTATTTTTTTCTGGCCCGCGGAGCCTTCCCTGAAGATTACAAAATTAGAGGATAAAAGTTCAAATTTAAATATTTTACAGTCAGCGCCAAATACATGTAGGTTTTTTTCTCCCTGACATCACTTTTGTTCAGACGCACAGCTCTATGAAGACAGTGTATCTATGGTTGCCGGTTGGTTGACTCTCAAGGATTCTGTCTTAGAGGATAGGTTACTTATGAACATTTTATGGTCATGATTTCACTCTCAACGATAGATGGCGCCCCACTTAAAATTCCGTTTCTAACGCTAAGAACCATGCTTTGAATCTCCAAAGACATTATTCTATATTGCAAACAATCATTCGTCAATCTGCTTTCATAGATGTAATTAATTGAATGCTTTTGTTCTGTAAGCAAGATGTGAAATTTTCCGAAACTCCGATTATCACCTGCAAACTTGTACAAAGCGGTTAAAGAAGAAGAAACCAGTCCTATGTATAGAAAGTCCTTGGTTGTCTGTTGGCAAAATTATAATATAAGTCTTATAATATTTAAAATGTCAAAATTTAATAAGAAGCGAAAAGTGGGCTTTGCTCTTTTCGCGATATTTGGATCAGATCACAACCCAATTTTGCTCATTTTTTGGAAGATGTTCACACGCTAGCTCCATCTGTAAGAGAGCTGGCGGCCGCGCGTCTGTGAAAGAGAGCGTGCGGGTCGCAGTTCGATTCCCGAAGGTGGCTATTTCAGAGATTCAAAATCTCGGGCTAGCACGGTCCGTCCACGGGGACCTAAATGGCGTGGCATCCATTCAAACGGGCGAGCGGTGAAGGTTCTCACCCTCAAGGTCAAGGTCATAATTCAGCCGCTATATAAAAATCCGATTACATTTACACTGGCCCGCCACTTGTTGGAAGATGTTCACACTGGCCCTCCACTAAAAAAGGTTTGACACCTCTGCCTTAAAGGATTCTGCATCGCTGTGCATAATCATTTTCGTCCTCACTCACATCCAACACTGTAGGCTTATATCCGTTTCATATTGAAGACACGCTGCTTCTCTTGCCAAATCATTTCACTTATAAACTTCTCCAACTTAACTGCCTAGACAGTGTTCACCATCAAGGGCGGATACAGGAATTTTCGAGGGGGGGCCAAAATTGTTGGTCTTGTGAGACAGGAGAAAATTTTTTTGGTTCAATCGACCAATTTTTCATCCGCCGAAAAAACTGATGACTTTTTTTTTTTTAGTCATCGACCAATTTTCCGGGAAAAAATACCATTTCATCCGCCGAAAAACTGATGACCTTTTTTTTTTTTTTTTTTTAGTCATCGACCAATTTTCCGGGAAAAAAATACCATTTCATCCGCCAAAAAAAACTGATGACTTTTTTTATTTTTATTTTTATTTTAGTCATCCATTCATTTTTCAGGAAAAGAAGATGCCATTTCCGAACGGGGGGCCATGTCCCGTACGATTTTCTAATAGGGGGGGGCCAGATGTCCTGTTTTTCTCTCCCACTACATGTGTTTAAAACCAAATGGGGGGGGCCACGTTCCATGTAATTTTTAAATGGGGGGGCCATGGCCGGATTGGCCCCCCCCCTGGATCCGCCCCTGTTCACCATTACCTGTAATAAGGCATCACTGGTGTCATATCTTGCGGGAGTATGCTTCTTTTGTATACGGTGTGTTCACAGCCTTTATAGACACCAATGACGACAACTTACCCTCGTCTGTTCTTCTCAATGAATGACCTCATATGCGAATGAATGGATGAACGAACGAATGCATGAATAGAAGAATGGACTAAACAAATGGCAAGGTGAAAACGAACAACTCGGCCAAGGTCAACACGGAAGTCAATCAGCAGTCTCGAAATTGCAATCGTTAAATGCAAGAACCAAGTGTGATGCCTAAGAGAGGTAGATCGTGGTTTCAAACATTGATGCTGTGCATTCAAATTTCAGATTAATTTGGTTTTGACCAATACGCAATAAGTCAACCAAAAACATATTTGCCTAGAGTCCTAGAAGATAATTTTACCACTCACCATTTCCCCATATTCGCCCTTTGTGCCGCGATCTCCCAGATATCCAGCGTCACCCTGAAATTTTCATAATAGATTCAAAATAATATCTCAATTCTTCAGATAATGCTGCAAATTATTTGAGCAGTAATTTTCAGATTAAATTCAAGAGCAGTCTCAGGAATAATCTCCCGATTATATTCTCCTGAAGGAGTTCGCAATAGATCTATTCTGTAAAATATTATCGAGGATAATTTCCATATTAATCTGCAGAAGAATGACCATAATTGCCTCAGCTGACTCTAACCATCGACTTTTTTTACTACTTTACCTCAGCCTATTTTGATATTTCTGCATTACTCACCTTTTCCCCATCTTCTCCCGGAAGTCCAATTGTTCCCGTTGGTCCAGGGTCACCCTGAAAATAATAGAATATAAATCTCTGCATGCGTATCGTATGTTTGCACGAATGCACGTGTGTGCGTTATGCTGCTCCAGCATAACACACACGTCATGGCCGAGGAAATCTCCGTCCTGAATCTTGAGATGAACTTGTTGTTCTCTTTGACCACTCCTCAAACACACAGTAATTATACATTGGGCATCGCTCTTTTGGGTAGGGACTCTGCCTACATACTCATTACAAGCATCCGAAAACTGTTCTTCATTATTGCAGGTGCACTGGCTGGAAGTGCCGATGAGTAGGTTATCTTGGAGGGAGCCATAATAATTATATAGACCTACATGTAAGTCGCGAGTGAATTATATATAATTATGTATGTATTGATGCATACATGCATAATGTATGTACTATGTATGTATGCATGTATGTATGTATGTATGTATGTATGTATGTATGTATGTATGTATGTATGTATGTATGTATGTATGTATGTATGTATGTATGTATGCATGCATAATTTTCATATGCATGTATGCATGTATGCATGTATGCATGTATGCATGTATGGATGTATGTATGCATGTATGCATGTATGCATGTATGCATGTATGCATGTATGTATGTATGTATGTATGTATGTATGTATGTATGTATGTATGTATGTATGTATGTATGTATGTATGTATGTATGTATGTATGTATGTATGTATGTATGTATATACGTATGTATGTGTGCATGTATGTATGCATGCTCACCTTACATTACCACGTCTTATCTTGTCCTTGTCCTGTTAGTTATAATTAGCATTATCCTAATCCATATCATCCTTATCACATTGTCTTACTGTCACTCTCACCTCACCTCACCCATTCATAATATATACATATAATTATATATATAATTATATATATATATATAGTTATATACATATTCTGTGATAGACTAATTGATGACGTCATACCGCTCGTCCTCTTTCTCCTCTTGGTCCCTCGAGGCCGTTGGGTCCAGCCACTCCCTACAAACGAAGGACAACAAGACACACGTGTTACCTCGTGTCCCACTTGACTGAATCAACGACACCTACACAATGAAAGCCAGTGGCCATGCCGGGATTTTACGTTACAAGGCAAGAAACCATGCTAAGCCATAGAGATTAATCACACTATTTCTGCTGGCTCAGCCCTTAGGTGGGAGGGAGGCCCTACGGAAGAAGCCCATGCTTGTGCATGGTCAGCTGATTGAGCGGTTTTAAGTAATAGAGCAAATCAATCACTTTGCATGTTCACTATTCAGCTATTTCGACAGAAAAGAAGTTCCATAATGGGACCTAATGAAAATTAGACTTATAGAGCTTAAACCCAGGATGCAGTGCGTCACCAAAATGGCAATGCTTGATTCATCTAAGACTTTAAGTCTTTCTAATGCATTGCTGCCTTATAAATAGTGCGTGCTGTTGTTAGTCTGCGTTTATTTAGCGCCTACTCGGAAGACATAAGAAGAATAAAACTAAATTGATTAGAAGCACTAAGGCTAAGGAATGTAAAATTGAAGCAATGAAAATAGTCACCAATTACCTGACTTCCTTTGACGCCTCCTGGACCATGTGGTCCTGGAGCACCAGGTCGACCCTACAAGGAAACCATTGTCAGCGTTATAACTAAGATGAGCCGACCTTATAATAAACTTACTATTCCTTGTAATGTAACGTCCCTGCAAAGTATTTAATACTAGACTAAACTGGTGGACACACCGCAACAATCGTGTTAGAGAAGATAATAAAAGAAACATTAAGCATAATTATTATATATAGGCTAAGTGTGTATATGTATTTTTGTGTTCGTGTAGGTATGTACATTCATGCACATATATTTAAGTATGCTTGCTTGAGTATAGGCATGCATCTGTATGTGAATGTACGCAAGTGAAGTGACCGGTTTTTGTATGTATGTGCGTCTGTACGCATTTCGTACTAGAATACAGGGCAAAAACTAGTTCTCAATTTTCAAAGCCAGATGATCACTTACAGGAGGTCCGCCTGATCCCATGTTTCCTGGAATTCCTAGACCGCCTTTCGATCCCTGCAAAAACCAACTTTATCTTACAAACTTTTCTTTTATCTTCTCATTCGCAATGAAAATTATTAACCAATAATAATTCTCATATATTTTAATATGACCAAATAACAATTGGTTCAGTTTAAGTTAGCAATAAATTCTATTTGGTATAGCACTCTGTATCTGTATTCTGTATAATGCAATCACGGGTTCACTAGGCCTACTGCTGAACTGATTCTGTGTTGCAGCAATAGATATGATGTCATGCACAATTGTCTCGTGCCTCGCTGTCAGTAACATCAATAACTATTATCCATATGTATGATCATCACTTATAATCATCATCACCGCCATTCGAGTGGCCATCATCATCATACCGCCAATGATGCTCTTCATTTTGTCCATTACCATACTGTCTTCTGTATATATGTTTCAACCAATAAAAGTAGCATTGTAAATTCTTCTTGACCCTTCGTCCATACCATGTCAGGCAAGCTATATTAAGGCAGGGCAACACCAATTCATGTCATGGCAAGCAGTGCCGAAACACCCTATTATGTCAGTGCATGCAACATCAATCTCGCTTACCGGTTGTCCTGGAGATCCCATGTTTCCTGGGTCGCCTCTTGAACCTTCTGTGCCCTGTTTACAACACAAATGCAAAAACGAAAGGTGAAAAAACGATCAGTATTTTAAGACAACCTTACATGCTTCGATTGACTGAATGATGCATGGAAACATACATTGGAAGGCAGACACTTAGATGGGCGCAAATATATGCAGACGGACAGATTGCGTATTGCGCGAGGACGACATGCAAAAGTCTATAGCCTAGGTTACGCAAAGAGCCGAGAAAAGCTGTATGATCGACCAAAATAAGAGAAACAGAGAGACAGACACAGACATATATACAGACAGATAGAGAGAGGGACATCGTTGTTCAAAAGTGCGACATGGAAATTCCTCACAGAGCAAAAACAATTCTTTCATTAGGCGAAGGAAATCTTGAATACGGTTGGGGTGGAATAGGGAAAATAATCATGATATTAATCATAAGTATTCAAGTGATATAGGATCTAGGTAGGAAGCACCAAAATCTCCCTTCTTCTCTTCTTCCTTTTCCCATACCTTCCCTTTCTTCATACCATTTCCTTCCATTTCTTCCTTGTCTTTTCTTTTCCCCCTCTCTTCTTTTCTAGCGTTACCTGATTCTAAAGTCACCACTCACCAATGTACAGTCGATGCACTCAGCTTATTACCACATTCGCTAAAGGGGCAGAACAAGAACAGACTATCTTTGGAATATCTTTCTGCCGCAGCGGTTTCTTCGCAGTCACTTTTAAGAGCAAACCATGTCTCAGTTTAATGTAATGTCTTAGTTTGCCTTATGGCTCGACAGAAATGAAGACGCTGTGTTATGGACTCGTTAACATTCTAAAAGCGCCTTTGGCTTGACTAGCATTATTAATTTTATGAGCCATCAGTAAATGATCCAAAATAAACTGGCTGTAGTATGTCAGCAAGAACTCAATAGAACGAATATAATTATAATTACTGCGACGGTGAATGTTCATATAATTTCAATTGTAACTTGTCTTGTCTTCTTGAACGCGTGTCTCGCAAATTAACTCGAACGCCGGGTTTTGTCTGACAGGGTCACACATCTGCTTAAATTCTGGACTGCTTTAGAAAACTATTCGTGACTTACCGGTGACCCGATGAGTCCTCTTTCGCCGGGAAAGCCTCGAGGTCCAGTCGGTCCAACTGGACCAGATGATCCTTGCGATCCTGGAGAGCCCTGTGCCAAAGCAAAACAAGGAGGTTAGTGGATGGATCAAAATATATAATTGACTCTTACAAAATGCGACAAATTTTACAAGATTGGAAACAATTTTCTAATGATGACGATGATCATGATGATCATGGCTGAATAGTTGCCTTAAATAGGCGCTAAATAATTGTTCGGAATGAATTCACGAACGGTGGATAGATGGTTGGATGAATGAGTGGATATAGATGGCTGGATGGATGAATGGATTGATGGATGGATGGACGGACGGATGAACAGATGGGTAGATGAATGAACGAATCGGGTGGGTGAATTGACTATGTCAAGTGTAATAATAATCATAAAAGTATAGTAGGAGTAGCTTGCAGCAGCAGCAGCAGTAGCAGTAACAGTAGCAGTAGTAGTAGCAGTAGCATTAACAGTAGTAGTAGTAGTAGCAGCAGCAGCAGTAGTAGCAGCAGTAGCACTAACAGTAGTAGTAGGCCTAGTAGCGCCTGTAGTATGAAATGTGATCTGAAATATGATCATGAAAGCTCGAGATTGCTGCTTTGAACTTTAATTGGGGTAGGGTGTATCCAAGCAAAATATATTGCTCGTTTAAATTAAATAAATTCTTAAACTTACTGGGGCGCCATCGTTGCCAGCCTCACCGAGTGGACCTCGTTCTCCGGGTGGACCCTAAAAACAACAACTCCATAACTTTCGTAATCGTAAACTCGACAATGTCTCAAACGATGCTAAAAGCGATGCAAACGGCACTTTATTGATCGCTAATGCTGAGTCAAATTAGATGGGTTGTCAAAGATAGAACATAGCGAATTTGGCAATAAATTATCACTTAATTAAGGATCAATAAATTATCACATAATTAAGGAACAATCGTTGAACATTTCGTTGCGATTACTATTACACAGTCGAGGTAATGAATGTTACAGCAATTAGGCTACACTTTGCAGTTGTGATTGCAAGATCTATTGTACGGCTGCTACTAAGAATTGTTCACAAGTGTTCCACAAATAACTGATGATTAGATTACAAAAGCACACTAGACAGCATTAGATTAAATTATAAAAGCACACTAGACAGCATCAGATGTACTCGAGCTTCGAGGCATCGAGTGAAATGCTATGCTAAGCACCAGGACGTAATTGAAATAGACCTAAATAAATCTTAAAACTTGTAGAAACTAAAATAGATAATCTTGAAACATTATCTGAAGATCAGTCAAAAAATATTAAAAGGTTAGGTAACATGAAAGTTGTCTTATGGGCATCGTGTGATCGACAACACAGAATCCTTCTAGCTGTTATAAGAAGCTACATAGATCTAACCGTTGTTTTATTCGGTAGCACTTTGTGAGCAATCCGACCATTGTGCTGTGCAGACTCGTGCAACGGTCTTGAACAAGTTGTTTGTTCACACTTTTATCGCACTTTATCGCACACACTCAGATTAAGATTTGTCTAAAGTGTACGCATAGCAATGCTGCAAGAAACACGTATAGAAAAAAAATGCAGCACTGTCCGACAGAATAGAAAGAGAATAATTTGTCCTAACCAGAAGTCCGGGTATTCCTCGATCTCCGGCAATTCCTGCTGGTCCAGCTGCTCCCTAAAAGAACCAAAGGGAAAAGGCGTCAATACAGTTTACAATACCACTGATCAAAACATCGACGAAAATTATGATTTTATGAATGCAAAGAAGTAAAATATAAATGTTGTAGCCTACAGCCTCTGAGGTGTGACTTACACTAATAGCAGCCCTTTACCAGTCCAGTGACTCTTCACTCTTCGCATGTAATGATATAACAGAGACGGATATGAGATATAAGCTCTACCAGGCCTATACAACGTCACTATTTACCATGCCAACCACTGCCGTATACCACATACATAAAGACATACATACATGCACGCTAAGATACAAACATTGTGTACTCCGTAGGACTTATTTTGTATCACCGTGGTTGTAATGGGAGCACCTCTGAGTAGACCTAATTCTCTTGAAGGGGATACATGAATTCTTGAAGTAGCCTAAATGAATGAATATATACATACCTCATACATACATACATTCATAAGTGTATATATGCATACAATGTCATGCATGCATAATACGTACATATATAGACTATATACACAAACATGCATAGATCTATTATAAATACCTAAATACATATAGCCTATAGGAATAGCCTATATACTTACGTACATTATACATAGACTGGCCTGCAGGATTCGCACGATAGCTATGACTTAAGAAAAGACTCCACCATTTAAGTTTATCTTGGTATATTTAAATCAAAATAGTTTATTCGCCAGCATAAAAGTTCCGTATGAACGGAGCAACAAATCGCTTTCTCCAGAAAGAATGGAAAACGATAATTTTGTAACTCCGAACGAATTAATTATATACGACTAACGAACTCTACGTCATTTTTTCGCAATAGGCTATCTCTTTCTATGCATTTTCGACCGCCTTACACATGGGCTGTTCCCCAACAAGCCAAGAACCCTATGACTCATCGACATCGTGTACGGAAAATCTGCAGAGCACCAATAATTAACCAATCACTTACATGTACACGACAACGTCATCGAAAATGTTTCTGCCAATGCGCGCTTACAGATTGCTAAAATAATTGACAGAACATTGCGTACACACGTCCTTACGTTCATCGCATTAAAAATAACATGAAGAGCCTCACCGGATTGCCAGGCTGTCCAACAGCACCTGGTTGACCAGCAGCTCCAGGCATTCCCTGCAAAAGACAATAATGATATTACGTCAAATGAAGGCGAAGTCTGGCAAAAAGAAAAACACACCTAGAGCTAAAAATCCCTGACGACTAATTCTAATCTGTTATTTCCGGATCAACTCTATACGAAGTCAGAAATAATTCGACAGTGTATAAAGCGCTGCTGGAGTCCCCGTGGATCCAGCTTCTCCTAAAGGATCTGGAGGTCTCAAATACCCCGGCGGGCCAGAGTTTTCCTGAAAGAGAGTTGGGGGAGCGCTGCAGACAGATGTGCACAGAACACAACTAAGTCCACTCAGTGATGAGCGATGTCGCACGCCAGGAACCACGGGGTAAAGAAGAGATAGGAAAGAAAGAACGGGGAATAGGGTTATCGTTGGTGAATTGAAAGAAATTGTAATTTGGCTGATGAGCAACGGTGTATAGGTTTAAGTCAGACTCTCATCCACGCGTTGTGCAACGCTGGAAATTTCGTCAATTCATAATTTCAGCTACATTGCTTACACCAGGAGCAACTATTCGCAAAGATTTTTTTTACATATTGATTTCTTAAGCTAAAATCAGGTCAGCTTAGCCTACATAATCAAATCGAATCAACTAATCTTTCGCTTTATTATGCACACGTTCATTATAGAATAGCACACAATAGATAAATATCCACAACACTCATCAGTTTATCTGTGTTAACAATAATGGAAAAGAACAGAATGACATTTCCTACCATTTCTCCTCTTTCGCCTGGGAATCCGGGAAGTCCATCCTTGCCTGGATTACCCTACAATCGTTATCATTGTGGTCATCGTTGTTTCAAATATATTTAAATTCATTATTGTCTTAATTCGATTAAGGCAATTTAAGTATTGTCAAAATTTCAGTTTTGTCATGATATCAATATTATCATGATTTGATTTCAATACTAACATGATTTCAGTATTATCATGATTTCAATGTTATCGTAATTTCATTATTATTAGGATTCAAAAATCATCATAATAATAAGATAGGATCAGACTTACTGGAGACCCCATGGAGCCCATGTACCCTGGGGGACCAGGATTGCCTTGAAGGCCGTGGTCTCCTCTGGCTCCGATTGGACCAGTGGGGCCGAGTTCTCCTTTGGCTCCTGGAGGACCTGTAGGTCCCATCTTTCCCGGTGGACCAGAGTTTCCCTGAAAAAGATACAGAGCTTTTTCAGAACCAAAATACATAGTTACTACATCTGTAGCGTCGTTACCATGATGCATAGATCTATGACATTCATTGATATTCTGGTCTGTCTCTGTAATCTAGAACTAAAGTCAAAGTCCTAAACCATCAGAAAGCCAGGTTTAAATCCGCTAATTTGATGGAACTGACAGTCCAAATACCGAAATGAGTCAGCTGAAACAGAGTGATGATACATGTATATAGGCCTATTATGAGCAATAGACACAGTGTTGCAGATACGATCTACGGTTGACTTTGGTTATTTCGGCCATAACGATTTCTTACGATCTGCGCTGCATATACATATAGTCATATATATATATATATATATATATATATATATATATATATATATATATACTAGATGGGGTACCCGGCGTTGCCCGGGAAATTTAGAATTCGACCCGCTCCCGGCCTCAACCCCACCACACCACGCCCCACCCCTTCAACCCCCACCCCACAACACCCCACAGCAAAGCTCGAGGGTACGCGTACCCTAAAATAGAATACGTTAAAATACGTACGTACCTTTCAAAAAATAGAATACGCGTATGATACGTACCATACACGAAAATTTTATTCATGGTTTACTCGGCGACCCATAACCAACGTATAGTCTGACGTCAACTGTAGGCCTATGCGTCCTTGAAACCGGTACATCCGGTAGCGTAGCAGTAAATTTAATTCGATAAATTCTTTGGTTATAATATTAATTTAATGCAAACTGTACTGTATTTCTGATGAGAGCTAAGTACACGTGGCTGGTTTGCAAATTGGTGTAACTCGACAGTTGCAGTATAATTATCTATATATATATATAAGCTTATAGCCTACGCATCAGTCAGCGAGTCAGCGATGCCCAGAGAACGCGAGAAGGATTGGACGCACGTGTGAAAGTTTTGAAAAATTCGAAAAACAATTATTTGATCGAATGCAATTTTTTCGACAAGCAGTTCTGGGTTGGATCAGGCAATCGCATAAGAACACATCGTTGAAGTGCTGCAGCAGAACTGAGACGACTCACTGACATTAGTGCATTAAGTGCAATGTATGCTAGATAAACATAGATCTACAATATAGCATCGCAGCAATTTATTACGCCGTATACTGGGTTGTGAGTGTTTGCTTAAATTAAATTGAACATTCTTATAATGAGTAATGACGAGGCTAGCGTATTTTATTATTGTTTACGTACCCTAAAATAGGGTACGTTAAAATACGTACGTACCTTTCAAAAAATAGAATACGTACGGTACGTACCCTCGAGCTTTGCCCCACAGCACTCCGACCTCCAAACTGTCTTTAGATAAATTATATTATGTTAGAACTTAGAAACTGGATATAGGCACGGCAGAGATTCCTTAAATTGTAGCGGTTCTTCCCGGCATTGGTTGTCTACACTTACCTGAGCTCCTTGCTCGCCTCGGTCTCCCATTGGACCAAGAGAACCCTACAATTTACAATGCACACACAGTACCGTAAATGATCATGTTACAATATACCATCCAGTAAACGGGATAAAATTTTTAGAGCACAGCTTGAACTCGTCAACAAGAAATTACTAAAGTAGAAAAGCGTGTGGATGGAATACTTACTCTCTGTAATTATTTATAGAGTAAGCTTATATAATTATAGGCCCTACTGGCATTTGCAAACTTGTAATTAGACGTCTAACCGTTTGCTCTTAGTTTGTACTTCGATCTATGCGAAGACATGCTGGTAGTAACTTTCCTGTTGTCTAAATACTATTTGTTTAATTAATGATGCACTAATTATTCTTAGAGCCTATAGCAAATGTCATATGAAACATTTAACCTACATCGCGCTACATAAAACGGCTAGGTTGGCTACATAGATTCATTTATTTATGGAAAGTCAATATCGAAAATTGTCATGGTTTTGAATCGCGGTTTTGCTTAGAGGTCACGATAGATTGACCTTTTGGTGAGCGTATTCCTCAGAGGATTGTTAAGCAAAGGGGCTAAGCTTTCTTTGTATGGTATTGACTGCTTTGCAGACTACATGGTGCGCAGAAGTCTCGTGCATTGGCAACAAAACTACGATGACTGTACTGTAGATTGTGATAAGATTGTGCATTACTAACAAAATCCTGCGGTTAGGTTACACTATGATCCCATAATAGTCCAAAATTCTAAGAAATGTAGATTCTCCTTACTGCAGATCCTTTCTGTCCATTGCGACCCGATTTTCCGGCCGGTCCTTGGAGACCCTGGCAGAAGAACGAAGCTTCAATCAATACTTTATTGATCATCATGTATATGTATACATACAGTATAGCACAAACAAACAGTAGTTGAAAATGTCACATGCATTGATGTCAAAGGGTTAAGCCCAAAGGAACGTACGGTTCCGCTAACAGGGTTGCCCTAATTACATGAAGAATCAATCTATCATCAACTTTCTGCATAACAGTATATGTGTATAGACAGTTGTATATGATCAAGGTGTAAAACAATCTCTTCCATTTTACAAGTTTATCGAAATGCATTGAATGTAAGTTATGCAACTTAAACAAGTGGGGGAAAACAAAATAACAAACAGACTAAACTAAACTAAACTAAACTAAAAAAGCTAAAAACACAACAGTTAAGAGAATACAACAGTGCATGTGTAGGTAGTGCACTTCAAAACAAAACCATTTTGTGCAATTATGCAATAGTATCCAAAAGAAATAATTTCAATTTGTATTTGAATTGGTACATTGTAGTTACACAAGTAAGATCAATAGGCAGAGAATTCCACATCGACGGTCCACATATTCTAATACTATGCAGTCCAGTAGTGGTACGAACACTTCTTTGGTGGTATCTATTTACAGATCGTGTATAATGTCCATGAACGTCTGAATTTTTACAAAACCAGTGGTTGAAGCTTGGTATGATTAGATTTCTGTGAAGTTTGTACATAAATACTCCAATTTGTAGTTTATTAATGTAGTCAAAAGGCAGAATTTTCAAATCACTGAATAATGGTTGTGTGTGGGCTCTAAAAGGTGCATTGCATATAATTCGAACAGCTCGCTTTTGTAGGGTTGTCAAAATAGTTAAACGAGTGTGGTATGTGGAAGCCCACGTAATATTACAATATGACATATAAGGGTATATCAAAGAGTAATATAAATTCACAAGTATATCTCGCGGCATAAGGTGTCGAACACGAGAGATTATGCCTATATTTTTTGATATCTTTTTGGATATAGAGATTATATGCTCCCTCCATGTTAATTGTTCATCAATGTGAACACCCAAAAATTTGGTTGATGATACCCTACAAATACATTGTTCATCTATTTTAATTGATATATTGCAATTTGTTGCTGTTCTAAGTTTAATTTTAGAGCAGAACAAAATAAAATTCGTCTTCTCAAGGTTCAGCGATAATTTGTTGGCTTTGAACCAATCGCCTACAAGTTTTAATTCGGCATTAATTTTGTTAACCAAGACTTCAATAACTTTATCTGACATAAACACATTGGTGTCATCAGCAAACAAGCTTAACAATTAACTTGTTGACAATGCACAAACAAGAAAACATGTACCATAGCGAGGTGATTACTTCAAAATCTTAAGTATTAAACTTGCAAAGCACCTAATGAAAGCTTCTGAACGTTATAGTTCGGTCTGCGGCTCAATTTCTAGTAACACTCTGCGTCTGTATTCCAACGATTGCTGGTCTAAGATTGCTGAGCGGACTGTTCTGTGTACTGACCGATTTGTACTAGACATCTTGTTATCGGAAATACAATTTTCTCACGCCTCCGATTCAGATCTAATTACCCTGCTTGCACAATAATTGCAATAAATAAGAAAAGGAAGGTAGATATAAAGATGGGATTGAAAGCCGTTCTCTACAATTAACTGAATCGAAGGATCTTAAGGTTTGCTTGATATCCTGATGATTGGAGTTGCCATGTGCATCATTAATCAACTCTGGTCTTTTTCATCAGGGATGGACTGAGCACGCATTTCTTATAAGTGGATATCTTGCAACAAAGGAGATTATAATTTGAGAAGAATACCTTTGGTCCAGCGGTTCCTGGAAATCCCGGATAGCCCGGTACTCCGCCGTGACCCTGGAATTGGATCAAATCAGCAATAGTTATTCGCCAAGTTAATATTAAAATAATTATTCTTAAATTATCAAACACAAGTACACCTGAATATATATGTTGCTCCACTTCGTTGAACGATAAACATTCAGAGTTAGCATAGTGTATGGATGATTTCAATTGATAGATGGTATACGATGAACGGATGGGGAGAAGGAGAGAAAGACAGGTAGGTAGAGAAGGAGGTTTAGGAGCGGATGGATAGATGGATGGAGGGATAGACGGAAGAATGCATCAACATAAGAGTGGACAAATGGATGGACGAGGAAAAGGATGAATGGAAGGATCGATGGATGAATTATTCATGAAGAGCTAGATGAATGATGAATCGGTGGCTGAATGAATCGATGGATGGATAGAATAACTGATGAAAGCATGGACGGATAGATAGATCAATGGATAGATCAATGGATGGATCGATGGTTGCAGGAATGAACGACGGAAGTAACTGATAGTTAGTCGGTTCTGAATTGTGGCGAATGAGTGGATGGATGGATAGATATTCACAGTTCATCGACAGAATGAATGACAATGTACCGTTCGATGTACAGACAATCAGACGGTACAACCAATTGAAGCCATTTCATAAGAAATTGGCAGTCATATATTATCTGGGCTTTTCACATAGAATATAGATGGCTATAGAGACAGCAATGACGACGATGACGAAGATAGGAAATATGAAAACCAGACAGACAGACAGGCAAAGATAACAAACAGACAGAAACATGCACATACGTAGAAAGACAGGTATAGGCCTATACGACGATAGATGGAAAGACAGAAGACAGACAAGTAGAAGGACTGAGAGACTAAAACTCTGCCTATATCATTTCATCCTGCTGGCAGCTGCCAATAATATTGCAAGTTCAGATAAGCTAGAAGAAATCGTAAAATACTGAAGACCTTCTCTCCTCTTGTTCCTGGGGGTCCAAGTTCGCCCCTCGGTCCAAGATCACCCTGCACATAAAAAAGACAATAATGGCAATTTAAGTTTTAAAAGACGACTGATACAATGAAAAGTAATTCTGCTCTGTATTACATATAATTATTGTCTTTTTCATTTAATTAACCATCACATTCATTATTTAACCAGTAAAAGATTGCCTCACACAAACATTCTGTAGGCCCGACGCGCAGTTGTATGCCTATTAGTATGCATATACACGTAATGTGCATCTATATATGTTTGTATGTATGATGTATGTGACGTTTTATGTATGGTTACATAATTTATGTGTGTTTGGACAGTATGGTTTTATGGGCTTATGTATGGTTTATGACAGCATGGTTTCATGGTAGTAATAATTATGAATACATGTATAATGAAATGCATATGAATCATGAATTCATATGCATTACATTAAAGCAGTGAAAGAACGGACAGATGAAGCCCACAATTATTAACTGATTGATATCATGAGGTACGATTTGTTAGCAGCATTGATTAATATACTGGTTTTCTTAAAATTGATGCTATATAAATGCAGGCCCTAACAAATGAATACATAAAATGAGTCTGTATATAGTGGAATACTCGTGTTACCTTTGGTCCAACAATTCCCTCTTCGCCTCTTGGTCCGCCGTCTCCTTTCGTGCCCTTGTCTCCCTGTATACCGGTCTCCCCTTTCAGACCATCGTAGCCTTGTGGTCCCTGAAACGACGTTAAAGATAAACTTGGATGAACATCTGCTGCAGTACTGATAAGCGCATGTCTGTCGTTTACGCTCACAAACAAGTCTCGAGACATCGAAAGAAATCGAAAGTCTCACTTCACTATTGCACACTGCTAATAACGTTGTTAAGTTGATAATAATTTATAACAGGTGGAGTAGGTTAGCCGACTGGTTAGGGCACTCGATTAGCAAAGTGCGGTGTAGAGTTCAAATCTCCACTCAGAGGTTAACTGTCTATTGATGCTGGGCAAACGTTCTTGTCTGCAATTGCTCTGTGTTATTATATCGATGCCTTATCGACTGGCAATGTTGAGTGAACACGTCGTAACCTATATAGGCTGCAGAGGCGGTGACAAAACGCCCTCATAAAATTAATATTCGAGAAGTAAATAAACAGATAAGTAGGCTATATGTAAGTAGCCTATAATTGTAGGCCTAAATAAATCTGGAGATGGCGTTGCTATTATAACCCACAACGATTCAATAGTAGGCCCTAACTGCTCATTCAAACGGCATTTCACAACTGGAATCCAGTCTACAGAATATTATTTTAAAATTATGAGCGTTGCAAAAACTTTCGTGAGAAAGCCTGCTGACTTCTCTTTAAATGAGCTTTAGATTTACGGAAATGACTGCAGTGTAAGCGTACACTGTAAAACGTTTGTAAATCTGTTCTATAGGCTAGGGCAATTTGGAACCGGACAATTCGGCGCTGACCATCATGAGAATATTCAGCGTATTTATTTTAAGTTAATTGCAGTGAAATTGCAGCCATGTTTTAACTATACGCTGCAGGGACGGTCTACAGTTGCTACAGCTGGTTTTATATAGCCTACGGCCACAATGTAATGGACTGCATGATGAAAAAAATCGCAAATTACAAGTTTCTGGTTACCAGTTAATACACTTACTCTGTCTCCCGGATCTCCCATAATTCCTCTTGGTCCAGTTTCGCCCTGAACACGAGAAAGACAAAAACAGTGGAAACAATTTAATAATGAGCTCAACTCTCTTTAATTCAGTTGTTGCAAAGTCGGCAAGTATTGTGTCCAAGGTCAAATGATGATGAGTGACAAGTTATAATCAAAGAGGCTGCATAGAAGTGGTGGATGTTGAGACTTGAGACGACATAGTGGTGGAGATGGTGTTAGTCGTGAAATGGAGATGCATGGTGTTAGTCGTGAAATGGAGATGGTGAAAGTCGTGAACATGGTGGTTTGCCTTGTTGAGTCGGTATTGGTGGAGGTGGTGACGGTGGAATTAATGAAGCGCGTTGGTGAGGATATAGAGGTGGTGTTGACGGAGATCGTGTTAGCGATGGCGATGGTGTGATGTCGATGGTCTCCACCACCTGGCGGTGTTAGTGTCGATGGCAATGTTGGTGGTGATAGCGATGACCACCATCACCATCACCACCAACATTGCCATCGAAACTAACACCACCAGATGGTGGAGACCATCGACATCACACCATCGCCATCGCTAACACGATCTCCATCAACGCCACCTCAACATATGATGAGGTGGCAATAATGGTGAAGATGATGGTGACGGGTAATGTAAAGATGATGTTGGTGGATGCTATTGTGGCGGAGGTGATGTACTAATAGTATTTTGTTCAGCAAGTCTTATTGACAAACCACATCCAGTACAAGTAGCAATGACGATGATGAAACCAGTGCTAGAGCCAAGCATGATAACTGTTACAATTGAGAATCAATCGCTTAACTTAAGTTATAATCACAACCATCTAAACTGTTCATAAATTGCGATTCAAATTCCGTTCGCAGCTGGATATGTATTTAACCGAATGTAGGTTCAACCAGCAATATGCCTAGTCTTACCAAATGGAATTCGTGTTGGCCAACTGGCTACAGAACTATGAAAAGTCAATCGATTAATTGCACCTTAGATTCGGTTTAACAGTTAACTGACTTAGTGTGCGAGAGAAAACACAAACCTTGACTCCAGGCTGTCCTTGTAATCCCATATCGCCAATTGGACCCATGGGTCCCTACAATCAGAAATCATGTGAAACAATTAACAGAAAACTTAATTTAAAGCTAAATTTCAGCGAAAGATTTAATTGCCATCATAATACCGCTTGGTATACATAGCCTCTTCGCGTGGTCTTAATTGCTTCACCAAGGTTTCACTTGAAGTAATAAATTCACCGTGTTCTGTCCATTATGTCGCTATTGAATTTATTAGATAATATTTGATAAATGTAAATTTTATATGCACTCACCGTGTCACCCTTTTCTCCAAGCCATCCTGGGTTTCCTTGTGGACCCTACAAAGAAAATCTCCGTTCGTAAGTCAAGCCATGAGTAAAAAACTCCAGATTTTTTCTTCATGTAGGACTACTGTAAATCATTGCTCGGTATATAATTATGCGTGTCTGTTCGAGACCACTCGTGTACACTGTCTCCACCTAAAGGAACCCCATGATATTCCATTTCTATGAAAATGAATCTGTAAGTCTAACAGAACCCTAACATTGGTGACACCAAGTGCCGATGTAAAAGATGTAAAAAATATATGCACACTTACATGTAGGCCTACACACATTACCGTGGATTAGCTTACAAAACATTTCGATATTTCTAGACATCCACTCTTCTTCTTCGTCTTTTCCTTCCGGCTGGAATTAATCCCCCGCAGCCGCAGGGGTCAGCCAAAAGGATTTCTAGACATCAACTACTAGGCCTAGAGTTAATTAATTATCCGTGGTCACAACCAGCAGTTCTCTTAGAATAATCAAATCGTAATAATTTGTTGCTAAAGCTATATTTTAATACTAACCAAATCTCCCTCTTGACCAGGAAGACCCGGAATTCCAGTTTTGCCCGTTGTTCCAGGGAGACCAGGTGGTCCCAATGGTCCCGAGCTGCCAGGGGGACCCTGGGAAGCAGATAAGATCCAATGAACATCATTCACGCCAGTCAATAAGTTAATAGAAAGAGAGATCCTAAACTTTCTTCCTGTTCTGACAACAATCTGAACTCCAACCCATCATGAAAACCGTTTAACTTCGCAGAATCCCATGCTGGATGGGCGAGTCATTTAATAAGAGATAAATTGCAATCCATATTATTTTAGTACCCGTAGCCTATCAATCTAACTTATTCAAATAAACAAATAGACCCTAAAAATTTCATAGACCTAACGTGCGAATATACCTAATGCTAATAGTAGCATAATGTGACTTGTAATCATTTTTAAAAACTTACCGGTTGGCCTGGCATACCAGGTATCCCAGGTCGACCATATTCTCCAACAGGTCCCTGTAAAAGATACGCCAATTGATTAGACCTGTGTATAAAATTATGTAGCCTACTTACACTTGCCTTACGGTGACGCAATCGCAGCTCATTTAAGCCGCTGCAATGTCTAAATGCAATAGGAATCTGTGAATGTTCGAGTATACCATGCATGGTAAGTAAAAATTATAGAGGTGAGTGTGCCCTGCTATGAAGAAAATGATCACCTAACCTCTATGCAGAGGTCCTAGGATTTTAAGTGGGAATAGCCAAGTGAACGAGACCGAATTATATAAGGTCATAGAGATGAGAGACCAAATAATTATGACATTTCAGCTGGCTGATATCTAAGCTGAGGCTATACAGGCCTATAAAGGATAATCGAGACGCAGATGAGTCTGGACAGAAAATACGCCGACTAGAGGAAAGAAATCGAATGAACGAACGTGATGCTTACAAACTTTCTTAAGGGAATGGCCATCAGTCAGAGTGAAATAGCTCAGAAAAAGACAGAAAAGAACAGGGACAAAAACTAACAGAAGAAAGACGCCAGACTACCAAAGACGCCAGACTACCAAAGACTTCCAATGAACGACTTGTAGTTTGTTCTAAGGAGTCCAATGGCATTTATACCACTCACACTGAATTCAGATGTGGAGGAAAGAACTCCTCTCCGCTATTTAGAATCTGAATTCCGGTTTAGAATCTCTGTAAGGGTTTCTTGTTGGGTAGCAATCGACAGCGTATACCTCGGAAGGAAAAATGAAAGGTCACGTTATGGACGATCTCTGGAAATCATGACAAGGACTCTGGCGAATGATTTTCATTGCGCAGTATAAATGCCGATACAAATACATACACATGCTTATATGTAAAGACAGCATGAAGTCATTACCACGAATCCCTTTGGTCCAGGAGGACCATCCATTCCAGGAAGACCCTAAAACAACAAGGGGTAATTTTTTTAAACACTAAGACAATAATTATAATACCAGTCAAACACCATCACTTCCATCACCACTCACACCACCATCCAGGGCCTACTACGCCATGGGGGGGATGGAAGCAGACTGCTTCCAATTTGGGCCAGAGGGGGAAAGGTTTCCCCCCTAATGATAAAGTTGAGTATAGAATATTTACTCCTGAAAATTTCCCCCGATATTCCCAGCATCTGCCATGGACTTCCTCCTGGTAAATCCCCCGAACAATCCTCCCCCTGTCATAACACAGGGTAAATCTTCATTTAATTTGACTTTTGCTTAACACTCACATAAATTTGTCCTTGCACTTCCATCACATTCGCACCCATCAGGGCTTGCCACGTGGGGGAGTAAGTAGCCTGATGTCCTGATCCAACTTGTGCCAGAGGGAAATCCCCCCCCTATTGATAGATGTGCATAAGAGATTTCCTTCTGGACATATCCCCCCGGCATCTCCCTCTGTACCATCCCTCCCCACACCCACGGTAAATTCCCCTTGAACGTTCATCCCGCCATCTCAAGGGTATATATTCATTTAGTATGACCTTTGCTTTGCAGCCACTTACATTAATTTTGTCCCTGCACGTATATGGCGCTCGCTCTCACAACTCATAATTAATTACATTAATTGTTTAAAAAAATTAAGGTATATTTTATATCTACTGACACTGCATTTATATACAAGAATTTGATATTTTACTGAATGTTGGACTTTTCCAAACTTCACAAGACTACTAGTGTTTAACGCACTGTTAACCCATAATGAGAAATTTTAGAATGTTACCATCATATTGTGCAATTTAAAAAATAAATAGGCCTAAATAATGGGGAGGCGACATTTTACGATATCCTAAACCACGTTTCTGAGGATTGAATTCACGAGCAATTTTGTGAAGATGACAGCTTAAAAAGGTACAATTACAGAGTGCAAATCCAAAAAAGTGAAATTTTCATGACTTTTTCTTTTCATAAACAGCTAGCAAACAAGAGCCTAAAACATGCGCTCTAGTCGATGCCAACAGCTAAAAATGTGTTGGTTTCTGGGGCTTATCTTATCTCCGCCCCAGACCCCGCTGGGGGAGCTTACAACGCTCCCCCAGATCCCCTAGTGACCTAGTCGCTATGGGCTTCGTGCCTTCAGCACTTGCAATATAGGCAAAACGTTTTTTAGGGGGGGATTGCTTCCACCTTCCAGGGGGGGATAGTAGGCCCTGCCACCATCACCTTTCCATAATATCCTCTAATATCACTGCTCTCTGAAAGCACTGTAGCCATCATTACTACAATCATCTGATTCATCTATACATCCACCGCTACCATTGCTGCTAGCCCTCAAGTCGTATACCTATCTGCAGTCTCACAATCGCGGTCATTGTTCTGGAAACCCTTGCGGAAATTAGGCTGTGGCCATCACCTAAATATTTATAATTATTAACGTGTTTGCATATGTGTTGGGTAAACGTATAGATTTAGCTTAAATGCTTACGCCTAGACATAGCCTCGACATGAAATATATACGATCGACCGACTATATATATATATATATGATATGATTCTATATAAACATATTGGACATGTATTGTATAGCCTATGTGAACATAATGCACTTGTATATTCGTATATTATTCATATATAGCCATGCAGTCGATAGCTGTGTGTGTGTGTGTGTGTGTGTGTGTGTGTGTGTGTCCAGCGGGATAAACGGATTTTTTCAGACAGCTATCTAATACATGCAGAAAGGAACTCTTGAAATGCATCCGTTGAGGAGTAACGGTGTGGTCAGAAAGACCAGACAAACACACAAACACACAAACAGACAAACAGACAAACAGACGAAACCATTAAATATAAAGAAAGACACTGCATGCCAAACCGTCCGTTGTCGATTGTGTCAGATGAGTCGCAAATTTAGACAGAATCCAGACAACAGTCACCACCATCATCTTCACCATCACCACCTTAATTAGCCACCACTACTATCGTCTCCATGACGACCACCATGTCCACCACCACTAGTACTATCGTCACCACCATTCTCTCCAGCAACACAACCACTATCGTTTCAAACTTACCGCTGGACCAACTGGTCCGATTTGTCCCCTCGGACCATCAAAACCTCGTGGACCCTGAGAGAAAAAACCAGACATATTATAATCTACATCTGTTACTCTAGTGCATAAAGAGTGATAGTTAAATCTAGCTCAATGCTCAAATTTTATGGTGTGGTGTAATATGACTTCTATGGCGTCGCTATTACAATACATCGATAGATGATTTTTTCGAGCACAGTCGTAGACTCGTAGAGCCGTCGTCATATTTAATGATGATCCGTTGAATTAGTCTGATTGAAACCCGACAGGTGACAGGTCCGAAAACCAGAAGTCAGACTATGCTGTTTAAAAAAGTTGAGGATGTCCAGTTTGATGTCAAGAATTGCTGAGTGGCATTGGTGGACTGCCAGAATATTACAGAAAATGAAACAAATTTCGAAGTGGCGATACAGGCGTCTCGAGCGTCAAACCGTAAAAGGAGCGAGAGCGAGAATGCATGAGCTGGTTAAACATCGTAAGAATAGGCCTATTCATATGTTATAAACTACTTACTGGTTCACCTTCAGGACCCGGTGGTCCAACTGGTCCATGGTCACCCTAAAATACAAATTCATCATCCAATTCACTTGATCAAATCAATGGTAGCCTAGCCTAAAAGTTTTGTTTTAATTTACTAGCGCCCAACTAAATGAGTGCAAATACCATTTGTGCATTATTTAATTCTACCATGATTTGTTTATTTCCTTATTTATTTATTTATTACAGCAATTAATTTTTTATATAGTCTATAATTATGTAGGCCTATCATTGGAAAATGCAGATCACTACACCACATAAATACATGTAGTTCCAGTTTCGGAATCATATGGGACGCTGTGCTCCATTTGGTAATGTGCTTCGCATCTTTTGATGTTACTCTGTGAAACAAATCCTCGCAGCCACTTGTCTCGCGCGACAGATTAATGTGAGCCCACATTGCGCGCGTAATAATGCAGTAGGCCTATATAAATAAATATGAAAACTCATTATAATATTAGGCTATGACGGTAGTATAGGCCTAAAGTTCTACTGAATTAGTAAAAGACTGAAAGACTTTTAGCAGAAAGACAAAATAAAAGTCGAGTGAATAATTTTCAGGACAAAAATGAATGAAGAACTGAAGTCTGACCTGTTCACCTTCTTGACCTGCGAATCCTTGTGGTCCGTGTTCTCCGTGGTCACCCTGTATTGCAACAAGACGCAATGTTGCAATATATTTATCCGATAGTTATACAAGTAGCCAAGGCCTATATAATGCGTCTCTAGTCACAATCCTAGTCGTACGTTCGAAACTTTCTAAATCGCAAGGTCTGTTTTAGCGTAACTTTTGCCTACGAGAGTTGCGCAAAGTCAGAGAATCATGAACGACATAAACTTGAATTAAAGACGCAATCTGACTGTTTTATAATAGGCCTACGAGGCCGAATTTTCTAAATGCAAGTCGTAAAGAGGTTCAAGTGTGCACATGTGCGTAGACTATAATGTTATTATATATAAGAACTGTAGAAATGTTATTATATGAGAAATGTAGACAGCAATGTGATAATATAGAGAATAATGTGTCAGAGTGAATGGAATGTATAATGTAATAAGGGCGACAACCTACCCTGTCTCCCTTTTCTCCAAATGGTCCTGGCATTCCCGAGAAGCCCATGATACCCTACAGGAACAATAATTGACTTAAAATAAACCATCCACAATGCTAATAATGATTTAATAAGTTATGATCTTTTCCGTATAAGGTACATAATTATTACAGTGAAATTTATATTGAATGTGCAGAATTTCTATCAGTTCGAAAGCAACAATTGTAAATCAAAATTCAAAGCATTTTCCTGTTTCTTTTGTTTCTCAGTCTGTTTATATGTATTTGTCGACATAGATTAATTAATAAGCATAATTCAAACGACATGGACGAAGGCTTCCATGGCATAAAAAATGTACTCGTAGGTCATAAAAAAGTATGGGGACAACGTTTAACTTACAAATCCAGGCTATAAAGTGCATGCATGAGTCCTGTGACTCTTATAGAAAGCAGGTCCCAACACCAAATGACATTATAGAGAAATAAAATAAATGTTATCGTCACTGGAAAAGTGTTGTAGGAATTTCTATGTTTTCACAGAATACTCAACATGGTCAAGCTAATTGATGCTTCGACCATTCAAACCTAAATCTCTGCGGACTCATCTGATGCACGTGGTCATCAACTCTTAAGTCAGGATGTGATTTGTAGATTCTTCACAAAAGTATTTTCTTCTGGCATCGGTTGAGAGACTGTTTCATGTTGAAGAAGTACTTACCAAGGTACCGCATCGTATTTCCCTCTTGCCCATACGCTATCTCTTTGTTCCAACAACAGAACCTTGCACGTATATTTCCTAATAAATTTCGTCCCTATCCACAACCCTTTCCCACTTGTGCTTTTGCAGACACACGTATTCATGTAATACCCTGCCGTAATAAATGCAGAACACTTGCATGACACTGAAATTAAGACTAAAACTGACCTTAAGACCGGGTGCACCAGGTGGTCCTCTCTCACCGTCTTGACCCGGACGACCCTACAAGCAAGACCAAGAAATATCGATTGTTAATATTCATGAATAAATTCCATGTAATAATAATAATAATACATGAAGACTTATTCTAACAAATTCAGCTAATAACAAGATATAATGAATACTCTTGTCAACCCAATCGTATCTTAGCACACGGTTGACAGTCCTTCATTAACCACTTATTTGACGTTCTCCAACCAATCCACATCTCACGTCGCAACTATCCTCAAGCAAAATGTCTGAATTCCGAATATTCTCCGATTGTTCGCATCTCTTGTCGATTATCCAGCATAGTTTGTCTTAAGCCTCTTCAATACCACTTGTGAAGCTTTCAAGTCTGCACTAAAAATTCCAATCAACCACCAGCATCCTACTCCAATGAATCCAGTCAACCCGCGTGTCTCCCCCTCCAATCTCTCATTCGAAACAACCAATCGCAGCACTCTTCCCTTCTGTCTCGCATGTATATCAACAAACGAATCTTTTCATAAATGTCTCTGGACAACCACTCTGACTTGACGCAGCGGTCGTCGATAGCCTGGTGCTACGTGCATGAAGTGACTTTTAATAATTTACGAGTTTAGGTTTATGATCACGATGTGTCCCTCCCCCTTTTGCATTGGCTGAGAGCGTACCTGAGTAGACACTTGAAGGGGCGCTATATAAATCCATAGAATGAATGAATGAATGAATGAATGAATGTTTGGATAGGATGGACACAATAGAATAGATAGTCCGAAGATCCACTCACCCTTTTTCCAATGTCACCTTGAGGTCCAGGAACACCTCGTGGTCCCAACGGACCCTGGAAGACAACAACAACAGCGAGAACAGTTTTTATGTTATACAATGATCATGATTCTCACGACTCTGTTGAATCGAGTAAGATGAAGTTCATTAAGATGATGATGAATGTGATAACCATTTTTGAGGATGGCGACAGTGATGAAGACTAAGATGATGATTTTAAGACATTGGTAACATTGGCGAAAAATCGTTTGATGAGAAGAACAGTAGTGATGATGGCGATGATGATGACGATGATGACGACGACGATGATGATGATGATGATTACAATGACAACGACGACGGTGATGACGATGATGTTGATGACGATGACGATGACGATGACGATGATGATGACGACGACGATGACGGCGATGATGACGATAACGATGATGATGATGATGATGATGATGATGACGATGACGATGACGTCGCCTGATATGAAGACGATGATAATGATGCTGATGAATTTATAAATTAAGTTGGTAAAAACATGAGCACTACATTACTACAACAATGTGCGACCTGCAATCAAAACAGGTTTTGTGTCAAATGAAAAGTTAATGAATGAATGATGAGATATTGCTAGACAGACCATTTCGCCTGGGTCTCCAGATTCGCCCTTCGGTCCTTCTGGTCCTGGCCAACCCTAATTGCAGCGAAAACAGAATAAAACACAGAATTAAAAACTGAAGAGCATAATATGTACCGGATATGCAAGTGGCAGATCTATTCATGTTCTGCGCGAAGCTACAGAATTATGTTATGATGTAGAAATTAAGCAAAGATTGCGAACGCAACTGTGAAGCCGGATGATAATTATTATGGAAGGTATTCAGCTAAAGAAAACCTTTCCGTAACATAGGAACTGGAGTGTTTCCTTGAAGATGAATTCTTTGCTTGTTGTTGTTTAATTGCACTGTGTCTTATCAAAGATTATTAGTGTCGCCCTCCTCCTTTTTCACGACTTGGAACTAGCACTGCCAAATTGTGATTAGTGGCGGAGTTGGATGAATTCCTACAATTCGAGTGTTTTTATGGGTCTCATTGACCTGCAGCTGAACTGTCTTTATTGAACTACAACGCCACCAGTGTCATCGAGGCGCTTCTTTGAGTGTAAGTGTCAGGATCCTTTATTAACTTACTTTACGTTACGTCATAATTCATAGGTCCATTGCACATCATAGCATAGCCTTGTTAATGAGCTACACAATTAATGAGCTGGTGCAATGTATCATCCTTGAATTGTACTACAATTTAATGTTCTATTGGGTTGCATCGCAATTGCATCACATGGATCAGTGCTGTTATTCTCGGATACATTACATCACTTTAGACAATCTTACGTTGCATCACGTGAAGGGAACCGCATAATTATTACATCTAACATTTAGTTTTGCTTGTCAACCATAATAATTGTGGCGAACGTTATGTCACTCACCGACTGTCCCGGAGATCCCGTCATGCCTTGCGGGCCAGGTGCGCCCCTCATGGCCATCTGAAACAATTTGATTCAAATGCAACGATGAACATTTCCACTCTCTCCTCTGATACACTGTTGATGGAAGAGGAAAGAGGGAAGAGGAAAGAGTAAAGATGAATGATGAAACAGAAAAGAGGAAAGAGGAAGACAGATGAGTTGTCAGAGGAAGAGGAGCAAACACTGAAACCAAATCGGAGAGAAAATCATATAAAAATGATGAACATAAAGTTCTAACTATTACATACGTGTCTTGGAATATGAGAGAGCGAGTGGCCAATCCGCTCCCTCGCCGTCTCTACCTTCTACAGACCGTTTACATTTATAACTCTGTTTACTCGTTTCTTACTTTTGCAAAAGGGTGACAGGATTTAGCCTACAATTATTCTACTCTTTTGGATGTTTTTTTTTATAATCCCATTCATATTTGATTTAACAGTTTAGAATTGTAATAAGCGTTTGTTAATATTACCATGTGTTGACTTAGCATAGCCCGCAATGCCTCTGGTTGACCACCGTTCGGACTCCTCGAGTCTCCAGCAAAATTGTTCTGTCAAACAGATACATAAGAAATCCTTCACAATTGAAGCAACTTTTATGAATATATGCAAGATAACAATGGAAAATACTTTCGACGTGCACATTCTGATTCATCAAGCTATTTATCTGTTTATCATTAAACGAATATATATAGCTGATTTATAATATTTAGATAACGCAATGTAGGCTATGCAGTAGCATATATTCAAATGCACCATACGCTATACAAACGCTTTCACTTCGTTTGCTGGATGGGGTTTCTATGTAGCCTACCCTGTTTAAATTGTAATTTTCATTATTAATTTATTTAGCGCTACTTTGAGAGAAGCAACTCAAAGGTTTTTTTTAGCTTCATCAGAAAAAGCACACAAATTAACACAGTGACTTTTTCACTCTGCCTACAGTTAAGCAAGATGATTAGCGAACGAAGCCATATCAGTCATTTTAAATTGTGGTAGGCTAATATATCTTAGATTGGACCGATTATATTGCGCTGGTTGCAATTGCATTTGATTAGACTAGATTAGATTAAATAATATTAGATTAGACTAGATCAGATTAGATCAGATTAGATTATATCTAGAAATTGATAGAGTTTTGAGAACAAAGTAAGATAGGCTACTCATTGTTCTTTAATATGAATGTCATGGTAGATGATTTGAGAGGTTCTTATAGAGATGGTCGATTACAGTTCATTTGCACCACCTACCGAGATGACAAAGACGCTTCCAGGAGGGCCAGGAAGACCGTTGTGACCCGGAACTCCGTCATTACCAGATGAACCCTACAACATGGTTGCATTCAAAACAGCTTTTACTATTTACATTCAATGTCTCCTGCAGCTGTTGTCTGGTGGCTGATGTGTGTGTGTGTGTGTGTGTATGTGTGTGTCCCTTTGCGGAGAGTCAAACAGAGGGACAGAGAGTTCGCCTTTCTGTATGTCTGTCTAGACAATGTTTCATGCAGATTTTATATAAATAAGTCACTCAGACAGATAGATGATGTCTATCTGTCTGCCTTTCTATCTGTCTTGTCGCAAAATGTCTGTAGACAACTAGACATCCATAATACATAGATCTACATTACCTCTTATCACATTACATTATAATGTATTAGTCAAATTAAAATATATTTCTATGCACGGCGTCTTGTGTACTGACCTGTTCTCCCTTATCTCCCGGTGGCCCTTGCTGTCCTCTTCTTCCTGGACTTCCGTTTCCGGATGGAGGTGAGCTGGTTCCCTGCGTCGCCTACAAGGAGCAGCATTGCAGTCGTGTAATTCATAATTGTTTCACTCAGACTTGCACAGAGGTACGTGTCTCAAGATCGTGTGATCACAAGCCAGAGGTTCAAATCCTCGTCAAGGCAGATATATACTCGTTCCAAGTATTTGTGGTCTACTTGTGCATCTAAGTGAACGCGGCTCAAATGAATCTGGACGAAGAGGTCTCTGACTGCCTTGGTCTGATTTTTATTCGGTGGACATAGAGAGCCCTCGACCTTTCTCCAGATTCTAGAACTCTCTGGAACCATCACAATCTATGTTCCAATGCTGTGATAAGGACACTTTCGTTGGAAATAACAACGAAACAATGGCTATCATTACCGTCAACGTGCGTGGGTAGATCTAATTGCGTGGAAAATAATGCATACATGCCTATACAGTATACATGTAGATATCATTAGGTTCATAAGCGTAGACATCTAACTTCGAATCATGGTTGAATTGTCATTTGGCGAATGCTGAGGAAACGTGTGCAGTTATAATTTCGCAAGAAACATTATAGCAACTGCTGCTAATGCTCGTTTCTTGCAACTGTAGGCTGTACAAGACAAGGTAAGAGAAAGGCAAGGCATTGTGAGGTAAGATAAGGCACTGCACTTACAGTGCGATAAACCGAAGACCAATAAGGTGAGGAAAGTGCGAATCTGTTCCGCACTCTATCACTGGCCTATTAGTGTGCATGGGTATACAATTCCACCTCCTTATTCACTTCCTTTTCTCATACAATTCCACCTCCTTCTCTTCCTTTTCTCATTGTCCTAAACTTCCTCTTTCTTGCCTTGCGCTTCTTACTATTTCAAGTTTCCTATAGTCTCCCAATATCTCCACCATCCTTTCTTCTTCCACAGCCCCTCTTGCAGTTCTCTTTTACTTTCCCTATAGCCATAAGTAGAAGTGTTGTCTTACGGGGAGAGAGTTGCTCGAACACTCCGGCGTGTAGCTGCAGACATCAAAAGCAGCTTTTGGATCAGGAATCATCGCAAGTTGCTGCACATCTCCCTACAAATTTAAAATGTCACCAATTGTTAATAATACCAACCAAAAAATAATATATTTAAAAATTACGTTCACAAGTTTCACAGGTTGAAATAATTTGAATGCGAGAAACAGAGTCTTGTTTTGTAGCCTCCTGATTTTCCGCCTTGTTTTTTCCCTTCCTCGTTTAACTCCTGTTCTTCAATTTGCTCCAGTTTCGTCTTCGTTTCCACCTTCTCTGCAGCTCTGTGTCATCGAATGTCAAACTTTTTCTGCTTCCTTCACATTATCCAACTATTCACCTGCTCTCTTCCTCTTCCTCATTATCCTCCTTCTTTCTCCTGGTATCCACTTGCGGTTAGTTCTTCTTAGAACTCTTCTTTTGTTTTACCTCCCTTCTTCTTCTCCCCCTCCTCCAATTTCAAAAGCAACTTCACATCGCATTCTGAACACCATCCATCCATCCATCCATCCATCCATCCATCCATCCATCCATCCATCCATCCATCCATCCATCCATAGGCCTACCTCTGTTCCGTCTCTTAAGCGCAACTTATCAGTTACCACCAGGGCTTAAAGTGTGGCTGGACGGTCATGGACGGCGTCCATGCACTTATTTTAAAATATGAATGCCGTCCTGCCACCTATTGGCCAGCACAACCTGTAGGCGTAAGGGGCGTCCAGGCACTTGTTTTGGAAAGGTATGGGGCGTCCATGCACTTATTTTTCCACACTTTAAGCACTGGTTACCACGTTCCATTGTTGTAGTTTTTACTTTTTTACCTTATCCATCTTTATCTCACTTTCCTGCTCAAGCTTCGTCTTTTGTCTGCATGTATGTTACCAATCAGTTTGAAGATCTATACAAGTAGTTACCTCGAAGACTTCTTCTGGTGAAGCGAGAGGGTGTTTACCGACATAGATGATGCCTTTCGTGTCGATCTTTGGTCCAGGGTAAGTCCGGTTCATGACGAGAGTGTCCGTGACCTTACAATCGAAGATCAAGGTCAACGTTGTTCCTTCGACGCTCACTCCAATTCGATGCCAACTGCAAAATACACATTGGCTGTCTAGTCAATCAGTCATGCCAGGAGAATTACATCGCACCCTCAGTGACCTTCACGAAGACAATCGGTAAATGCTATCTAGACATTACCGCGGTATCTAGACAATAATATCATTATTATCGTGGACACTTGAAAGGTGACGCTTGCAGCTGTCGTAGTTTTGAAGTTCGTTATTACACAAGAAGTTCACAAATATAATTGGTATATCATCAGCTAGTAATTGTTGTCTGATCAGTCAGCCACCTGCAGCGTCTTCGAGGACCTGCGCACAGACAGTCATCGTATATAGTGCTAGTTAGACAATAATATTATGGTCCTCGTATGCGCACCCAATTTTAACGCGATGCTGTGTCGAGTATAAACTTATTGTGGCTAAGATAAACCAAGCATTTGATCAGTTTGCAAAAGCAGTGCTCAGGAAACGACGAATAACTTGCATCCAGCAACGTCTATAATATCACACACACACACACGCGGATCGTTGTCCCCAGTTGACAGAAGACACTCTAGTCACAGTTCTTTGACCGTATTGCTTCGACTTAGTTAATCAGTCATAATAAGTTAGTAACATAAGTAGTTAGGTAGGTTGGCAGGTACATGTAGTTAGATAGATTTTTGTATGGCACTCCCAATGGTCTCCCATTTCGGTACTTTTGTAAGCTCAAACCTCCAAGTACCAAGGCTCAAACCTTAAAGTACCAAGACTCAAACCTCCAAGCACCAAGGCTCAAATCTCCAAGTACCAAGTACCATCCACACATCATCAATAAAGCATTGAAAAAGCATGCTTTTTCTTTTCCTCCTTTTCCTTCAGGTGTACATAGAGCAGCATGGATCATGATACATAGGCACCTATTGTTTGTATGTGCACTTGCTATAGCGCCACTTCAAGCTCTATATACTCAGAGGCGCTCCCGACTGCAGCGCGGACACTGCATCGGAGCTTCACGCGTCGAAGCGCTTGAGCAATTGCGAGTGAAGGACTTGCCCAAGGTCCCTACGCGGCGACTTGAGGTGGACTCGAACCTGCAACTCTCCGGCTGCAAGGCAGCGAACATACCCACTACACCACCGCGCCCCAAGTTCATATTTGTGTATGTGTACAAACTGTACATATACACATACATAGATGCATACGTACTTGCCGTCGGCCATGTTGACACTGAAGCGAGGCGAATGATCAAATCCGGGTCTTCCTTCGTGGTCTTCGTAGAGGAAAGTCGACCGGTCTCCTATCTCGAGACCCATCACTTCCCGGGCCAGGACCCCGTCGTAGACCGTGAAGACGAAGGCGGACGTTCCTGGCTTCGCTCGAACGGTCGCTATGATCGAGAAATCCTCCGGATATCCGTCTACAACAAAACAAGAATCAGAATCAGCAAATGATTTGAATGTTAGATGACTGATTGACTGAACGATCGACTGCTGAGTGGCCTAATAATTTTTATCAACATTTTATTGTTTTTAAGGCATACCCTGCTGCTAATAATTGTCTGTGAGGTGCCGTGTTAACTGCATGGCTTTGACTTACGGTGCTATATATTGGACAACATGGATCGAAAATATGAGAACTTGGATGGAAATGTCAATAGATCGGTGCTGATAGAGACAGAAGACAGAAATGATGGAGAAAACTTGTCCATGAAGCGACCAACCCTCGGACCGAGTAAGGTTGAAGACAAGCTATATATTATTATTATTATTTATAATTTTTATTTTTTCGCCCGAGGTATTTATAATCCCTCAGGCTTTAAGAACATTAATGAAAGCTTTGTTGTTCTGGAGTTAACGGTCATCCTCATTGGTCAATTGTGCAAACCTGGCTCGAAATGCGACACCTCTCGGGCCACTTATTATTATTATTATTTTTATTTTTATTATTATCATCATCATCATCATCATCATCATCATCATCATCATCATCATCATCATCATCAATCAATCAATCAATCAACCAACCAATCAATCAATCATCATCATCATTGTCGTCATCGTCGTCGTCGTCGTCATCATCATCATCATCATCATCATCATCATCATTAGGGTTCACTTACTTACCTATACGTGCAGAATGACGGTGTAACCTAATTTGAACGAACCAACACAATAAATAATTATGAGCAAGTGGCGATGGTTGAGAGCAAGAGACTTACTGTTGAAGAATCTCTCGGTGTCCACTCCGAGTAACGCGTTGGGGTCGATGTGATACCCGGCACCTGGCAGAGCCCGTACCTGACCGTCAGATGGCGTGGCGCAGATGGCATCAATTCTGCGAACACCTGTTGGATTGTGACTGATGTTCACCGCAGCCAGCATATCAATGGAACCTGTAACGACGCATTATGAGATGATTAATTTTTATTTTTGTGTGTGCACCTGTCATAGCGCCCCTTCTAGGTTGCTACTCAGAAGCGCTCCCAATTACAGCGCGGACACTGCATCGGAGCTTCACGCCGAATCGCTTGAGCAATTCCGAGTGAATGACTTGCTCAAGGTTCGTACACGGCGGCTTGATGTGGATTCGAACCTACAACCTTCGGCTGCAATACTACGAACTAACCCTCTACACCACTACGTGCCACATGTACATCTATGTAACGTTTACTGCTGTGCACAGAAAATGTCATAAAACGCTTGGATGATTTATGTATGGTATTTATGACTGTTGTGACAATGGTACTTAATGGGCTTCCCCCATCAGTTCGCGCTGGCATCCTCTCTGGTAGTGTATCCTCGTTGTTCTCTCGTCTAAAAACTTGCCTTTTTTCTCGGAGTTAAACGCACTGGGAGCGCTTCTGAAAGGCTCTTGCTGCTAGAAGCGCTTTGTAAATGGTCAGATAAGATAAGATAGAGTGACAGAGATCGAACATAAATATGATATATGTTATGTAAGTACCGTATATGCATTTGTTCGATTCTACATTGTTTCTAACGCACAGAAAAGCAAGTCAATTCATAGTCATCTATCTGATTTTGAAAAACAATAGGCCTATAGATAGGCTAAAGGTTCAAGGGCGAAACAACACTTGACAGTGATTTACTGACTGACTCACTCACCTATTTAGGACCAAGTATGCGTTGAGTTAAACGCCTTATAACGGTTAAATGTTGAGAAGTTGGGGGACAGATTAGTCATTTACTCATAAAAAATAAAAAAATTATGCGTATAGTTTTCGGGTGAGGATGCGAGCGGAAATCGCAGTCCCGTAAATAGCCCCAATTGCTTGCAGTTTAGAGTTGTTAATAACTTGCTTTTAAAATTGCACGGAAGTATGCTTTGTACTCATTGTTCAAAAACTGTATTCTGCCTATGCCCCAAACGTTTATTGTCTCAAAATGGTGGCCTTAGAAATTTAAATGGAATAATTGTCGGAAGAAAAGCAAGGTCAAGTTTGAAGAAAGGGGTACAGATTGGCTACAACAAGATCTGACTAGATAGATCTACATCTTTAAAGCTGAATAATAAAGGACTTCAGTCGAGTAGCAGAACTCGAAATACTGAAGAAAGAATGACTGTATAAGAGAAACCAGATGCGAAGCTAAAAGAAGGAAAGAGTAAGCTTACTATATAGTACGTTTTGCCTTGCTGACAATTGAAATAATGGTGCAGAACATTATAAACACAAACGGAAAAGAAATCACGGAATCGAATATGGTATGGAAGGCGAGAGAAGATACGAATGGGAGAAGACAAAAGACGGAAAAATTATGTTGGAGATGGAAAGAACAATGCAAGTTTAAATGCATTTTCAGAGGCGACAAGCAAGTAATTATTAGTTAAGTCCATGGATAACAACTTAGTATAGAGACCACCTTGGGAAAGCAACACCAAATTAGAAATTGGAGGGAAAGCGACAGAGGACTAATTAAAACAACAAAGACGACTAATTAATTAAAACTTAAAAAATAGCATTAATTTAATTTAGCCTGGAGAGACAAGAGCGAATGGAAGTTGGACAAAATAAGAATACAATAAGAGGTTGGAGAAAATCAATTGGAAATGCAAGAGGCACAAACAAAGAAATTACAATCTAAGCCCAAGAGAGAGAGACAAAGAGAGACAAAGAGAGAGAGACAGATAGACAGACAGACAGACAGACAGACAGACAGACAGACAGAGAAGCGTTTTTTAGTTGTCATCATGACGAGTTCGTTAATTTTAGTAAAGGCTACGAGCAGAAACTAAAGGTCATAGATGTAGGCCTACAGATTGTTCATCGCCTTTATGAAATGTCGTCGGTTGGTCAATGGTCAATTGTCATGCATTCGGACCATATCGGACGTTCATTCGGTGAGTAGTTTTACTAGTTTATTCAATGGTCAGTATTCATTTATTATTAACTAGCTGGGCTACCGGCGTTGCCCGGGAAACTTAGGATTCGACCCATTTTCGGCCACAACCCCACCACACCACACCCCACCACAGTCCGACCTCCACCGGTACACCACCTGAGAAATTTTGTTTTTCGGGGGAACCCCCAAATTTCCCTCTCCCCATCTCCGCCCCACAACACGCCACCACTAACTCCGACCGCCACCAGTACGCCACACGTGAAATTTTGGTTTTCGGGAAATTTTGGGGGGAAAATTTCCCCCCCCAAATTCCTCGCACCTCTTTGACCCCCACCCCACAACACGTGACCCCTAAATCCAATTTCCACCGGTATGCCACCCGTGAAATTTTGGTTTTCGGAAAATTTTTCCCACCCCTCTTTCACCCCCTCCCCACAACACGCGATTACTAACTCCGATTTCCACCGGTACGCCACCCGTGAAATTCGGTTTTAGAAAAATTTGGGGGGAAAATTTAACCCCCAAAATTTCCCCCACCCCTCCTTCACCCCCTCCCACAACACGCGACCACTAACTCCAATTTTCACCGGTACGCCACCCGTGAAAATTTGGTTTTCGGAAAATTTGTTGAGGGAAAAATTTTCCCCAAAAAATTTTCCCCACCGCTCTTTTAACCCCCCCCACAACACGCGAATACTAACTCCGATTTCCACCGATACGCCACCCGTTAAATTTTGGTTTTCCAAAAATTAGTTGGGGGAAAAATGTTACCCCCAAAATTTTCCCCACCCCTCTTTTACCCCACCCCTCCCCCACAACACGCGAATACTAACTCTGATTTCCACCGGTACGCCACCCGTGAAATTTTGGTTTTCGGAAAAATTTTTGAGGGAAAAATTTCCCCCCCAAATTTTTCCCACCCCTCTTTTACTCCCCCACAACACGCGAATACTAACTCCGATTTCCACCGGTACGCCACCCGTTAAATTTTGGTTTTCGAAAAAAATTTTGGGGGAAAAATTTTACCCCCAAAATTATTTTTCCCACCCCTCTCTAACCCCACACCCCCCCACAACACTCGACCACTAACTCCGATTTTCACCGGTACGCCACCCGTGAAATTCGGTTTTAGGCCGATATGACACCCGTGAAATTTTTTCCCGAAAAATTTAGGGGCCAAATTTCCCCCCCAAAATTTTCCTCTTACCCTTTTACCCCCTTCCCCCACAACACGCCATCACTAACTCTGATCTTGACCGGTACGCCACTCGCGAAATTTTGGTTTTCGGTAAATTTTACGGGGGTGGAAATTTTCCCACAAAATTTTCCCCCACCCCTCTTTCACCCCCCCTCACAACACGCGAACATTAACTCCGATTTCCACCGGTACGCCAACCGTGAAATTCGGTTTTCGGGAAATTTTGGGGAGGGAAATTTAACCCCCCAAATTTCTCCCCACTCCTCTTTCACCCTTCCCAAAATTCCCCCCCTCTCCCCCCCCACAACACGCGACCACTAACTCCGATTTCTACTGGTACACCACCCGTGAAATTTTAGTTTTGGAGAAAATAATTCCCTCCAAAAAACCCGACCCCAACCCTGGCCCTCCACCCCACCCCCACTCCCTTCGCCCCTCCACCCACCCATTCACCCAACTCCACCCTCCACTTCCACCCCCCTTCACCACCGACCTCCACCGGTACCCGACCCGTGAAACTTGCAAAAGCGCTGTTCTCTAAACGCTGTCGAACGGCTGCTTTTATACGTATTACGAATGAGACCATGCAGAAAGAAAAGTGCTGTTATAAGCTTGAAAGGGCAGAGTCCAACAGGGAAAATGAGGTTTTTTTGCCCCCACTCTGGCCCCAAGGGTGGCAGAGATTCGCGAACCCCTCTGTTACGCGTCCGATGCCAAGACGGACACAGTAGTGAAGGTTTGGAGTAAAAAGGTCAAAAACTCTGGAAATGCATTCCGGTTAAACAGACAGACAGAATCTTCTCTTTATTTATATAGATTTATGAACTTTTACGCTCGTTTTGTTAGACTAGATCATCCGCATTTGCCAAAATGCACGCAGACAGACAGACGGCCAACAGTTACAGTAGTCCTACAGGGCAGGAAATGTCGTTATTTTTAATACAGGCAGAAAAGATTTCAGAAGCAGACCTAAAGTCTAGAGATCTTTTTAATTTAAACAGACAGACGACTATATTCTGATATGAGTTGGCAACTTCTATAGCGCTCTTAAGGCAATAAGCAAGGAAGAGCCACCAAAGAACATAGTTAGGAGTCTATAATCCAGGCAAATAGATGAGCGGTTATATACAGACAGACAGACAGACAGACAGACAGATGGATGGACGGACGGACAGACAGACAGACAGATGGACTTAATAACTGAAAAGTACAGACATACAGGCAGACTAGCTGACTTATTAATTTACGTACTTACTTGCTCACTCACTCACGTGCTCCAATTTGCTGCTTACTTATTAATAGAGACACCTGAGACGTGGATCTCTATTAATTAGAATCTATATAGCGCATTGCAATAATCATGACAGACTTAAGAAAACAAAGATGAGGAAAAAGACGAAGATGACGCGGAAGACGAGGAGTACTAAGAAAACAAATGGGAGGAGAAGGAAGAAGAGGAGGAAGAGGAGGAGGATGAGGAGGAGGGGAGAATAAAGAGGAAGAGGAGAGGAGGAAGAGAAGGAGGAGAATAAAGAGGAAAAGGAGAAGGAGGAGGAGAGAAGGAGGAGGACGAAGAGGAGGAGAAGGAGGAGGAGGATGGAGGATAAAGGGGAAGAGGAGAAGGAAGAGGAGGTGAAAGACAAAGCGGATAAAGAAGAACTTACCTATTTACTTACATGTATGCTTAAACCTATAGCTCATGCATTAGAACCTTTCCATGGTGTCATTATATCAAAGAAGTCACAGAAACAGAGGCATATATAATATATACTTCAGCCAGACAGACAGACAGACAGACAGACAGACAAAGACACACACAGATAGTCAGACAGATGCAGCAATCATAGGCCTATTAATAAATTGACAAGTCGATGAAAGGCTTTACTGTCGTCGCTCGTTTCTTCATGAATTAATTGATTATTTATTATCAATTGAATAATTATTTAGGTGCATAGTCGATATACTGAGAAACAAGACTTAACACTACGACGGTCAAAATCTTACTAGAGCTGCTTCGTGTACATAAGCTTATAATTGTTTGGAAATTAAATTATTTTACGTTTATGTATCGTAGCGTACGTCTAACGTTTTATAGTATAGAGCGCCTTTCACAGCAAAGATAAATTCAAATTTCAGCACAGAGGTCCAGTGGAAAAGAAACGTCTTGAGAACGAGATGATGCAGGATCTTCTGATGGCGCTCAGTCGCCTTATATGAAAAAGCAATAGCGAGTCAAATTTGAGACAAGCCCAGTGAAGTCTAATGATGAGTCAACAGTGACGCCCATATAATCAGATACAGACATGCATGCAAATAAATAAATAGATCTATGTAAAAAATATATATACATTACATGTTATGTCTGCGTGTGAGTTTGTGTATATATTGTGTATGTATGCATATACCTGATTACTTATGCGGTGTCTTCTGGAACCCACAAAGGGATTAATTATTTAATAATTTTTATTTATTAAAAAATGCATGTGCTTCAGATAAGGACAAGTGTGAGCGTATAGGACTAGTCCACTCAACATAGCAGTCACGAATTATTCATATTCGTTGGATTGGAGGTTCAGAAACCAATAGACCAATGCTACATGCAACATTTTAGTATTCATATTCGACAATTCAAACTTGCTGTTAAGTGATCCAGGGGCGGATCCAGGGGCCAGTTCGGCCATGGCCCTCATTTAGAAATTTCTTTATTTTTGACCAGCTATTCTGGCCCGGAAAGTTGACGTGGCCTCTCCCCATGAGTAATTTTGTAGACCCCTCCCACGCACACAAGGTCCGTATACGACTGTCCCAAGACCGACAATTTTTGCCCCCCCCTTCGAAAATTTCTGTATCCGACCTTGAAGTGATCTACCCAGAGGTTTAGTTTGCCGTCGCTTAAGATAGAATTAGACGAGTCCACCATCAATTCACTGCTAAGCAGCTTGCGTTAAGACTTCGGACCATGCATGTTGCAGGCCTAAGAGACTAATATGCTTATAACATCAATCGTCTGCAAAGTAACGGAAGTTACTTCTCAATTATAGTCGAGGCATTCCATGATCCTCGCTCTTCAACTATTTTGGGCGAGGCCCTTCCAGAAGAATGTTCAGTTTAAAAAATGTGTTGTGATAATCGAAAACTCACATGAATTTCTCATCAACCTTGACAATGACTAATCTTACGTAACGCAGTCTTGCGTTATCTAACCTAAACCTACATTTACTTTGAAAAAGGTAGTAATCGACGGTAAGTTCAGTTAACACCTTTAGTATTTAGTTAGAAGACGTTTAATGCGAATACTGCTTTTGATCTCACCTGGAGGTAGCTGCGTGATGGCCGTTTTGACCGGTGGCATCATCGCCACAATTAGAGCAGCTACATAAGCGAACGTCTGCCATCGCACCCCTTGGGTCCTCCTGCTGGGTGCCATCGACGTCAAAGTCCGACTCTGAGACCACTCCAGTCTATCCGACATCCGCAACCCTTCCGTGTTGGGTTGCATGAAACGTCCCATAACTCCACCTAAACACCTCGTCTCAATCCACCCAAAAAGTCTTGCAACTATTGCGGCATCTCTCAAACTTTAATAAGTCCTATAAAATGCAGAAGCCACTTCGAAGCCGCTACGAAGTCAGGCCTGCTTATAGTCCATTCCAACAGCTTTCAGAAGCATCCAACCAGCTTCTCAGCACAGTGTGGACTGTAGCCCCTCGCTAGGCGTACACCCCAGACGCGTGTACGACTATAGCGTACAGTTCACAGCCGCCTTAGGTAAAGCGAAAAAAACGTATAAACAAGCGCCTACCACCACCACAGTCGAAAGGCGCTTTCTCCTTTTACTTGAGACGTAGCTCGGACTTGATTCGGAGTAGGCCTGTGCCAATGTCTAGCTGGAACAGTCGTAAACTAGACACTTCTGTGGAAGTTAAACGCGGAGTGCCAACCTATATTCGCGAGTCTTGCGCAGTGGCGGCGCTAGGGGGTCTGGGGGCTAAGCCCCCCCTACGAGAGGTTGAGCCCCCCTAAAAAAAGGGCCATCCGAAATTTTTTGACATTAAAATATGCAAAATTTTCGGCTGACGACGACTAAAAAAAAAAAAAAGGTCGTCAGAAATTTTTGCGGCGGAAATGGAAAATTTTCATGAGATTTCGGTCGACGACTAAAAAAAAAGAAAAGAAAAAAAAGGTCGTCAGAAATTTTGGCGGCGAAAATTAAAAATTTTCGCCGCGGGGCTCAGCCCCCCCCCAAACTGAAATCCTGGCGCCGCCACTGGTCTTGCGTTCTTAGTCAAACTGTTCAGAGATGCACGTAACTAAACAAAAGGCCAGATTACCGAAAGATGTTACAAGAAGAGAAACTTCATCGATTGAACTTAATTGAGCTAAATAATTATTCTATCTTCCAAATCAACATTATTTTGCTGTGTTTATCTAGGACGGCCAGCACAATTTTTTTAGCGAAAACTACCTCGTGTTTTAGACATGACAAAGACTGTGAGGTTGGAACGTTGGATGTTAGATGTCCTACATACAGAAAGTGAAGCAAGAACCTAAACTATGCCATAGAGAGAACGCCGCAAAGATGGAGAGACGTATACATCCTACTATTGCTCTTTACAACTATAGCAACATTCTTCGACAGTAAAAGAGGCAATGTCGGATCTCGAGACACATAATTATCACAGTCTTATGTTAAGGAAGCGAACAATTATTATAGCACCCTTCGCACCCACCTTAAATCGGGCCTGGTTGTGACCTTAAGCAACATTCACACGCTTCCACCGCCCAATAATTTACTAGAAACATAATAACATGGGTTCCAATTGCAAAGCGAACGTTCGCAATTTTCGTTCTCTGCTAAATTGCGGCATAGAAAATCTCAAAACGTTCCAGTTTATTGGAACAAAGTCTGTCTGTTCTGTCTGTCTGTCTGTCTGTCTGTTCTGTCTGTCTGTCTGTCTGTCTGTCATGTTTACGTTACAGCACACCAACCAGGGACGTCATTTCAGTTTTTTTCAGGGGGGGGCAAAACTTAGTTAGCTTATGTTTCGTATTTAGTATATATATATATATATATGTGTGTGTGTGTGTGTGTGTGTGTGTGTGTGTGTGTGTGTGTGTGTGTGTGTGTGTGTGTGTGTGTGTGTGTGTGTACAAACTGCAAGCTGGCGCGAGCCAGTGTTCCATGATGTCCGCGTACTTATAATAATATTCTTTACTGAACAAAAATTAATCCGGTTGACAGTCTGACAGAACGCATCCGGTTACATTGTAAGTTATGCAATTGAAACAAGTCATAAGAACGCAAATTACATAAGACATAAAATCTTCTCTATATACTGACAGAACAGACAGCCTGAAATACAGGGTGCTAATAGCAGCCTATACAGAGCACGTCCCCCCTACGGGGCTCGAACTCTGGCCCGCTGTTCTCCATGCCAGTGTATTGTATTGTATTTACACTTTTATATAGCGCCTCTCACATAATGACTATTCAGAGGCTCGTGTTATCCAATGCGCTATCGATTCCCCCTATAATTATTGTCACATTGTCACTTAATAGAGTTAGGTTTCTATGGAGTTGTTTATACTTGCAAGAATTGTAAAAAAGGGTATACGCTATATAAAATTCTGTCAACAGTATATGATAACTTAAATGTTTCACTAAAACAAGGGAAATTGTCTTTGCTTCAGTCGACCAAAATCATCTATAACTGTTTCAATTTTCAAGTTTTTTGCATCTTCCTGAAGGCATGCAATGACCAGCAGATCACTATACAGTATATATTCACTCAGTCGTTGGTCACCACATTTGTTCCTTATGTAGGTCTTTACTCTCTTCATGCAGCTAAACAGCCGTTCGTTTTCAACTGATGTCACAGGCAAGGTCAGGACAAGGTCGATAACTTTCAGCAGCTCACTGAAACCCTGTGGAAGATGACTTAGACTGACTCGAACATCGTGAATGGACAGAATGGTCATAGAGTAACTTGTACTTACCATCACACCTTTATACAGCTGCTAGCGACTAGGCCTATAGGCCTACTGTGAATTGGAAACAATCAGAAAAGAACTTAAAAGGCAAAGCAGAGCACTCTCTGTAGGCTATGATTTATCAATTTAACTTATTTGACATTCACTAATAATCCTCTATAGACAATTCAATTTCAGGTCTCGAAATGAACTGATCTTGGTTCTGTGACTAATATCTTTCTTTTCCTTCTGGCTAGGATTAATCCCTCGCTGTGGAGGGGTCTGCAGCCACTCGGATCCTTTGTCTGTGATTCTGTGACTAATATAAATATACTATATAACTATTCTTATACTCCCACTCCCAAAGCTCACTCAGAATACTATGTAGTCTACTGACGCACAAATATACATAATAATATATGTATATAAATATATAATATCCAACACGTTATATATATCCAGCTGTCTTAATCAATTTTCCTATCCCCTAACACTTAATGCGTCCAGTCTGATAAATTAGTCGTCACATTCCTCCTCAGACCACCTCCGCTCCGGCTTTGGCATATCTGTCAACGACATCTGTTTTCAGTGGAATCGGGCCCAGAGTATAGGCTAAGGTTTCCAGTATCGGTGTCCACAATGCTCGCTATATATCATTCTGCGAGACTTAGAAGTCGCCTAGCTTGCTGGCAAGTTGCTGACCCTCCAAATAGGGTCAAAGTCAGCCTTTCGCCGGATTAGGATGTACAGTATGTATATATGGAGTCTTTATGGACCTCGGTATAGATAGGGAGGAAGCTCCCTCCCTTTCATCATCAGGATTTACGGCCCTGACTTGTACATTGTTGACCTCTCTAGGGGTGCTCTGCAATTTTAGCTATATTCAAATTTAGCACACGAGATACATTCAATCTCTTGGGAGTTTTCTGTCGCTCTATGAAACCGCTGTGTGCAAAGTTCTGACATCTAATTACAGTGACCATAGATACAAGTAGTAGACCTAATTGGTCTTCCGATGTCCTAGATTCCTAGTGAAAAATAAAGATATCTTATTTTCAATAAATGAGAAAATGCACAGATATGCATATAAAAAATTGTTTTTTCCCTCAAATTCAGGGGGGGGCAAATGCCCCCCCCTGCCCCCCCCAAATGACGTCCCTGACACCAACGACGTTGAGTCTACGACGACACCGCTTGCTGCTTGTTCTGCTCGCTCTTTCGTCACGACACGGAGTATACTCCGAATGAAGCCCGAGCCATGCTCCGAACAGCAGAGGAACGCACCAGAAGTGCTTACTACCATGACCCAAAAGACTAGAGCCGACAGACATCAGGGCGTGGTATGAACTGGTGCGAGGGGAGAGGAGGGTGTGTATGGTGCGCTAGACAACAGCAGCAACAACAGCAGCAGCATCCGACATAGGCTTGTGTAGGACTCAGGCTCAACAGAGCAGCTCAACCATCAGTTGCTAACCTTGCAGCAGATTAGAAACAGGCTAAGATGTGTCTGGTCCTCCTCTGTAAGACTCCCATAACACGACACAACGCATACATACTTTACATACATACATGCATACATACATACATACATACATATATACAATATTACATATAGACACACATGCATACATACATACATACATACATACTTACATGCATGCATACACACATACATGCATACACACATACATACATACATACATATACAATATTACATACAGACACACATGCATACATACATACATACATTATACACACATGCATGCATACACACACACACATGCATACACACATACATACATTCATTCATAATTAATAGTATACTGTACATACCTACGTACATATTACATAACACACTTACGTATACGTATGTATGTATACGTACCACTATGCACACGTATACAACGCGCATACAATGACATAACACATACACAATGATAAATAGTGTTCATATGCGTAGACACAAATGTATACGCATATAAAATTTATGCATAAATTCACAATTACACAATTAAATAGTAGTTTTTATGTTACCGATGTAAAATGCACAACCGATGGCTCGAATACTAGAGACAACTAATATACTTAAATCGCTGCTGCTGCCACTACTACCGATGATGATGATGATGATGATGATGATGATGATGATGACGACGGCGACGACGATGACGATGACGACGATGAAGATGACGATGACGATGATGGTGATGGTGATGGTGATGGTGATGGTGATGGTGATGATGATGATGATGATGATGATGATGATGATGATGATGATGATGATGATGATGATGATGAAGATGATGATGATGATGATGATGATGATGATGATGATGATGATGATGATGATGATGATGATGATGATGATGATGATGATGATGATGATGATGATGATGATGATGATGATGATGATGATGATGATGATGAACCTAGTTCGGGTGAAAAAACTTATAGTATTGGGTAAAAATAAAAATAGCATTAACACCAGTAATTTGTATTCCGGTTCTAAACCCAGGACGTTAAATTTGCGAAACACAAAAAAATAGGAAGTCGAATGAAACTAATCCTAGAGTTAATCACGAGAATGAACTTTACGCTAATCTTTACCATGCTGCTCAAGTATTAGTCACTTGGGTTTTTTAACCTTAGCATATTATTAAGGCGAGGGGCAAATTCACTTCCTCAAAAAACTACGTTAAAAGGCCTATACCTTGCTTTTCTGGCAATGTCAGTTCCAAGCTTGGATAAGGAAGAGGACGATATCATCGCTTTGGCAGCTGTTTAGGGCTTTAGGCTATGCAATGTTGTTGAACACTAGGCCTTCACAACTCTACCCGTCGCCCTCAGATCTGTCAAAACAGTGTGTGATCAACGCATGAATGAATGAATGAACGAATGAATGAACGAACGAACGAATTCATTCTCTTGCGCCTCTGAGTATGTCTCTTGAAAAGGCGCTATATAAGCTCTCGAAAATGAATGAATGAATGAATGAACGAACGAAAATGAACGAACGAACGAACGAATGAATGAATGAATGAACGAACGAAAATGAACGAATGAAGAAATGAATCAATGAATGAATGAACGAACGAATGAAGAAATGAATCAATGAATGAATGAACGAACGAACGAACGAATGAATGAATGAATGAATGAATGAATGAATGAATGAATGAATGGCTGAGCTTGCTCAGAGAGACTAAAGAAAGACAGAAATACTCAATTATCTTTCTGCTGCGACCTCTTGAACTGCCATAAGGTTAGCTTAGTTGAGGGATTGCACTTTTTCTATGCGTGTATGGCGAGCAAGGCCGTAGCTATGGGGTGTTTTGGGTGTTTGGACAACCCCGAAAAATGAAAAAATATATAAATAAAAATGAAACATTACTAGCACATGTGTGAGAAATACAGTGTGTAATGTTTGGCCGTCCAGAATCCGATATAAGAGTTCACGACGCTTCTTCAAACCCATTAGTCATTTGATTCGGTTTGCTTGTGGACCTGCTCACGTTCGAGTAAGCAACCCCCAATAAAATCCTGGCTACGGCCTTGATGGCGAGTTAACGATACACTCACAGAATGCACTATGGCGCATATCTTTTGTTTCCACTTTCCAATTAATGTGATTGTTGCTTTAATTTGTAAAAACAGAGTGTAGGACTATATTGAGCCTACACTGAACACAATAATTATAATTGCACCATTTCATAATGCGTCGCATAGACCTAACACTTGAGTTCCGATCAGGTGAGGTATTAAGTATTTAAATAAGCAATAAAACTTACAGCTCTTATACTAGCATTCTTTGCAGATTTTAAGATCAATCTGCGTGGTATTTGAGACTGCAGTAAGGGTCCCTCCCACACATGTGCAAAAGTTGTAGGCCCATATTATGTTAAAGTCAGTAGTATTAGAATAATTTGACAATTTGTTCAGAGATTTTTAACTAATCTTTGCTATTATGATCAACAATGATGAAAAATATTTCTATTGCATGTGTGGGCCCCTTAAAGTGTGGGACCCCTGTTCAGCCGAACATGTCGAACATGACTTAATCCGGCCCTGAGCAGCGCAAGCTGTCATCCGTGCAATGTTAGAGCACGGGATATACGCCGTGTATAGGCTAAGTGTTAAGATCGAGCAATTTTGGTCATGGGCGCCCGCAGAAATTTTGGCAGGAGGGGCAAAATACAATGGCTAGCCTACGGTTTAATTTTGTAGCAAGAGATGGAAAATTCAAAGCAGAATATTAAAAACGAGTGTGTTGCCACAAGGTTTTCTAACTGTAAATTTCTCAATGTTACCCTGTGTAATGTGTATCGTTAGTAACATTTGCGAAAAAGTGCGAGGAGGTGTTTGTCAAAAATCAAAAAATAGTAATCAAAAAAGGGAAAATCAACTTTCCAGGGGGCAAGTGCCCCCTCTTGCCTCTATGTGCGGACGCCCATGATTCTGGCATGAATGACGTGACGATCAAGTATAAATCATGCAGCGTGGCCCAAACTTCTGGCCCTAAACGGAACCACTTACCACCGTTGCCATCACCGCTTGTGAAATGCCACCCTCTCATCTTTGAGTGTTTCCATTCTTTCTGTATAAATTTATGTTCCTGCATTTTCCTCTGCATGTCTCTCTCTCTCTCTCTCTCTCTCTCTCTCTCTCTCTCTCTCTCTCTCTCTCTCTCTCTCTCTCTCTCTCTCTCTCTCTCTCTCTCTCTCTCACTGTCACTCTCTTTTTGACAATCTCTCTCTCCTCAAAACCTACAATGCATTTCATCTCTCGGTTTCTCGCACATGGATCGTTCCTGCATGGCCTCTATCCATCGATAAGTTACAAATTACGTTGGTTGTACGTTGCAAGCAGAGCACCAGAAAACAAAGCAATTCATCATCGATGTCTGCATGAGGTGAAAGATCAGGTTGCGAGCAAGGATTTCAGACGACCGGATATATAGAGTCTATGCAGAAATTAGTTGTGGAATCAATTATTCCCAAGCAATAAATTCTGCAATCTGATACATAAACAACAAGTAGGCCATAATTATCGCATAATTATGGGTCTATATGATTATGCTCTTATGCATATAATTGCATGTACAATATTCTTTTACGCAGGGCTTTTTTAACGTGCAGTTCTACACAAAATGTGCAGTTGTAAATGAATTTGTGCAGTTGTAAAAGCAATCTTGTGCAGTGATAACCATTAGAAAAGGTAACTGCAGCCGGTTTACCACACAAAAAGGAAACAGAACAATGGGCGTGTGCAGTGGAAAATAAGCAGCAGAAATTAAGGTCAAATTTCCAACTTCCAAGTGGATGACATTTTCTTCTGACGAGAAAAACTTGAGATGGCTAAAAATAAGGGCCATCAGATTTTTTGCCGGCGACTGGCGAAATTTTTTGGAAAAATTCTGCCAAACGTCTACAAATTGCTTGTTGTGCAGTTCTAAAAATTACTTTAAAGGTCCTGCTTTTACGCAATAATAAACATAGCATTTTGCACAACCTCATGCTATCGTGCACGTCTATAATATAATAACATTGCATAAAGTTATAGACTATAATATATATGTATAAATAATTATATATATATATATATATATATATATATATAAGTACCTACATGTAGGCTATCAGGCCTATATGTAAAAATGTGTTTATATACATATATATATATTATATATGTATGTACGCATGAATGCTATTTCAGCCGCACCTGTACATCTGACAAACCTTAACACACAATAATATTACACACATGAATATACGTAGGCTTATATTTGCATCATTATGTACTGTATATGTATATATACAATCATGTATGGTGTGTTATAATGGTCAGAGCATGCATGCATGCATGCATCAGTGTAAACGCGCTGCAAGGAATAATCCTCTGTAGCGTGTAGCTCCTCTTTATCCGATTGGCAGATGTTTCGCCTGTCTGTAAAAAACATCTGTAGCCTGAATCTCTGCAGACGGCTCTTGCATGAGTCTTGGTGCCTCTCTCACTGTCTCCCTGCATCTCTCTCTGGAGTTCTAACGGAGCGCGATCATAATCTAGTAGGCTAGTTGGCATGCCAGTCGAAAGTTCGGCAGTTCACACCCGGCCTGCGGGCCAGGGCAGAAAGTTATTTGGTTATGATGAACATTAAATGGGGGAAATAGAGAAAAAGCAAAGACAGAGACAGACAGATAGTTAGCGAGACAGAGACCGAGAGGGAGAGAAAGAAACAGAGAGTCATCGAGGCAGAGGAAGATATATACAGGAAGCGAGAGAGACATAAAGAGACTGCGAGAGAGATAGATAGGGAGAAAGACAGAAAGAGAGAGAGAGAAAGAAAGAGAAAGAGAGAGAGAGAGAGAGAGAGAGAGAGAGAGAGAGAGAGAGAGAGAGAGAGAGAAAGAATCAGAGTGCGTGTTTGATATTTCTATATATCTGTCTCTTTCTGCCTGAGAGACAGACCGAGAATTAGACAGCGAGACAGACAGAGAGATATAATTATAATAGGGTGTATAAACAGAGAGGATGATTGTCACTCCTTCGTGAGATTGCAATGGCAATTCGACATTTTTATGCAGCGCCACAATTCAAAAATAAACTCATCAGTGTCGCTCCCGACCTGCGGATTAGCAACCATTGAAATGTATGTCTTGCACTTATTAGCGAAAGTGTTGAAGAAGTGTAATGCAGAGGAAGAGGAGGAATAGTTTCAGAGGCAGAGACTCGAACCCCGCCGCACTGTCTCTGCGCTCAACCAATCGGACACCGTATCCCAAGTGTCCATCCCACGTTTACTATTAGTCTACTATTTCGGTCACAAGTGACAGGGTCCACGGACACACATCCCTGCCACTCTATTATTATGGTTTAGACCTATTATAATAAGAGAGGGCGACAAGTCAATTGCAAGTTTATGACAGTTCGAATGATTCTGACATTCAAGGTAGGCCTATGACTATTATAAAGTTTGTTGCACCTAATTTTCTGTTAATTACAATTGGCCTCTATGAACTGGGCAAAATCTCAGTTTATCCATCAATGTCGCCACGGACGTATGCCATCATCTATCTCGGGCTCCTCTGCCTATCGCTTCACGGACTTTTCATTCCAGATTGAAATCTTCCATTCTCAAGAATTCCGACCCTGATCCACCCGATTCACTGCCTTCACAGCTCTCTCGACCTCAACGCAAACAGCCTTAGCAGTTGCTCTACTCATTCTATATTTAATCTGGTCGTTCTGGCCACGTGACTCGAACCTCCACTGGGCATCGCTCTCCGGACAACCCCTCTGATATGGCAATGCGCTTGTAGATAAGCTGAGGCTCTGCATTTAGCTTTAGAGTGGCGTTTTATTATTTTAGAGTTTAGTCTATAACGAATTTCATAACAATAATTATTATTATGTCTAAGTGTCAATAGACGAATGAAGCGACGGTGATCTAAATAGAAGATAATGATCATTGGCTTTCATTGCACTGACTCGACGATTTTTAATAGGCTTCACGCTCTGAATTAATGGACGCACATGACATTGTGAATCTATTGTATAGAGTCGGAGTCTCGGGTAGGCCATCTTGAAAGGAAGCGAGTGGTCGGAATGACTCAATGGAATTGAACAGAGCAGATTCGTCGACTTCCGATCTGCAATTATTGTCGTCTGCTGTTTCCGGTCTGATTAAGTAAATTAGAAAACCTAGAAAGTGTTTGTAATAATCAGCTCGAAGGATACGCATGCATTTCTTTGGGTTCTATTTTAAGGTAATAAATTATCTGCTAAGAACATACATCGTAGCGTGGCTAGAGAGCGCTCGCTGATACTAACTGTCGGGTACTGTCGCACGTTGACGATCGATCCTGCCATATTCTCATTTGACTTTGGGCAAGCCATGTGTACCACCGTAATATATAGGACTACAACCTGGTTAAGGCATCGTTGCTTTTAAAGTCACGACGAAACTGTAGCACTCCATAAGGTCACCAGATATTTGGGCAGCCCAGAAGCGTTCGTTATAGTTCATCATCGCCACAGTATAGAGTATAGACCTAGCTGCTTGATAAACACTAGTCATTTAAAATCGGTGTACTTAATTAATCTCTTGCTTTCCAGTCCGCTGCTTTTCATTACTTTCTGAATTCATACTTGTAGTTCATTGCGTGCGGATAAGACTTTTTGTCGGATTATTCTATTATTTGTATGCTTGCATATAAAAAGGCGGCTTTATGAAGTGCGAGATATAGAATGACCCTTAATTTGCACCTCAGGAAAACCAGATTCTTCATCGGCGCAATATCTAAACAAGCATGCAACGGTCAGGATGCTCTGTTCACTCTGATGCCATGTCATAATCAGAGGGGGTTGTCAAGCTGAGGAGATTGGCACCAAGAGGAAAGCAGCAAAATTGAGTGCAAGTAAGTAAGTAAGTAAGTAAGTAAGTGAGTGAGTGAGTAAGTAAGTAAGTAATCTATTTTAGCACGAGACAAACACTGTCCGTTACAAGAACTATAGGCCTATATACATACGATGGCGAAAAGCACCGTGGCACAGTGGCACATTAGTAGCAGAGTGGCACATTCTGAATAGTACGCTTTACAAATGCTTTATTTTATTATATTTAGATTAGATTAGATTAGTATCAGAGTGGCAAATCAATCGAACTAAACAAAAGAGTAAATACAGAAGCAGTATTAAAAGCAAAACATAGAAACAAGATTAGATCATTCAATTGTCCAACTGAACAAATCTGATTGGATTGAGTGAAAGATAGGCATATAGGTGCAATTAAACAGGCGAGATAGGAGAATGAGCAAATTGGTGGAGGTCTTTTGGAAGTCTGTTAATTTTAAAGAGCAAATAAAAAATTATTATTTGCAGCACAGACCAAGCTAGGAGCCGTTGCAGAATTTCAATGTGTAGGAGGAGACTTTGCTTAGTCTTTGTTTCATATTTTATTTTATTTGCATGTTTATTCCCATTTTATGTATTTAGAAAATGTGAACTACATAAAAAAGGGAGGTGACAATTTCATAGTTCGTGCCCGGTCGCCAAATATCCGAAAGTTCTAGCTACGACAATTATACCAGAGGCTCTTCATAGAACTATGTAAACGGACAATGTATTACTGTATGACTAGGCCTATACAGACTACTGTGCTTAGTACTACAGTAACTAGACAGCTTTCGATACCTATTCAGATTGTTCTAGCTATAGGGATAAGTGTGTGCTTTACGGCTATTATTTCTAAGATCACTTTCAGACTTGAGGTTTTTACTGTAAAAATAGAAAGGCGCCTAGTTCTGGAAGTAGGCAAATTGCATTGCTCGGGGCATAGGCCTATAATAGCCGCGTAATAATTATAGAATAATAATTGGCTAGTGAAGCCTTTGTTGGAGTTGTCGGGCACGGGAAAGGTTCATTCACGATGCACCTCAATATGGTTGCCTCTAAGCAATTGTTACGAAATCGTGACGTTGGTGTTGATGGAGATCACGATTGTGATTGCAACGATAACGATGTCGGTCATTGTAAATTATATGAAGACGAAGATGAAGATAACGTGACGCGGACGACGACGACGATGAACAAGAGGAAATGATGATGAAGATGATGATGATGATGATGACGATGACGATGACGACGCGGACGACGACGACGATGAACAAGAGGAAAAGATGATGATTGCGGTCGGAAGCGACCGCTGAGGTCCACTGCTTCAGTTGACGCCGGAACCTTCGATCAATCATTGCGCTACCGGGGAGGGGCCGGTAGCGCAATGGATAACACGCTAGCGTAGAGTGCGAGAGGTAGTGAGTTCGAGCCCCCGTTGGGCGGATTTGCTTTGACGATGACGATGGCGATGGCGATGACGATGATGGCGATGATGACGATGATGACGATGATGACAATGATGACGATGACGGTGGTGACGGTGATGATGATGATGATTATGATTATAATGACGAAAACGTTGACTCTGGTTGTGATGGCAAGAAATGTAGCCGGGAGATAAGGAGGAAGAAGTGATGTAGGAATAGGAGGAGGAGGTAACGCGAAGAGAAGTGAATTAAGTGCGATAATAATAATAATAATAATAATAATAATAATAATAATAATAATAATAATAATAATAATAATAATAATAATAATAATAATAATAATAATAATAATAATAATAGAAATGGCGATGAAGACAGAAGAACAGACAAAAAGCCCGAAATGGTTGGCAAAAGACCTTTTCATTTTGTCAACAAACTTTTTGAACAAATGAACAAATATTTCTAACTATATTTCTGTTCGCTTAAACAGGCGTATAGGTCGTCATACACACAGTTTTTGGCAACCCAACGCAGAGGCGCCAATCGCTACCGATGTTGACTTCGCAGACTTTTGGTGACCGTTAGATGATCAGATAAATTATAGTCTACGCGTGAAAATTGAAGCGATTATGATTAATGTTACTTGCTGTTTATTTCGTTTTAGTATAATTCTTACGCACGCAAAGTCACTTAATCTAAATGTAAAACACAGGACGAGTGTGCACTAAAATTGACAACTTGTTCCGGGTCGCTAAGTGTTCCATTAGTCCTCTCAGGAGGATGAAAACCGCGATCGTTGGATCACAGACCCAGCGTTCTACCGTATAGACCACGTACTCGTGTGTATACGCTGCAGAGCGCCTATGAGAGTGGTGTGATCATGGTAGAAGAAGCGACCGCAGAGGTCCACTGCTTCAGTTGACGCCGGAACCTTCGATCAAACGTGCAGTAGAGCAGGAAATGAAGCGATGCATCCAGGGTAATGGCCACTCCCGACAGAGTCCCGAAGTAGTAGTAGAACGATCCGCAGGTCCTCTCCTTGGCCGGCAGGATGGCCATCAGGATACGGCGTACAGGATTCAGAATCTGGCACGTCATGAACATGACGACGATGACGACAAGAGCCCTGTTGACGGAGTTCTCCTCGTGTTTAGCTCTCGTCATCTGGTCGCGTTTCAAGTAGAACATCTTCAAGGAAACGATAAGCTTGTAGGTCATGAAGATCAGCAAGAGGAAGGGTAGCGCAAAAGCGACGATGTAGTAGACGACACCGGCGTAGAGCAGCTGGTAGTAGAAGTCGGCCCCGAGGGCCGTGTAGCGGATGACGGACTGCGTCGAGTTCGGTTCCAGGTATGGACCGTCGTCGAGAAATCGAGGGATGTTGAAGAGCAGCACGAAGACAAAGATGGCTGCCAGCTGGCAACGGGCTATACGGATGTTGGCCAGTCGAGGGGCCAGGTGAGGGTGGCAGGCTCCGATGTATCGATGGTAGGTAAGGGTTAAGACGACGAACGTGCCCCCCATGTTGCCGATCGTTCCAAATGGCCAGACGTAGGGACCCATAGTGACCATGACCGTGCTGGTGAAGTACTGACAGACCTGCATGCAGGCAGGTAACGACGCAACAGACAGAACATGTATGAATATATGTTTGAGTACTTCTTATATAGCGCCCTTCAGGATTTTACTCAGAGGCACTCCCGACTACAGCGCGGACACTGAAACGGGTCACTTGAGCAATTGCGTGTACATGAAGGACTTGCTCAGGGTCTTTATAAGCTTACGCGGCAGCTGGAGGTGGATTCGATCCCGTAACCTTCCGACTCCATGTCAACCAACACCATCGTACCCCACATAATTATGCTATGACGTAGGTCTATATAAGCGGACCATTGGAAAGTTTGGTACTTGTACGCGTTCATGCGCGCATGCACACTAAGTTGTGCGGCTTTTATTTATAGGGCGAGAATTAAATGCAAAGCAACGTTAGATTGAACCATTTCAATATTCTATTTTATAATCAAATACATGTAGGCTAGACATGTAGATCTGTATGTGCAAGTTTTTAGTAATTTGCATCGTGAATATTATAAGTCAAAAATCTTTCCCATTGGTTTGACTAAGTCATCCGTCTGTCTTGGATCAAAGTAGACCTGCAAAAATACTTAGGGCCTAGTTAGCATTCAAAATATTAGGCCTACTTTAAATAGGGCCTAGGTCTACATGAAAAAATTGTATCACTAGAATTATGGTTGTAGTGAACCGACTGAAAAATGTTCAAAAATCGTATACGGAGAGAAAACGATGCCTGCATGGTAGGCCTATACCTGGTAGAGTTTACAAATCGGCGAGATGCCAGTCAGGAGGAAGTAGATGATGAGAACAAGATTGTCGTAGACGCCGAGCCAGATGAGGAGCAGCGAGGTCGACGTCTGTGGCGTCATCGTCCAGAAGACGAACATCGACAGAGTGTTACCGATCAGTCCCAACAAGACGAAGAACATCTGGATGATGGTTGTGAAGACGAAATCCACGACGACACACTGGTATGATGGTGATGCTGATGCTAACACGACGATCTGCATCTCCCTTCTGAGGGTGGCATTCATCGGTTCCCAAGGGAGAAGATCGGTGACGTTAGGTTCCTTTGTAACTGCCATTGGCGTCAAAGTTGTGTTTCTGAAAAGATAGCACTGCACAGTGCACAATGCACGTGTAGGCTACATGTAGGCTACATGTTACATGTAGGCCCAGGCCCAGGCCCGGATTAAGCCTTCGGGGGGCCCGCCGCCATATTCTGAGGGGGGCCCCTAATAGACCTTTACCTCCCGAGACCATGCTCCCCCTACAGTCCCGCATGTTTACGCATGCCTATAATTGACTATATAAATCAAGCTCAATTATATGTAGCTTATTGAAATACCTGAATATTTTTGTAAATGACACTTTAAAAACGTCAATGCAGTAGCCTAGGTATTGTTCAGTTTAGAGGCTTAAATCCTATGATACTGACTTTGGTAACGCGGAGACCTATAGGGAGAACAGGGCACGGACCCCAATGTTTGTGGGGACGGAGATACTTACATCCCCACGCAATATTTCAGAAATATTTTATAAATAGCCTATCATAAATGTCTATAATTTTATCCACTGAGCAATTTCGTCATGATGACATCTTAAAATGCTGCCATCACAGTTTGCAAATTAAAAAATTCAAACAATTGTAGGGGACATTCATATATAGAAGTCTTCACTCTTAAACCACGTCAATGGCACTGATAACGTGAGTAATTTTTAAAGAAAATTGCTTAAGAAGTTACGGTTAAAGTGTGCAAATAAAAAAATTGTAGGCAATTAGGAGGAAACGCTCTGATCGAGGTCTTAATCCATGACCAACAGCATTGAAAATGAGCAATTTTTATTAAGATTGGTCCTATAGCTTAAACTGCAACAATCATAGTGTGCAACTTAAAAATGTGGACAATGAGGAGGACATTAATTTTATCAAAGTCTTACCGGTAATCATGTCTTCCAGCAAATTTAGTTGCGGTGACAGCCTAAAATGTTACCATTAAAGTGTAGAAATTAAAAAAGTAAACAATCGGCCTAGGGGGAGGCGCTTTTCAAGCCTTAAATCACGACTATGAGCCATGAAATGATGAGAAATGTCTTTAAAATGACAGTCTAAAAATTAATTGCACTGTTGGCTGTTGCAGTGTGGAAATTTAAAACAAATCAAAAATCGGGAGGTGATGTGCCCCTCCCCAAGCCCCTCCGCTGCTATAGGCGCTTCGCTCCTCGGCGATCGTCCTTTGGTTGCTCGCTCACCACCCCTCCCAAGCCAAAGCCAAGTCTCCGCCTATATGCGAGCGCCCATGCTATAGCATGGTTCACATTATTCTGCAAATGGCGGTGGCAAACTGGTGAAGAGTGTCATTGAAAGAAACAATATCTAAATAAGAGAGCATAGCAGAAATATGCGTTGTAACCTTTAAGACACCAGACTCACAAATTTCAGGTTCTTTAGATGTAGGCCTATACAGGGCTTAAAATGTGGCTGGACAGTCATGGACGGCGTCCATGCACTTGTTTTAAAATATGAACGCCGTCCGGCCAGTTATTGGCTAGCACAGCCTGAAAAGGCAAGGGCGTCCATGCACTTCTTTTGGAAATTAAGGTAAGGGGCGTCCAGGTACTTATTTTTCACACTTTAAGCACTGGGCCTATACCTTCAGTGCATGGCGCTTAGGGTCTAACTATATATATATATACACCATCAAACGTACCGATCCATCCCTTTCCTTTGACCCATCTGGAGTTTACGGCAAAAATTCAGTTTTGGAACAGAGGAATTCACACTATTTGTTTTCCTACCAGAGGCCGGGTTCTTTAGCTATTCGCCTTTTTTGAGCACTGGAAAGTTGAAATATTTTAATTGTTTTTTGGCATCGTTTGCTTTCGTCAATACAATTATAATAGGCCTATAATGCCAGGGATCTTATACCGGTAGGCCTACTCTAAGAGTTATGGGGGGCCCGCAGTGCATTCTTCGCTCTTAAAAATCAATCAGCAATTGACATAAATTTACATACTGTCCATTAAGTGAAGTTGAACAATTGGGAAAATGCACATTAAAAATTCTTGTTGTTCTCGCACGGGGGGCCCTGACGACGGGGGGCCCGCCGCCATGGCAGACATGGCATACTGGTTAATCCGGCCCTGTGTAGGCCCACTTCTATAGTCTACACCAGGGGTCTCAAACTCAAGTCAGCATGTGGGCCGCATTTGGAAATTCATAATGACTCGCGGGCCGCAACATAAAAAATAATATCGTGCACGTGAAACTATAGAATTAGTTATGAGTCATTGCAGCATACAATGCTATAATGATGATTATAATCCTGTAAAATTCACGTAATATATTTTAAGTGTAGGCTAACTATAGGGTACTACAAACAAAATTTAAAGCTATTCTATACGAATTATTGAAAAATGCATAGGCGCTATAAATGAAAAAATTATGCTGTAATCAAAATTTGAAAATTTGAAATTTTGATTTACAGCATAATTTGTTGTTGTTGTTGTTTTAGTTTAGTTAATTTAATGACTCTAATTGTTTTAAGTAGGCTATTGCAAGCAATGTTCAGAGCAAGGTGACTCGAATTTAGTTAGAGACTTTGGGTGTTCTTAAGTGTTCTAAATGTTCTAAGTGCTCTAAACCAAAGCCACCGAAATTATCTAGTACGAATAAACATACCTGTTAGTGTCAATATTAAAAAAAAGCAAATGGAAGTCAATTTGCAAAAAAAACACATGCGGAAGTGACATTTTTCAACTTCGCATTATCAAGGGAGATGCAATTATTCCGGGGATGCTCTATTTTTCGACACCGGCGTACAAATTTCGCTGTAGCATACTTCTGCTTCGGCGCTGCATCGCACTGAAGGTCCATTAAACCCATCTGCATAGGCCTATGAAAAATATCTGCTGTTGTGGACTCAATGTCCACAACAAAAGGAGTAGAAAGCAGTTTAAACTTCGGTTCAAATCGTAAAAGAACTGCAAAAAATTTTCAAACCGATTTCTTTCTTTGAAAGTTTAATTAATCAAAAAACAGATGGCTGTTCGCGGGCCGCACTAATCGGGTTCGCGGGCCGCATGCGGCCCGCGGGCCGCGTGTTTGAGACCCCTGGTCTACACGGTCGCAGAATAGTTGGGTGTCAGCGTAAATAGTTTTTTCTCTATAGACAATATTCCTTCATCTAAGGTCGTGATAGGTCTTGTTTTTCTCTGACTTAATATATCTACATATTTTTGAAAAAGTTTCCGATGAACGCTTCATCGTATCATAATGAATACAGGTATAGGCTACGTGAAACAAACTGGACTCAAAGAGTTCACTGTCATTCGCAATCCGGAGTAGGCTAAGAGTGCAAATGAAACTTGAACAGGAAATGGAATATATAATTGGCTATATACAATAATTGTAGCCAGTAATATTTCATTTCCTGTTTACATTATGATTTGCACTCTTACTCCAAATTGCGAATAATTATGAACTTTTTCTGTTTCCAGTTTTCACTTCATTGCATTTTTCACCATGCATAGGCCATTAGGCCAACCGTACCTGTATTTATAATAGCAATTCTACTGGGAACATGCATGCAGTTCCTGTAGATATTCTGCTGTCAGTCTTACAGTTCAAAATGAAAATGCTTGGATGAACAACTAATTACATTGCTCAAAATGGAGCTGCAATAAATTGCTAAAATTGCTCGTCATTGGTAATCCTGCCTGGAACTTAATATAGGTAGGTCTATAGCAGAGCTTTTAAAGGGTACAGTTCTTGACAAAATGTGCTATGGTTCTAAATGGATTTGTGCAGTTGTAGAAACACATTCGTGTACTTCTGTGCAGTTAGAATTAGTGAAAAGGTCATCGTCATCCGATCGAGAATAATAATTGTCATTGAGGATGGGAAGGGAAAGAAGAGTTGCGAGTTGCGAGTTCTAAAAATTCTTTAAAAAGAAAAAAACCTATTGGTAGTCCTATAAGCGCTCAAAAGCACTTCTTGCGTTTTTTAGGTGGGCCCTCGGATCCATGGGCGTAGGCCTATTTATGGGACTTCCGGATTCTACACTCCGAAATAAATCATTCCCGAATTTTCAAAAACTAATTAGTCTAATTCTCTGAATTTTGAGGCGATTTCACCAGAAACCCCTCTCCCGAAATGGAAATCACCATTTTTCCCTGGCTGCTTCCGTGAAAAGTGATAGACCTACCTGTGCCAATCTAGGCCTCTAGGGAAATTAATACGTCAGTAAGACGGAAATGTCACATGCAGCAAACGAAACCTTGCAGAGAAAAACTACGACAGCTCGCCCACGCATGCGCGTGGAGTCCACCGAACGTCGATTCAGTGGCGGCGCCACGGGAGGTTAAGGGAGACTAAGCCCCTCCCCCAAAAGTCCACCCGTCCGGTGTTTTTGACGTTTTGACATGTAAAACTGAAATATTTCCACCAAACGACTATAAAAACGTCGTCAGAATTTTGGGCGGATGAAAATGGACATTTCCTCCACGAGGATTCAGCCCCCCAAAACTGAAATCCTGCGCCGCCACTGTGTCGATTGTAGACTCTGGTGTATTAAAAGAGTCTGAATATTACGAAGACAATAATTTGACGAACGAGTTAATTAGGTCCGGTGTCACAATGGAAAATCTTTCTTAACAGAGTATACATGCATGTATAGGCCTAATGTTATCCCTATAGAATATGTTTCGGAAAAGGTCACCCCACTGAATCGAAATCTTACACACTGCAAAGTCGTTACCAATTAAAATCAGTCTAATTGTGGTTGTCGCGTCTATTTACATGCATGCAATTTAGATCTAAATCATGCATCATCGAAATAGTCGACCTACAGGATTTTTTTAAGCTCAGTTACACTGTGGCTCAAGGGCGGATACAGGAATTTTCGAAGGGGGGGCCAAAATTTTTGGTCTTGTGAGACAGGAGAAAAATTTTTTAGTCATCGACCAATTATTTTCCGGGGAAAAAATACCATTTCATCCGCCGAAAAAACTGATGACCTTTTTTTTTTTTAGTCATCGACCAATTTTTCGGAAAACATCCACCGCTGAATCGACGGGGGGGCCAAGTCCCGTGCGATTTTTTAATAGGGGGGGCCTGATGTCCTGTTTTTCTCTCCCACTACATTTATTTAATGGCTTGTTGAAACCAAATGGGGGGCCACGTCCCATGCAATTTTTAAATGGGGGCCATGGCCGGATTGGCCCCCCTGGATCCGCCCCTGCTGTGGCTAAGATATTACACGCGTTGTAATAGGCCTGCCTATAATTTAGAAAGTTGAATCCTGTCCAGCCTTTATGAAGCACTAGCTGGGGTACCCGGCGTTGCCCGGGAAATTTAGGATTCGATCTGCTCCGGCCACAACCCCACCACACAACACCCCACCACACTGCGACCTCTATACCAGTACGCCACCGGAGAAATTTGGGTTTGACGAAAATTTCCACCCCGTCCCACCCCCACCCCACCCCCTCAACCCCAACCCCCTCCCACCCCACCACCCCCACTCCACCCCACCCTACCTCCCACTCCATCCCCCTCCACCCCACCCCCACCTCTCCACCCCACCTCAACCCCACTCCCTCACTCCACCCCACCCCATCCCCTCACCCATCCCCAACCCCACCCCTCGACCCCTACGCCACCCCACCACCTCCACCCCTCACCTCCATCCCACCCCTCCACTCCACTTTAGACACCTCTAAAACGGCGAAACTGACGGCTTTTATACGTGGCAAGCGAATGAAAATTGTTAGCGAAAATTAGTGTTTTTGACCCCCCGCACCCTGGCCCCCCCTGGTGGTGGAGATTTGCCAACCACTGATCCGGGGGGTTCTGATGGACCTCTATCTAGGAAAATAAATTCAAAAAAATAGCTGCGTTTTTTTGAAAAAAATTTGGGGGTTTCGCTCCCCACCCTGGCCCCCATGGTGGTAGAGAATCGCCAACCCCTCGCCTTTGCGTCTCGTGCCGATACCTACACAGTAGTGAAGGTTTGGAGTGAAAAGCTCAAAAACTGTGAGCGTGCATTCTGGACAAAGTCAGATACATACATACAAACATACAAACATAGTCACATCCTTCCTTATAGATATAGATAATGGGCCTACACTGAAGATTACTAAAGGTTCCGATAAAGACTTCGTTTTTTATGTGGATAATAACTACCTTCAAAAACTAAAAAGCCGTTTATAACTTACAAGCCCCACAAAAGAATCAAATAGAAGCCATGCACTGCTATATCTACAGGGTGCGCCAAAAAAGTAATCCCCTACGGTTTTCAGCCCATATCTTGGCCAAACATATGAATTTTTAAATGAAACTTTACAGTCATAAAGGCAATTCATATTTACGTACAATGGTCAAATTACAAAAAAATTCAAACAGAACAAAAGTTATATCACTTTTAGTGAAGCTACCCACCGTTTTTTGACGATTCAAAAACGCGACGCAACAAAAAGTAACAAAAAACCAATTTAATTATTCTGGACAATATCTTGGCCGGAAGTAAGAATTTCGAATTGTAATTTTACAGGCTTAAAGACAATTCATATCTACACATGATGGCCAAATTTCAGCAAAATATTTCAAACAGAATAAAAGTTATGACACTTTTAAGGAGGCCACCCTCCGTTTTTCGACGATTCAAAGACGTAACGCAGCAAAAGGTAGGAAACACACGATTTTATTAAGTTTCATCTCAAATAATTGTTATCAAATAGGCTTTGATAATGCCAGATGATCATTATTGTTACTATTTTAAAAAAGGAACAGGGTACCAGCGTAGCTGAACGTCACTGAGAAGTCACTTAGCAAGATGACAATCAAATTTGTAAATAAGAAATCTGTCAGATTAATCAACAGGTCCATCAAGAACTTTGCAAAGAGACTCAAAAGAAGTTTTGGCACTGCTGGTGGGCACATTGAACACAAGTTGTGAATCACTATCAAGTTCAGTTCCAAACAGTTATTTGAGACATGACTTGATAAAATCACGTTTTTCTTACTTTTTGTTGCGTTACGTTTTTGAATGGTCAAAATCGGTGGGTGACCTCACTAAAAGTGGTGTAACTTTTGTTGTGTTTTAAATATTTTGATGAAATCTGGCCATCATGTGTAAATATGAATTGTCTTTAAACCTGTAAAGATTCATTTTGAAATTCTTACTTCTGGCCATGATATTAGCAAAAAGCCTTAAAAAATTGCGTTTCGTTTTTGAATCGTCAAAAAACGGTGGGTGGTCTCACTAAAAGTGATATAACTTTTGTTCTGTTTGAAATATTTTGTTGAAATGTGGCCATTGTACGTAAATATGAATTACCTTTAAGGCTGTAAAGTTTCAATTAAAACTTCGTACGTTTGGCCAAGATATGGGCTAAAAACAGTACTTAGGGGATTACTTTTTTGGCGTACCCTGTAGTTTCAGGAAGCCTTTTGATTCATTTCACTTATGACAAGTAAACTCTCAAAAGCCGAAAAGTGATATCTGATCAGATGTGAGACAAAATGTGTGTAAAGGCTTGGCCAGACCCGTCCACCTCTCCCTTTTACTTTAAGTGACGATGCATGCGATAATGCAATATTATTACGATTACGATTAGCCTACTAATTAATTAGGCTATCACTGAACAGTTCTGCTTATTTCTGCACTTACTTCTGATAAGAGAATGTAATGGCTACGACGAGAACCCGAAATGTTGCTCGATGTTTTATAGGCTACGGTTCAGCTGCTTCTCGGGCTGCTACAGATGCAGTGACGTCCACGTTCGCGGATATGCAGAGGCAATGACTTCTGAGGTCTGAGGATGTCTTATAGGCTACGGTTCGAGCCACAGTGTCAGATACTAATATATCTCAGTACATGCTTCCATATGCGTCCGCTCATTGGTCAGTTAATGAATATGCAGCAATAGTAACGTCAGTCAGTGGTACACCGGTCTTTCTCCTCTTCAATCAGTCTTGATTGATTCGACTATAGGCTAATAGCTCGACTCTCTCGCTTTGCACATAAAATTATTTCTACATTAATTATTAGAGGCCTCCTTGAAGTCTCACACTGGCGACATAGCACTGCACGCATTCACTGCATGTTCCTCTTTCTGGTTCCTAAAGCACAGTTGGGAAATGCAACTAAACACCTCTCACATTATACGCAAAAACCGTTTTCTGCAACTTCATCTTGCTTAATGGGTTCTTCAGATCGTCTTGAGCTTTTTGTTCCCAAGACTAGGACTGCTCTTGCCCAACATCGGGCGGTTGCTGTGGTTCGTCCCTCCATTTGGATTGGCCTTCCTCTCGCACTACGGGCTAAACTAATGACTCGTTTTCCTCATCTCTTTCTCACTTTCAAAGGCATTTCGTTCCCCAGTTTATCGTACTGAGAGCGCCCCTGAATAGTCTATCTGTGAGAGACGCCATATAAATTTTATGGACACAATACAATTCTGCTACAGTCTTGACTTTTAATTAGTGACCATGCAGATCTAGGGTTGCCAGGCGTCCGGTAATGAACCGGACCGTCCGGTATTTACACACATTGTCCGGTCAGAAATTTCAGACATTACCGGACATGGCTGTGTCCGGTAAATAATTATTGCTAGCAACAATTGTGTAGTTGGAGTGTATAATTTCTTGGGGTCATGAAAAGATATCTGCTTACGATCTTCCAGCGAAGGCCTATAATGGATTTCCTTGTGAAACAGAGCCAAGTAGGCCTACACACCAATCATCGTCGAAATGACGGTCTCGCTAAATGAAATTTATCATAACAGAGCCAAATATATTGATGCACGGATCATAACCTATGTAAGCTTATAATAAGCTTATATTGTGCATAAAGTTGGAGCACAAAATAGCTACGCTTTATCTGTTCTGTGGTTGGAGGCTTGAACCGAATCTCCGTACCTATACGCTGTCTCTGTCTGTCTGTTTGTTCGTCTGTCTGTCACTCTCAGCACAAACGATCTCTTCCTCTCTGTGTCACTGACTGTGTGTCTATCTCCCTCCTTTCATTTAAGGCTTATGCCTAAACACAGACGCTTGTAAGTTGTAATCTGTCTGTGCTATCTGTCTCTGTCAGACTGTGTCGATCTGCCACTCTAGCTCGCTCTGGTCTTTCAAGCCCATCTCTTAAACCTCATAATTGACTAATTAAATTCTCTCGACTACAAAGATTAATGATGCGTTCGCATTTTGCATTGCAAGTCTATGGGTCAACTGGGGTTATCTACAGAATGGAACTGAGTGATGAAATCGTTAAATATGTTTTTAATGTTGTTTAATATCCGAATTCAGTCATTCGTTCAAGCGCCAAATTTCCAAATTAGCCACTATATATACATGTACATAGGTCCATTATTTTATCCACCCAGCAGATCTATATTATGGCTATATAGTATAATAAAGCCTAGGCCTACTTGGCTGAGTTTCCAACGGACGTCTAGATTTAAAAAGCCATGGACTGCAGTTATCTAGACGTCCATAGTTTGACTCACACGCTGCAACTTTGCAGCACGGATACTGCCTTATATATATAGCCCTATTTATACACATATACATATATACTGTAATTACCCAATATTGCCCGGGAAATTTTGACTTATCGCTCCCGCCAAGTCTCGCCCCCACACACACGCGCGCGCACACACACACACATAGGCTATATAATTTATGACATAAAATTATATATATATTATATATATATATATAATATGGCTCTATAACGTGATAGTCATTGTCCGGTAATTTTCCGAAGGCCACCTGGCAACCCTATGCAGATCGGTTGGCTAATTAATTGAGTAGACTAGTATACGCTCGCAGCTGCAGCACAATAGAATTTTACACGAACTCTTATCATTTCATTGTTGACGGCTCCCTTGTTACAACAGGGCTGATTTTTTCATTAGGCCTATCATTGTGTATTTTTAAAAATTAATTATCAACTTCCATTGCCACCTCATTAATTTTATTGGTTAACTCTAGCATATAGACACAAAAGCATTCGACATTTTCGTTTAGCCGATGTTTAAATGCACTTTAAAATAAAATTATGTCGTGGGAAAACAATGCTGACTTATTGCTTTGAGGCAGTCAAGGATCTTTAGGCGACATTTGTTGTAGTGTAGCCTATAAGCGGTTTCACCATATCTCAGTGACCTTTCGCGTGCGCGTGCGCAGTATTCAAGGTCAATGCTACAATAGATGTCGAATTATAATATTGTAGCCTAAAGATTACAAATTCGCAATGCGCGAGTCATTAATTTTCCGAACTTTTGGTATATACACCATCTATTGTAGCATTGACCTTGACCACTGCGCACGCGCACACGAAAGGTCACTGAGATGGTGAACTCGCTTATTGGATTGTACTGCATCTATAAATTTATATAGCTCCTCTCCTTTCAAATTAACTTTCACCTGTTTTGTTTTGAACAATGACACTAACAGGTAGGCCCTATGTTTATTCCTACTAGGTAATTTTGCTTGTTTTAGCTTTAGAGCATTTAGAACATTTAAAACACTTAAGAACACTCATAGAGCCAACATTAAGTAGGGTAAATTCGAGTTATCTTGCTCTGAAGATTGTTTAGGACACTAAAAACAATTAGAGTCTCTTTAAATTTTGATTGCAACATAAAATTTTCAATTATACGCATTTTTCAATAAAGGGGATAGCCTAGATTAATTTTAAATCCATCTGGGGGATAGCCTAGATTAATTCATCTCTCCGGATAGCTTTAAGGGAGGACACGAGGTAATAGAAGAAAGGGGAAAATAGAATATCACGTGACACCGGCACCTACGTGTATATACCGGTATGGATGCGCCGGCCAACTAAAAAACGGGAGACAGGATCCGTTCGAAGCTGATACGTATGTTTTGCATTTGCGTTCCTTATCATTATGTCACAGCTTATAACGCAGTAAAATGTGTTCGAATATGTAACCTAATCATCGGCAGCTATAATTAACAATAATAGGTCTATCGCTGTTCCTTGATGAGTGCACTAGCTGTGCGCAGTGTTCGGGGCAGCAGGTATACAGCACTAACGCAGCACTCTTTGTATTCCAGATCTAAGATCGAGTACCCGGTGAACTGTCTATAACGTCATCTCAATGGAGCAGGCTACAGAACTTGATGGACTGCTTCAATCGATACACGCAGTAATCTGTGGGAAATAATGTGTGGGAAGCCAAAATTAATACAAGGAGGGATGACATACATGTAAATATATTTGATTGACGGCAAGACAACACAGTCAACACTTAGACTTAGCCTTTAAATATAACTTAGTCTTGCATGGGTATGCAATGAAGACTATAGTCTAAGATGATGGGAAATTAGATGCTAATTCGATCCAGCCCACCTCCGTCCCCCATCAAATTAGTAGCCTAGCTATTATGATGTCTATTGCGGCGCAGTAGTAGGCCTAATGCCGGGTTGTAGAGAGTATGGGAAGAGGGAAGGAGAAACTGGGGTGCATGAAGGGAAGTGATGGGGTAATGGGCGTAGGAGGGAGCAATTGAGGACTTATAGAGCTGCAGTCCAAACTTGAAAACTTGGGTGCCACCACTGCTTCGAACACTGCATAGGCTTAGCCTAAAGTGCATTATAATGTCGACTCATCCTGATTGTGTCGGAACCGAAACTCAAGACATACACAGTCAGATGAGCAACTTAAATTTTCGGGAAAATGGTGAAATAGTTAGCCTTAGCCTAAATAGGTCATAATCCTATAGGCTATATACAGGGTGCGCCAAAAAGATTCCGCTAGGTTTTTTGCCAAGATCTTCGCCAAAAGTAAGAATAAAATTTTACAGTCGTAAAGACAATTCATATTTAGGCTACACATGATGGCCAAATTTCATCAAAATATTTCAAACAGACCAAAAGTTTTACCACTTTTAGTGATGCCACCCACCGTTTTTTGACGATTCAAAAACGTAACGCAACAAAAAGTAGCAAAAACACGATTTTATAAAGTCATATCTCAGATAACTGTTTGGAAATGAACTTGATATATTGATTCACAACTTAATTGTGTTCAATGTGACTACCACCACTGTCAGAACTTCTTTTGAGTCTCTTTGCAAAGTTCTTGATGGCCCTGTTGACGCGTTCCAAAGGCAAATCTTCCCATATTAACTCCTTACTTTTGGCCAAGATATTGGCAAAAAACTAGGGTTCAAACCTCGCTCAGGGCAAAAATTTATTTGAATATTCTGTTAGCTGCCAGTGGCGCTTTCTGTTGTGTTGTTTGCCTCGGGTCTATTGAAAATAAGATCGCCCCTCCCACTCCTGGCTTGGCCGAATCAGGAGAGTTCCAGCACTTAGGCCATTAGTGTTAAGTTACCGAGCCTGTTGTAGCCGACCTGCGTGTCGTGCGAAGCTTGCCGTATTTCGTATAACTTGTACCTGTAATCGTTCTGCGGTCTGTCAGATTGAATGCCAATAAACGAATATTATTATTATAATTATTACTAATTTTATTAGCGTTTCGAGTTTACCGTGTGTGGAAGTTATGCACTTCAATCGCATGATGTCGCTAGTGCATACATAGAAGACGCCTCAGTTGTATGTGTCATCAACTCGTACTCGATTGGTGATCTGTGATTTTCTAAATAAGACAGGATTATTAATTAAATGTTTAAGAAAACTGTGTTATTTATTTACTTAATTGAGGGTTTTGATGAGAATTAATGGCGGCACTTGAAGACGAAGATATCGTCGAAGATGACCATTTTAGTGCCGTGCTGTCGTTTCCACCAGAAGTCCAAGAAGCCATTGACCAGGTGATGACTACTTTTCAATTCCCGATAGACATAATAAGGTTAGGCTTTTCCTAGGACTATTATTGCTATCAAATAGTAATAGTCACATATTTAGCCTCTGTATTAGTGTACAAATGTGTATGCATGAATGTATAATGTCGTGTATGTATGCATGTTTATGTGTATTTATGTTTGTATAATGCACGTACGTATGTCATGTACTGTTCATATCAAGTCTGTATGGCACCACCTCAAGAAAATTAGACCAAGTTCGCTCCAGACCTGACAAGACAAGACCACGATCGCATAGAATGGTTTTCTTGGAAACGTGGAAGTGTTACTCAATACATGGTGGGCACAAATATTCGGGGTTATTGTTACTGACCGCTCGGTAGCAAGTAAACAATATGGTCGTCGCAGATAAGGGCATAATAGAGCGCTTCTTGTTATGGTGGCTCTACATTGTCAGTTACATTATGCGGTATGTCTGTTACAGGTGATTCCAAGCTCAGATCCGCTTGATCGGCCGGACTTTGATGCGGTTGAGTACATCAACGGTCTCTTTCCTACGGAACAGTCATTGTCCAACATCGATGATGTTATTAATAGAATTCGCTACAAAATCCGGTACTGGTCTTAATAATGCTTGAAACTTTTTTTAAAAGTAAATGGCATTTTGCTGCAAGCAGGATTATTTTTATACTCAGACGTACACCTTGGGTATTGTTGTTCACAATGTTCAGGTGTTAATTAAAATAATGGTTGTCTGTTAGTACTTTACTTGAGGGTAATTCTGGTGGTGTTTGCATGGTACTAATTAGTGCATCATCTAACTGGTAGTCATTGTTATTAGTGTATCATCTAACTGCTAGTCATTGTTATTTGGGTGTTGTTCAGATGTTTCTAAGATGGTATCCTAGTTGTAATTGGATGTTGATAAGGTTGTGTTGAGACTTTTGCTCAGGTATATATTTGGAATTTATTCAAATATAATTTGTATGATGGTTTGTTACTATTTGTTATTTGTTATTGTAATCACATATTTATATGGCATCTCTTGAAGTTTGAGCTGTGAGCAAGTGGTAGATATGATACAGAATTAAAAGACATATTAAATACATTCTTCGCATGTTTTGATAAGGACCATTCTTGTTGCAAATATAAACTGGATCATGCAGAGTGGCAGGGAAAGAGACCTAAGGAAATCTGTGTTGGAGACAATGTAAGTTTTAGAATTTGAGAGAAACTGTGATGTGTAGGAGTTCAACCTGAGTTAGTTGTGCGATAGCCAGGCACAAAGCATTGGTATTTGGGATATCTGTAGCATTCCCCACTGAGAAGATAGCATCTACAACAGGATAGTTGGAATGTGACTGATTTCCTTTGGCAGACCAATGAGCCACAGCAACAACCCCTTCAAGAAGAAAGACTTAGGTTTTAAATTATTGGTGTAAATTATTGGTGTGGTGCAGTGCTGTCCAATCTGCGGCCCTCGAGTTGATTTTAAGTGGCCCGCCTAAGCTAGTGAAATATTTTCACAGTTTTTTTAGATGAAGAAAAACGATTCGCAGACCAACTAATGGCTATAAGTTCGTAAGTTGCATAGGCGGAGACCTGGTCCGAGAATTGGGGGGGACGGAAAGACGCGAGATTTTCTGAAAAATTTCTGACGACCGGCGAAATCTCGGAAAAAAAATTTATTTTCGCCGCCAAAAAAGTTGATGACTATTTTTTTAGTCATCCGGCCAAAATCTCGACGAAATTTCTCTATTTTCGCGTTTTTTTAGTCATCCGGCCAAACTCTCGACGAAATTTCTATATTTTTCGCCGCAAAAAAGTTGATGACCTTTTTTTTTTTTTTTTAGTCATCCGCCCAAATCTCAACGAAATTCAACGAAATTGTCTATTTTCGCCGCCCAAAAAAGTCTTGACGCTCAAACATTGGGGGGGACAAATGCATGGGCCATCCCCCCAACACTTTCATTGGGGGGACCGTCCCCCCCTAGATCTCCGCCCATGGTAAGTTGTTGTGTTATTTGACAATTTGAATACATACATGTATATCAAGTTCCCATGATGCCATGATGCATCCGTCATGATTATTCCATAGTAAATTTTAATACAGCTTCAACAAAATTACATTAGATCTTATTTGATGCTTTTGAGTTCACCGGTGCGGCCCTCGACTTCACGAAGCGTTCCTTGGTGGCCCGTGGTGTCAAAAAGGTTGGACAGTACTGTGTAGAGAATGCAAAGCGTGACCTGGTTGTTCCACAGGCCTGCAATCCCATGCTCCAACAGAGACCATCCTTCTGCATGAGTTGCCTAAAGCCTGCTACATGAGACCCTGACATATCTTTTTCTCTTTTCTGTAGGCACTTGAAGCCGATTGTGTTTTATCATGGCTTCATTGTGTTTAGGGCAGTAGTGCCTCTAACGAGTCTCTGTTGAAGTGGTGTCATATGTGTATAAAACTGTATATATGTATAAATGAGACCATAATTATGACATAAAGTAAAGGATAGGGCCCTAGGATGGAACCTGTTTAGACTAAAATTTTGAGACAGTGCATAAATCAGACTTGATGGAACCAAAAGAATGAATGCAGCTGCATTAGAGGACCATACAAGAAACTGAAAACCTGTTAAGTACAAGAAACTGAAAGACCTGTTAAGTACAAGAAACTGAAAGACCTGTTAAGTGCTGCTACGTAGGTCAGTGGTGTTGAAGACCAATTCATGTAAAAAAATCATGAGGAGAATTGCCTGTGGCTGATTGACAACCCCCCCCACGATGATGATGGGGAAATGAATTTATTGCAGACTGTGTAGTGAAATGTTATAATCCCACTTGTGTGGGTAAGGAGGAAGTTTGAGCCAAGCGATAATATAGCAGCTTATGAGTTAAGTGTTATCTGCTTAGAAATTATCTTGTGCTAGGTAACTTGATAAGGTTTATATAATTAGAGTTAACTAATTAGTTCTCACTTTGATTATTGCCTGATTAATTTGTGATACTTGTAATGCTTTATGTAACTATTTTCCTGCCTTATATCTTAGTGTGCTTGATACATACAGACCAATAAATTGATTTATTGATTGCTAACTGCTAAAGCATTATTTGGGTGTTTTTCATGTCATTGCAGACGTTTGGATGAGGACATTCGAGTGGTTGTTCGGGGACAGACAAATGTGGGTGAGGAGGGCAAGGACTCGCTAGAAGAGGCCCAGAAAGCCATTCTTCAGCTGTTCTCAAAGATCAAGGACATCAAAGACAAGGCTGAGAAATCAGAAGCCATGGTTTGTTTGGCTTAAATGTTTTAATGTCTCATTTCTTTCATATTAGTTTTAGCTTGGTAATGGTTGTTCTCTCTTTCTGTCTCTCTCTCTCATCCATGTCAATGATGCCATGGTCCTCTAGCTTGTTGCTCTATGAAAGACAAAATTTTAGTCTTGTAAGATTGCGCACAGTAACAGAGAATGAGGACATCAAGAAAGCAGTGCTGGAGATAAGACTCTAGCGCAATAATCCTTTGTTAACCACGTGGAGTGCTTGAATACCTTACGGCATTTTTTTATGACTGCAGGGCTTTATAAGAGGAGAACTTTCTGATAGGTCCTCATCTTCTGAAGCAAAGCGTGCATTTTCGGGCAGTGGCGCAGGCCACTACCATTGCTGTTCTCATGATCACGGGATTGCTTGCATGATCCAAGTAGTTTGGAATCAAGAGTACTTGTCCTTCTGAGGTACCACATGGCAAAGGTGCCAAGTTTCTTGTTATAACCTCTGAGGTTGACCATGTCTTGTAGCTGTAGAGGAGTACTAGCAGTTCAGCATTCAACGCAGTTTTAGAGTGTCAGAGGTTTTTAACCAACTGGTGCGAGTCAATGTAGGATCTAGAATTAGTGGTTCAGATCTCGTATCTCGTCTTTGAAGGAGCCATTAGGCATTGCTTGTCTGCTAAGGTAAGTAAAGGCCTCAAAAGACTTCAGCTCATCGCCTGCACCATTGAATGGTAACTATCCAAATGAATAATAAAAAAAATGTGCTATGACCTTTTTCTTAATCCAGTTGACTTAAAACCAGCAGCTTTTGTTTTAATGATTCCACATTTTTCTTCAGCAGCTTTAGTTTTGATGATTCCATACTTTTCTTTGGTTTCTGTATCTTAGCACTAATTTGCTTATAAGTCATTTTGCATCCATGGGTTTTAAATTGTGATGCATTTCAGCAGATTAATTTTGCTGTTTCATTGTAGTAGCGTATCGGCATATATTAGAATAGGTTTAAAGTAACTTGTGACATGAACTTGTTGGTGTTACTTTGAAAAATTGTGATGTGTGTTAAGGTTAAGGAGATGACACTTGACATAAAGCATTACTTGTTAGTGTGACCTTGAATTGTGATATGTGTTAAGGTGAAGGAGATAACACGTGATATAAAGCAGCTTGATCATGCAAAACGTCACCTGACAACGTCAATCACAACTCTAAATCACCTTCACATGTTGGTTGGCGGTGTTGATGCACTTGAGTAAGTTGTATTGTATTGCAAGTTGTATTGTATTACATATGCGAATTTCTAAAGCACCTCTCCGAGTACAACGTGAGTACTTTTCAAAGGCACTACCAAGAAGCAAGAATGATGTTGGAGTTCATTAAAAGCAAGAAGTTCTTCTGCTTGGAAATTATGATAAGTTTAGATCAAGATAAGATAGTTTGCACTTATAACTAAGTTTTTAATTGTGTAGAGTTGGATGAATTATGTTCCCTCTGCTATGTGGACTGAAGTTGAAGTCATAGGTATTCATTAATTATAATTACCTGGTATCTAACTGCTAAGTGATACATTGATAAATATATGATATAAATGAAATGCATGCAAGCTAAACTATGCGAATTATATCTACACTATCTTCACACAATTCAGGATATCAAAGTCTGCAGAACTGCAATGCATCAATGAAATGAGTGGACAAAACTAGCACATCTATAATTAATTAAATGATAAATACGTAAATTTATGTGCAATTAAATGATATTTAGTGGGTTAGGCTGAATGTCTCAACGAAACTCTACAACATTTGAGATTAGATTTATTGTGACTCACAGATGCTGACTACTTTCAGTGACTCTCCGTTTCATCAGTTCAAGAGAGACATGTTTCCATGAAAACAATTGATCATTACTAATTTCAATTTCTTAAGTTTAATTTTAACCAGTTTCAATTTCAGTCTTATCAATTGCAATTGCATTATGGTAGTTTTGTTATTTCTGATTTCACCAATTTCAATTTCCTGAGTTTCAATGTTACTTGCTTCAGTTTCTCCAACATAAATTTTGTCTATTGCTGATTTCACCAATTTCAATTTCCTAAATTTCAGTGTTACTTGCTTCAAGTGCTTGTTAGTACGCTTTTCACTTAATCTGACTTCACCAAATTTAATTTCTTCACTTTCTTGACTTAATCAACTAATTTTCTGCACATTGCCTGTCATAACCTACACAGAAAAATCATATATTAGACTTTGAAAGATTTAAAAACGCTGTCGAATGTCTTCATTTTAGATCTCTGGCTCAGAAGAGACAGTATGGTGAGGTGGCAAACCTCTTGGAAGGCGTTCTAAATGTTCTTGAACATTTCCAGAAGTACAAAGGCATTCCTCAGATTGGAGAGCTTGCAGACAAGTGAGAATGTTTCTGAGAAATTTCTTGTGGGTGAACTACCATTCACTTTTTCCTTTACGCATATCTGCAGAAAAAAATACCCAGTTGTTTTACCATCTTTGAGAAACTTCACAGGACTTTGGCAATTGTATATTCTTCATGTTTTGCTTAATAATTGTACAAGTTGTTTTACTTCTAAAGCATTTCTAAAGTGGTTTGTAAGCAAAGATTATTACCTTCACATTTTGCTGTCATTCTTTTCTCCAACATGGATTTATTTTGCTGCTTTAGAGGAGTATTATTTTGTAAACTAGTGTGCTGCCTGAATCTTTGACCTTGATGCATTTATTTGATTTGAAGCTATGATCTTAATACAATTAACCTTAAGTGAATGATCAAACTGAGAGTCTAATAGCAAACTGCGTTTTTTGGGTTGAATACAACAAATGATGTAATGTTGTTGTGGACTGACAACAATGTCACTGTAATAGTAATGAATCTAAAAGATCAGTACAACAGGAGCAGACTGAAATCTTCTAGCTTATACAGGAATGTCTTCATTTGCAATAACTTACGTATCTTAAACTTTGATGATGACTGTGACAATTCAATGGCATGAATATTGCAAATAATATTAATAGAAGTAATAATAATAAATAATAGCATAGGCATTAGGCAATTTTAGTAAAGTTAAGTAGAAGAGGAGCCCTTAAACTAGTGGAGGAAACTCAACATCACTTTCTAATTATTAGGATTGAAAGAAAATTGTTATTATTACACTTAAGTGGTGTTATATAGGTGTGTGTGATTATTTTGTGTGATTGTTTTCGTAGGGTCGGCCTGATCAAAGAAGAACTGGCCCAGCAGATAAAGTCGGACTTTGAAGCCGCATTCCAAGGCCAAAACGCCAAGGTATACTGTTTATTGATGCTCCAGTGATTTGGCAGTATGTGGGTGCAAGAGCCAACGAGTAGTGACTTTTGTGGTTAAAAGAGAATGTTTTATTTACAGATGTTCCTGTTTTTCATGATACCTACATGCATAGTACATACATACATCTGATTTGCTTGAAAATATATCAGTGCTACATTGGATCTATGAATAATAGTTTCATATAATTTATTTGCCATTCGTGTTTGTGGTAGTATGGTCCGGTTAACCAGGCTCAGTTGGCTGAGGCTTGTTTCGTTGTAAACGTCCTCGATTCCAAAGTCAAGAAGGATCTGCTCACTTGGTTCGTGAAGCTACAGCTGTCGGAATATCTCGTTCTCTTTGGCGAGGATCAGGAGGTTAGTTGGAAATGGAGTTTACTTTTAAAGTGTATTCTCTTACTAACAGCCATCTAATCTGTTCTGATTTTGTGAGTCAGGACTCAGGATTGAGTCATTGGTGTAATTCATTATTCATTCTGTGAGTTGCTGCCAACCAAGCCGTCACCAAGTCAGCGTTTCTAGTCTGTCTGTGCTATCTTTGACTTGGTATCTACCTCTGTCTCTTCATTTGTCTCTACCTCTGTGTCTCTTTATCTGTTTCTGTTTCTTCATCTGTCTGTGGCTTATCAGTTTGGCTTGACTATTTATATTAGTAATTTATGAAGTCAAGGAGACGTTTAACTCTGACATGTTAATTTGCCGTCACTCACGTTTAAGTTGGTCAGTCTGGAAGCCCATATCCCCATTTGATGGAGTACACCTGGGCCATGAGTCATATATTGCTGGAACCCAGTCAGCAGAGCATGATGATATTGTTACTTTAGGCAGGTTGCTGTATATGTCTTTGGAAAATACAATGCTAAAGGAGGCTTTTTCCAGAGAGACAGAAGCGACTTTAAGCTTTCATGCTGTGCTACAGATGTTTAGGTCAGAAATAGGTTATTATGTTGACCAGTCATTATGAAGTGGGTTAAACTGGTTTCCAGCCATCTCTGAACATTCGTACTAATGCACTTTTTTGTATAGCACTTTTGCCAGATCATGGGCAAGTGCTATAGAATTCTCTATATAACTTGAATGTTTGTCAGGTGGCTTGGCTGGATAAGATTGACCATCGTTACGCGTGGATTAAACGGACGTTGATGGATTTTGAGGAGAAGTTTGGTCGAATGTTTCCTCCATCGTGGGAAGTCAGCGAAAGGATCTGCGCCGAGTTCTGTGAATTAACGAGGTAAAAATTCCATTTAAAAAAAGACAATTAGTAACAAACTATTACCTTGGTGCTTCCATTCTTTTGCTTTGATGCAAGAAGACTTGTGTAGACAATAAAAGCATTAACTTTTCTTGCTTTACCTGTCTTACTTAAGTTGAAGTTAGAGATGGTGCTTACGGTAAGTAAGGGCTTCTCTTACTGTTCTACCTTCCACTGTTTAAACAACAGCTACGCAAATGAGAAAAGTCCTTGAAATTTTAAGACGTCTCCTTTTCTTTCCTTACTTCACCTTACTTTTTGCTCATAGTGCCCTGCTACGATCAGATTTTTTGCTAAAAATGACTGAAAGTTACAGGACTATGACTATGAGGTCAAGGTCTTTGCCTATGTCTATCTTTCCACACCTCATCTAACGTTGCAAAAGTTACTGTAACTCGGTGCAGTGTGTCACCGGATTTGTCTTTTTTCCTAAATTAAACGAAGATTATTATTATACATAACATAGAGCTGCTTTTCAGCTGTTGCGTTTTCAAACTTTTCGTTTGCATTACTTCATAGCACACTGCTTGCCTTTGGAAGTCAGATTTAAACTACACGATGTTCTCGCATTTGAAAGACTTTGATTACCTCATCTTGCCCAAGTTACAGGTCTTCCTTGTACTTTGTAAATTAGTGAATGTAAATTGCAGGAAAGAATTGGCGAAGATCATGCTGAAGAGATCAAGCCAGATTGACGTGAAGCTGCTGCTATTTGCAATTCAGCGGACAGTCAACTTTGAGACGCTCTGCTCACATCGCTTTATTGGACGGACGCTAGCCGTAGAAAAGGTTTTCTCTATCTTTGGAATTGTTTGTTATTAATGTCTCTCTAATCTAGTGACTTCTATTGTGCCATAGTCTTAGGCCACCTGAGTTATTGGCCGATCATCATTTTCTTTCGTACTGGAGACTCCAAGAAATTCATTCCAATATGTAGAATGTGTGTGTGATTTGTTAACCTTTTTAAAAGCCTTACATAAATTTCCAGTTGAATGTTTTTAGGTGTAAGCTTAAGTCTGGCCAACTAGTTCTTTCATGCCATTGACTGTTTGTTCAACCAGTCCATCGAAGCCTGGTTTTCATGAACTAAATTGGATTTCCAAATAATCTAATCTAATCTAAAGGATTATGATTTACAGTTCCATGGTTTCTCCTACATCGATTGATTCTTTCTGCATTATGATTACAGTGTTTAAGAAATGATTACTTGTAGATTAGATGATAAGGTTCTGACTGATATGTGGAATTTTTTGGTGTTAGACAACAAGTAAGTTCAAGAAGTTCTTAGAAGGCCTTTTTTTATCAATTTATCAATTGTTCTTACCTTACTAGAAGAGTTGTAATGTAAATACCCAAATTGCTGTCTTCTTGTCTTGATTCAGCCGGTTGTCAACTCGACGCCTGCCATGACTCCTTTGTCTCCATCAAATCCCTTTGAGTCGTCAACCAATCCATTTGAGATGGATTCTGATGGACCAAGCTCCACACAGACGGCAGCGGCGACTGAACCAGACAAAGAGGTATGTCATCTCTCTCTCATCTCCTTTGTTATCCATCCTCTCTCTCTCTCTCCTGTCTTCTGATTTACTGTACTCTGTCTGCCTCCTCTTTTCTCCACATCTCTTTTTGTCTGTAATGCTCTTCATTGCCCCTTTAAAGTAGTTAGAAGATTTGATGTTTGATTTGTCATAGATAAGGCTTGTACCCGGTAGATTTCTTTAATGCATGAATTATTTAGCTCCTTAGTTCCCGTATGTATTCACAACTGCCATTCTGTTGCTCTATTAACACGTTCACCGCCCAGTGCGAGTTAACTCGTACCAATTTTTGCGTAGAATACGGCGAACAAAGCATGGGTTTGGGTCGAGCTTAGAGGGCGAAAACCGAAATCTACCCCATATAATGGGGGCTGGGTTTGGCTGGGATGGGTGAAGGAGGCTTGGGTCTGGTAGGGGATGGGGTAGGGCAATTGGGGCTTGTTGGGGTGGGGTGCGGGGTGGAGCTATGGTTGGACGACAGAGTAGGGCGAAAACCAATATTTACCACAGAGGGTTTGAGTTGGCAGGGACTGGTTGGGGATTGTGTGGGTTCGGTTGGGCAAGGTGGGGAGTGGTAGGGGCGTGGTGGGATGGGGAGATAATGTAGGGTGGTGGGGTAGGGTCAGGGCGGGTCGGAGCCAGGGTTGGACGCTGGAGTAGGGTGAAAAACCGAAATTTACTCCAGTGCGGTGGAGTTTTCGTGGGGGTGTGGCGGGGTATGATGGGGGAAATACCTGAGTTTAGTTCGGTGGAGTATGGGGTGAAACTGGGGTGGGGCAAGTGTGGGGCAACGTTGGGCTGTGGGTGGGACGAAAATTCAAAATTTACCCCAGATGTGGTGATGTGGACCAAAAATCAAAATTTACTCCAGGGTTTTGGTTGGGTTGGTGAGATGGAGCGATTGGGGTGGAATGGGGCGGAGTGTGGGTGGGATTTGATGGGGTGGAGTTTGGGGTGGGACCTGTGTAGGGAAAGTGTGGGGAGACGTTGGACTGTGGGTGGGGCGAAAATCCAAAATTTACCCCAGAGGGTAGAGTTGGGTGATAAGGGGAGAGGTGGGGTGGAATGGGGCAGGGCTTGGATGGGGTGGGGTTTGGTGGGTACGGGGTGAGTGGGATGAATTGGGTTGGGTTGAGAGGGGGTGTGGGCGAGGTGCGGCTGGGGTGAGGGCGGAATAGAGTGAAAAACCTAAATTTGCACCAGTGAGGCGGTGTTCGATGCTGGGCGTAGTGGGGATGGGGTGGGATTTGGTGGGGGTTGTGTATTGGGTGGAACCGTGGTGAGGTCAGGGGGATGTTGCAGGGTCGGTAAGGCCACAAGCAAAAATTTACATCGGAGTGTGAAGTTGTTTGGGGCGGTGTGGACTGGGATGGGGTGGGGGTTGGGGTGAGGATGGGTAGATGGGACGGGTGGAGTCGGAGTGGGGTGGGTCTACGATGGGTTGGTTGGTGTGTCAGGATGGTTGTTCGGTCAGGTCGGGGTGAAAACAAAGTGAAACAATATTTTCTTTTGAATTTCGTATGCTGAAAATTTAGCGTCTTTGGCTCGGCGTAGCAGGTAAGATTGCTGCGGCGGTCAACGTGTTAAGACACCTTCCCACCTTTGTCAACTGTACCTTGCTTTGCAAACCATCTTGTACCTTCCTTAGTCTGCTTCAACTAGCCTTACTTTGTCTTGCCATGCCATTCCTTAACTTGCAAATGCTAAATAAATAAATAATTCCTTGACTGACCATTACATTATCTTGTTCCACACGCCATATTTTACCCAATGATAACTTACTTTACAATGCCTCGCTGTTAAACATGCATATATATATTTTTTCAGTCAGTTGAGGTCAAGTTGCCACAGTCTCCATTCATGGGTTTAATTTCAAAATGTTTTGAAGCACATCTAAACATTTACATTGAGTCACAAGACAGGTCAGTGACATTGTCTATTTCATTATTTTTATTTGTTTTACTTACATAGTGCCATTATATAAACATGATTAATTTTTAAAAATTAGACATGATGCATGTTATTGATTTTTTTTCACAATGTCTAATTTGACCATATAGTTTTGCCGTATTTGATACAGTTGATTATTAATTTTATTATATATTGATTTAGTTTATTGCTTAATTTAATCCCATGAAATTAAACTTAGGTCAGAAGTCAGAGTAGAATTGTTGACGATTGTTTCAGGATGATTATTTCACCAGAACACTTTAATGAACTGGTCATAGGACGATTGCAGAAAATATTGACAGGGTTTCAGTCAGCGGCAGTGAGGATTTTCTGATTTGCTCGTAGTGACAGTCACAGTGGTACGTTAGATTAGACTTTAGTCCATATTGATGTTGGCTCGACATTGAGATATAGTAAGTCGTAGTTGTTTTTATCAGCCCCCACCAACTTTGGCTAATCTAATTCTCTCTGACTTCTAGTGCAGCATGATCACTGCCACTTCATTTCATCCATTGCTTGCGATTGCTGTCTTCCAACTAGTCTGGGTTGAGATGATTTCTTTATTGATTGATTGATTGATTGGTTGATTGATTGGTTGATTGATTGGTTGATTTCTTTATTGATTGATTGATTGATTGTGTTTTTGCTGTGATTAGAAACTTGGCTGAGCTGATCGATCGATTTGTTGAAGACTTCCGCCAGCACAAGACTCCACGCATGGACACGGAAGATGGAAGCAACGTCCTTCCGAGCTGCGCAGATCTCTTCGTCTACTACAAGAAATGTATGGTCCAGTGTTCGCAGCTGAGCATGGGTCAACCAATGCTGCTTCTCACGAAGACATTCCAGAAATACCTGAAGGAATATGCTACCAAGCTTTTGACCAACAATCTCCCCAAGTGAGTTTTAATAGTCTAATTTCATATTTAGCGCTAACGTATTGTTGTCCTCAGGTGAAAGACTTTCTGGCATTTTGTATTGGTGTAAACTGTAGTGAAACTGTCACGATAATAATATTAATAATTTTTGGGTATTCAGCAATCCTGTTGATAGACCGCGACCAGTTAAGTGTACAGTTGTGCAGTTTTCTTAATTAACATCAATCTTCACTGCTAACTGAACAGACAGCCTGCAATACGCGGTGCTAATAGCAGCTTATGAAGCATGTCTATCCTATGAAGCTTTGGGAATTGAACTCGTCTCCACTGATCTCCATGCTAGTGTGTTTGTTATCCAATGCGCCACCGGGCACAGATAATCACTTCACATTAAAAATGTTTCTAATATTAATAATAATAATCAATTGATGACTGCGTTAGCCCTTTAGCGATGAGTATATTCTAGAGTGCATGGGAAAGCATCATTAGAGGGTTAAGTATTAAAGCAGTAAAACCTTCCTTAACGACAGTTCTCCGCTGGAGAAGTGCATTCAAATGCTGTTAGGTGAAGGAAATGAGAAGCAAGGCTGTGGTCACAGTGTGGTGGGTAACAGGTTGAAATAGCGGAGTCTTAAGTTTAGAGCGGTATGACTGAAAATCTAATTTAGTTATAGGTCCTTTTTATTGTTATTATCGAAGCTTAGTACTATGACATACTTTGTGTTTTTCAGGTTGGGCAAACAGGAAGGTCTTGGCGGATCGCTGGCAAGGTTCTCAAAGCAGGAGCCGACAATCGCGTCTGCGAGTAGTCTCATCCAGAGCATCCTCAAAGAGGGAGAGATGGTGAAGCTGACGGAGGAGGAGCAGTGCCGAACGTGTAGCATCCTCTGCACGGCTGAGTACTGCATGGAAACAACGCAGCAGCTGGAGGAAAAGCTGAAGGAAAAGGTCGACCGTGAGCTCGTCGATAAGATTGACCTTCGAACTGAACAAGACATTTTCCACAAGTACGGCCGTTAGAATTGCTATTTACAATTGCTTTAACGTCATTGTTATGAAGATTTTTATTTTGATGATAGCAAGAATTGTTCTGCTTTGTAATGCGCATTTGGACACAGAAATAATCAAGCTGTATTCAAGTGATTATCCGAAAGATCAATGCAGTGAGTCAGGGAAAATAACCTGTCAGATGAGCAATTTCTAAAGGCAAGGCTTAAGTTGTGAATGAAAGGACAAGAAACTGAGTAGAGTGGATAGATGCTGTAAAAGAGTTCCGACAGCTAGATTCAGCAACTGAGCATGCTCAATTGCTCATACACCAAGAACAATTCTAGTTTTAGATATGATCAGATAAAGGCAGTCAGATAACGTGAGTCAATAAATTATGATAAGTCTGAAAATAAGGACAGATTTTAAGTAATATGGCTGACCAGAGTTCAGTGTATTATAAACTCTAAACCCCAATTCGAAACAAATCCTGTTCTGAATGCAGAGCCAATGCAAAGATTTGTGCCCATAGGTTATTCCTATTTTAATGTATTAATTTTGTCTCTAATAAAGAACTCTGAAATTTCAGAATGGTAATTTTGTGATGCTTAGAAAAAGCGAGTTACAATACTCAAGGCAACTTAAGACTTGCCACAGATATAATAATTGATTTAATTATAGTTTTAATATTGTTGGTATTAGTATTGTTGCTGTTAGTATAATTGCAACTTGTTTTGTTTGTTTGTATGTGCACTTTTTATAGCGCCCCTTCAAGCTCACTCTACTCAGAGGCGCTCCCGAATGCAGAGCGGACACTGCATCGGAGTTTCACGCCGAAGCGCTGAGCAATTGTGAGTGAAGGACTTGCCCAAGGTCCTTACGCGGCGAGGTGGATTCGAACCTCGAACCTTTCGACTTCAAGGCAACGACGCCACTACTACACCACCGCGCCCCACAAACTTGTATATGGCTGTTGTAGTTTATACAAAATAGGCAACTGATGGTCTCTCAGGATTTTAAGACTTGTGGGATTAAAGAAACTAGACTTAAGAACAGTAAGAACTCATCAAAATGCACATTATGATTATTATTTATGGTAGTTATTATTATTATTATTATTATATGATCAATGGAAAAATTATGCTAGGAAGTTATTGTGCGCTGGTTGTTTTAAGCTCAGCTCTGTTGTTTCATTTGTTTCAGTGTAATTTCAAATTGCATTCAACTTCTTGTTCAAGATCTTGACAGTGCCTGTGACCCTGCACTCAACGCTATGACTAAGGTAACATTATACTGTTAGGGCTACAGAAATAATTTAGCTTAGATTAGACTTTATAGCATATTTTTGATTTCAACTGACTGGATTTGATTAATTTTGACCTGTTAAATTATAGCTGAATTTCTCAAGCAGATTATGGTTTTGCATACAGGTTCTAATGAAACAGCCATTGAAGAACACTGTTTATCTACTAATAATCACTCCCTTTATTTATACGCTGATGCAGTGTGTCACCTGGTTTTGTCATTAAACTAATACACCTGTCTACTAAGACTCGATTGCTATCTGTTCAGCTGGCCTGGCAGAATGTGGAATCCGTTGGTGACCAGAGTAGTTATGTCAACGCCATCGTTGGACATCTTAAGACCAACCTTCCGATCATACGCAACAATCTCTTCTCGTCAAGAAAGTACTTCACACAGTTCTGCATCAAATTTGCCACGTAAGGAAGTAATACATTCAATCCAATTAATTCAATTGTCTTCTAAATGTATAGTGCGATTGATGGTGTTTGAGCCTGGGTCAAATGATCCCTCAAATTCTGAATCTTGATAGGAAGTGGTGTAGTTTTTCTTGACAGGAAGTGGTGTAGTTCTCCTTGACAGGAAGTGATGTAGTTCTTCTTGACAGAAAGTGTAGTTCTTCTTGACAGGAAGTGGTGTAGTTCTTCATAACAGGAAGTGGTGTAGTTCTTCATGACAGGAAGTGGTGTAGTTCTTCTTGATCGGGAGTAGTGTAGTTCTTCTTTACGTTTTCTAATTGATCTAATTATAATAAGAATGTTAATGCTGTACCATTACGATATGGGTAAAAGTTTTGTGTGAACAACTATTTCATGTAATACCTGTGCTGAACACTGTGATCAGATTTCAGGTGAATAGTCAACTCTGTTTTGGAGTTCTATTCTCTACCAGGGCAAGAAGATGCTTAGAAATATCTGTTATCTTTGAAGTCACTTTGTATCCATTACTATCTCTTGGTTCTTTTATTCTTCCACCTCTTCTTCAGTGGCAGAAATTTGTGTAGGCAAAGTTTTCATCAATTTTGCTGTTTGTCAGATGATTCAATAAATGATGGTCTTGGCAAGACCTTCCTGTTTGCTTTTATTGAATTTGAGTTTTATTTTGGCAGGTCGTTCATTCAGAAGTTCATTACAGCCATCTACAAGTGCAAACCCATCAGCACTGTTGGTGCTGAACAGGTATTCGTTGTTGTAATATTGCACATTTATTTAGCTCCTTTTAGGAGAACTAGTCGATAATATCGCTCTGAAGTTTGTTGACAATTTCCAAGGTTTTCAATTAGTCAACTTACAACCAACAACTTGTCTGGTTTATATCGCAGTATTAACGCCGGTTTAAATACACATTCTTGATTTTTGAATTTATGTTTGTTGGAGCAAATAATTCACAGCAGTTGAATTGTCGTGGTATGTATCGAAATATTCTTCTGAGGTGGGGTAATGGCAGGGTGGTGGTGATGTCTAAGGGTAATGTCCTAGACCCATCAACAATATATGTGACTCAAATTTTGAACCCTGTGAATCAATGATTTCAATTCTTTTGGACTGAAATTGAAAAGTAATTAAACTAAGTAATGTGAATTAGGTAAATTAAATGATAGTCTGGCTCATCACGATTCGTCTTGGAGTATAATTCGTTGAGCAGTGGCCAGTGTTGCAACACCTTTGGGTAGGCAGCGCTATACCACAGTGATATTTTCGTTAACGGAAATAGAAATTAGAAGTAAAATTATTAATTTTCGTTAACGAGAATAAGAACGAAAATTGGGAATTATTTTGAGAACGAGAATAGAATTAGAACTGAAATAGACCACAGAGAACTGAAATATGAATATAAATAGAAATTATTTTCAGAAAAAAATTATTACACTTTGATGATTTTTGTGATTCGTTGCCTTATTAGAACTGAAATTATTTCAGAACTTGAATTAGAACTGAAATAGGAATTATTTTCCGAATAGGAATAGAATAAGAACTGAAATTGGAGCCTTAGAACTGAATTAGAACTGAAATTGGGAATTATTTTTAGAACTGAAATATCACTGCTGTGTCACTTGCATTGACCTTTGCTATGCGAGCGAGTAAGGAAACCGATCGATCGATCGCCTCAAATGCGAAGGTCTGACTCAGGATTTATCCTGTCCCAATTGCTTGCTAATGCTCACAAGCATGCGTTTAAAATTCACACTTAGCCTCCAATACAGCTCAAGTAAATTGAAGTGGTGCCTGAACCAATCACAATCAACTCAGGTACCTATCAACTTGGCAACTTTTCACCACAGAAATATTTTACAAATTGTCGACACCCGCCAGCAAATCAGAAACAGCCAATCGCAAACAATTCAACAGCCTGCCTATATCCTGATGTAAGAAATCTTCTTCAATACCAAAGTGTGCTTAATCAACAGTGAAAACTGAAATCACTAAGTTTGAAGGCTTTGTACGTTAATTCTTGTGTTAAATTTGTAGCTGCTGTTGGACGCTCATTCACTGAAGATGGTCTTGCAAGACCTTCCATCCCTTGGCTCACAAGTTGGTCGAAAGGCACCTGCCAGGTTAGAGGTGTTTGCGGTGTACTCTTACCATGTTACCACCTGTATTTTGAATGAAATTTATGTGTAGCCAGAGTTCATTGAAAGGTCTTCTTCCAAGGCCAACCATCTAAGTTTACAAGGAATCCATTGCTGTATGTCCTTCCTTATGTATTTTTGTATGTAGTTATTGTATTGCATTGTATTTAAACAGTTATAAAGTGTCTTTAGTATGGTGAACTGTTTAGAAGTGCTCCCAGTGTGCAAGGTCCCATAAGAAGAAGCAGGTTTGGAGAAGAGAGAATGCAGAAGAGAATGCCAGACAGAATTGTAGAGTGAACAGATGGAGAAAGTGCATTCCAAATAGAATGACCAATTTAAGCAAATGATCGAGACTGAGCCGTAGCAATTCTAGAGCAAGGAACCAAGAGGTCAAGTCTGTTGGATGAATGAAATGGATGGTTGGAGAGAGCCGAGTGAGGCCATAGTATAACGTCAGCCAGATATTTGGGTAGACTCTGTGAGCCTAGAGGATCAGTGTGAGGGTCTTAAATTGTGTGTGGCACAGTTAGTTATGTGTGTATATGGTGTGTGTATGTGCGCTTGCATTGTAGAATCGATACAGCTTGTTAGAGCGTCCTTGTTGACATATATGGATGTTTATGGTGTTTATGTAGTGAATATGTGCGCGTGCATGATGGAATCAATACAGCTTGTTGTAACCTCAGAAAACACATCTTGCGTTCCTGACTAAATTATGCAAAATGACTTAAGTCTTGGCTTCAAGTCTCAAATGCGCCCAGTAGCTGAGTAGCACCACAACTATCAGCAATTGTTTGATTGAATTAATCTGAGCCATTTAATTGTATGTTTCAGTTATACAACAATTGTAATCAAGGGAATGACTAAAGCCGAAATGATACTGAAGGTAGGTGCACTAGTGTTGGTTTCTCATTGACAAACTTATCTATAGATCTCACTAGCTTTGATAGTTTTGTAAAAAATACTTAGAATTCCACGCTTGTTCTTTGTACATCATTTCAGACATGAGGCTACTTTATATGAATGATTTTATTTTATTTACCATAAGCAAATTAAATAAGCTCTTTCTCGTGGTGCCTGTGGGTGTCCAATCATCAAAATCATGTAACCGTTGCCATTTTTCTTGTTGTTCCAAGTGTAAAGCCACATTGTCATGTTGCACTAGGTTGTCATGTCGCCTCATGAACCTATTCGTGGTTTCGTTGACAACTACATGAAGCTGCTTCCGGAAACAGATGCCATCGAATTCCAGAAGGTCCTAGAGATGAAGGCAAGTGCAGCTGAAACAACACACCCGAGCCTCCTTTTTCATCTAGTCTAATCTGCTGTTCTGCTGTTATCCCTCATCATGTTACACAAGGCATGTTTGAAGGCTGTAGTCTGATACTGGCTCACATTGCATTATCACGTCTAATCACAACCACATCACAAAATAAATCCTCTAGGCTGAATAACACACTGATTTGAAAACAGTTTGGGACAAAGACCTGCCAAAACCCCAAACACTTTAGCTTGACTGGAACAGTTCTTATGTTACCTGGTCTAACAGTTTTTATATCTGTATCTCCCCTGTTTTCTAAGCTGAAACTTGCACCTGTCTTCAGCTTTTGCTATTTCCTGTATCGTGGCTTCAAAATGCACCTGAGAACTGTTGCAATGGACATTATAAATTTCAGCCATATTTTGTATTGTAGCCTATTGTTATGTAAATTACCAATCATCAGATGACTGTTGTTGTTGTTATAGCTCGTAATAGATGATTACCTGACGTTACATTGTTGTTTCTTTCCAGGGTCTAAAGCGTAATGAGCAGGGCACTCTGATGGATCTCTATCGAGCCAGGAAACCAGCGCCATCTAGTGGAGGACTCCAGGAGAAGTCGTCAACAACCACGTCTGACGGGACAGAACAAGAGTCAAGTCGCATACGCAAGTTAGAAAAGCTGATAAAGAAGCGACTTTAGAACCAATGTGGATGCACAATTTTACATGCACGAGCAATGATGCTTATTTTTTAAGTTGTTGCAAAGTTAAGCCAATCTGTTGCCTTCACGAAAGTTATGGGAATGCACAAACTTAACCTGGAAATGTGAATATATGCCATAACCTTGTATCGCTACCTATCAATGGCAGTAGGTAGGTATGTAAATTAAGTAACTTAGTTTATGTAGCACCTGCCAGTACCTCTCTTTGGCAAATTGGCTGCCTATACTGGTGTAGCAAGGATATAAAATTTCATGTATAAGTGTGAATACAAATGGTTGCATATCAGACCTTTGTGTATGATCATTATAGGAGCCGTGTTAAGGACTAAGTACTGTAAAATTTAATTACACCAAAGTTTGATGGACAGTCTTAGATCAAACGTTTGAAATTAAAAGCATTGTCAGATCAGGTATTATCTTGCTTAAATGAAATGAAGTCAACATGAAATTTTAATACAAGAATGGAACTATTGTGTAAAAAAGTAAATTAAAGGTAATCGTTGCAAGATTGTTTGTATAGTTTGTTTAGTATATTAAGTACTCTAAAATGAACTGTAATTGCAGTTTACAACTTCTGCTTTTTCAGAAGCTCAAGACTCCAGGAATTAGTTCGGTAAAAACAGTGAAAGTGTCTCGTCTCAAGCCTGTTAGGAACAACATACCTGTTATTTCGGTATACCACGTATGGTATATATAAATAAGTAACTGAATATTATTAGCGCCTTTTAAACAAGTCTTGTGTGGAGATGATGCTTACTGTAACACTCTAATGGCCAGCTGCATTGGTTTCCAGTCACGTTTAGCACATGCTCATTGTTGTTGTGTTAATGAGGCACATTTCCAAAGGGCTTTTGTACATGTATACAATACACATGCCGGGTAGCTAAGTTGTAACAAGGTTGTGCTATAAATGAGTTGTAAAGCGGAACTTTAATAACACCATCACTACCAGTCTGATGGGACACCACATCATTTATATCCATATATGGACTGCTAGCCCAATACTTGAATCTCTAATGTAAGCCGCTTTCAGGAAGCCAACTGCAGTCCGCATGCTCTCCAACATGGTTTAATGGGACGCAGCCTAGACTCTTCCCAATGTAATCCGTATGTGAGTATACATAAATTACTAAGATTTTTTTGTATTCTGGTATTTATTTACGGAGCACTCCCAGTCCAACCCCTGTCGAATAAGACAATCTTAAGAAGATAAAGAAATGAAGCAGAAAGGCCAATAGGTATTTGACAAAGAATAACGGAGCTCATTTGAGGTCGCAGGACCAGCCACAGAAAAAGCACGGTGCTTATAATGCAGCAGTATTAGAACAAGAACAGTTTCTAGAGCAGACTTTAATCTGGTATCTACATCAATGATTATGCTATACCACGGTTTCCAGAAGTGCTCTGAATGTCAATAAATCAATTACCGGGTGCTGCAACTTACTATTATAAATAAATTTTAAACCTAGAGGTGAAGATGTTGGTTTAAATAAGGTACAAAACACAAAGAACAGAAAACTTCTGCTCATATCAACATTAATAAAATATGACTAATGTTCAGTACCGACAACACAAGTCCGTCACATTATGGGTGGCATAGGAATATCTTCACCATGTCTTAATTAATGTACATTTGTAAACTACACAGTTTACACCACAGGTGATGTCTTGTCAATCAATACAATTACTACTGTGAGCATTTATATTCAAACCCACTAAAATAATATTAACTTGAAGTCACAACCTTTTGCTTGCTACTTTTGTCCTCTCAAAATAAAATCTCATCAGCACAATGTTTTAAAAACAGAAATGTCTTGAATAGCCATAGAGCATATTGTAACAAAACTAGCCAACACATGGACAGCTCTGTCCAATTTGTCACCCACGGGCTGATCTGAAATGGCCAGCCCAAACTTGCAAAATTTTCCAATTTGTGTAACAATTAAGCAAAGACAGTCACTGAATGATTTACTTTGCAGTGCAAAACCATTATAAAGCATGCCACACAAGGCATGTACAAATGTCATCATTCTTTACGATTTATTCGATAATAAATTTCAATAGTCAATAATTTTCAATAAATTCTAGTCGTTGCTTTATGCTGGTATGCCCCTTCACTTAAAAAATAACTGTTTCGATGGCCCCTGGTCTGAAAAAGTTGGACAGTAACGACATATACAGGGTGGCTCAAAAAAAAACGTACCACCGGGGAAAATGCGATATCTTCGCAGCCGATTGGGGTTTTTCTGCGAAAATTTCACAATTTGAAGGGGAATGAATATACAACAATCCCTGAAAGTTTCATTTTAAACTTTTCATGTTTGCAAAAGTTACAGCTGTTCAAACTTAAAATTTCGTTTTTTCAATTATCCGGAGAATCATGCTCCAATACAAGTGATTTCATTAGGATGTTTGGCAAATTACAACACACACACATTGATGATGATGTCATACGACCTCACTATGAGCTGTAAAGAAGCTGTTTATGAAGCAATCTGCTGGTATTTGGTGATATTTTATAGATTAAGGTCTCAATTGGTGAACCCAAACAATGAACGTCATGGGCAAAGTTTCTGCAAAAGATCAAATGGGAACTCGGACTTTGCATGAACAGAGACTGAGACATCGCGTGATCATAGCAAAATACCCAGTGAAAAGTGGAGCCTGAGCACATTGAAGACTATCTGCAAACGTGTTTATGTAACGAAGATCAGATGTCGGAAGAGAGGCAGGAAGTGGTCGCTTGATCTGACGGAAAAAGCGCGATTTTCACGAAATTCGCTTGGTAATCGAAAGGTCAAGTTTGCAAAGCAAATCGTGGTTTCGGCATCAGATATGCCGGCGTGTGTTGCGGCTGCAAGAAAAGACTGCAATTAATCCCATTCAGTAGGTTAGATGTCAAACTCATCATTGAACTCGCTTACCCAGACTCATTGAAGACCAGGTATGCTCTAACATCTGGTTTTATTATGCAGCAGGACAGTGCGCCTGCTTGCTCGCACGGCAAGGTTGATTATGATGGCGCTACCTTATTGACATCAACTGAAGTAAATGCATTGGCAAAGATGATTTACAAACTCGCCAGACCTTAACCCTCTTGTTTATCACGTCTGGGGAGCTATGCTGGAACGCTGCAAGACATTTAATCCCAAGTTGGAGAACATTGGCCAGCTGAAGCAAGTCTTGCTGCTAATGTGGGGTCAGTTGCCGCAGGACCCGACCAACAAGGCCATACTGAGCTTCACAAAAAGAATTTGAGCTTGTGTTAAGGCAGGGAGTGGACACTCTCATTATACCTTACAATAAACTGCAAAACTGAATGCTGAGGTCGTAGTGAAAAGTGATATCATTTGACTTGGAAATCTACAAGTGACGTCAATTTTCCGCGGATAATTGAAAAAACGAAATTTTAAGTTTTAACAGCTGTAACTTTTGCAAACATGAAAAGTTTCAAATGAAACTTTCAGGGATTGTTGTATATTCATTCCCCTTCAAATTGTGAAATTTTCGCAGAAAAACCCCAATCGGCTGCGAAGATATCGCATTTTCCCCGGTGGTACGTTTTTTTTTGAGCCACCCTGTACATTCAAAAACATCGCGAAATTCTCAAAAGTAATATGCGTATTCAGAAAGACCTTATGGACCACTCAAAAATCGAAAGAATTTATATATGGTAAAGATAAAGCAAATCTACTTTTACATATTAATCTGAAGCAAGATCCCCAGGCTAACAGAAAGGAAGCAGAGTCACAAAAAACACCAGTAATCCAACGGGATGCATTTTTAACCTCGTTTGCATCAGTATGAGCCTTTCATTTATCAATCAACACAACACGAAGGTGCCAACTGGATGTGACATTTCATGGATGGTCATCCATCCAAGTGCTAACTTGGATCTGTCTCTAATGTGAACGTGTAAAGGAAGGAGACATCCTAGGCAAACTAATTACAAAATAGGTGAGGATAATATCATCACATAGAAAAATCACCTGGATTCAATCAACCGATGGGACTAATAGACTGTGCAGTTCATTTGACAAATTATAGTCCTAAACTGCAAGAGAAGACGATCAACAATCCCAGACAATATCATCTGCTCTAAGCGACGTCTGTATCCTCTTTAAGTCCTTCAAGAGGTTAAGGCTTCCTTGAGCCTTTGACACTCCGGGGCTCACTCCAGTCGCCGAAGGCTTTGCCTTCTTTGGGCCTTTCACTGATCTTGAATTGCGAGAGACACTTGCAGACGTGGGTCGTGAAACAGGTGTCTTCGATTTGCTGGCCTTGCGTCTCTTTTTCACCATCTAAAGACGTAGAAAAACATCAAGAATTAGACACAAAAGAACCAACTGCATCTTATCTGTTAATATATGTCATATTCTCATCACCACAACTGTGACACTAAGAATCTTAGTGCCACAGTTGTGATGAGAATATGACATATATACATTGTGCCTCACAGAAGCAGTGACATTGGGCTCTTGGGTGTTTTAAGGCAGCTTTGGGATTCAATGTCAGTTCTTTTAATGTCAATCATGTCCAAAATAAAGATTTATGCATATCAATTTGCTTACTCAACATAGCCAGATTTCACATTTCTCTCACCTACCAGATTTCAATTGGGCTTCTCCAATGGTTCTGCTTGAAGCACACATTCATTGACTGATGTCTTGCGCAAACAAAGTGACTATCAGCTCACCAGATACCTTTCGAAACCACTTAATCCTTTACCCATTTGCCCTGAGAATATCCGCTGAAAACGGGCTTAAAATTTAAAAGTGAAAGGGTTAATGACATTTTAACATCACAAAGGCAGCACTTTTGTGAGTACTTAAACCTGCTATGTTCAGTACATACATGTTGAATGCATACTGAGTAGTTCTAATTTCCTGGAACGGTTACAGAATATTTAGAGAGGATACCAACCATTTCCTGGTAGCGTCGGAGCCGGGTGATCTGGTCGCTCTTGACCTCCATCCGTGCCACGAGACAATCCAATTCTCGTTCGAGATCATCTCGTACGTGCTGGTCATTCGCCTCCTGGATCTGATGAAGCAGCTCCTTGTGTTCACTGAAATACAAAAATAAGAATGCCATTTACATAATATTTATGTTCAAATCATATCATCTGCTACAGCATAGCTTCCAAGCAATATATACTTGCTGGCTCACTTTCTGGCTAATGGGCAACTATGGTAGAATAGTGCATGGTGAAGATTGTTGAAACAATGTTTCCAGGTGAAATGATGTCAACATATAAACTCAGCAAAGTGACTACTTCAATGTATAATCACCTGTGGAATGCATCAATGAGTACCCACTCATATATCCATCTAACTGTAGTTTTTGAATATCACAACATGTTTAGAGGTCCTGTCATTAGACTGCTTCATTGTTTGTACCTTGGTACTTCAGCCGAATGATCCTTGGCCTTCAAAACATGTTTCTAAGGAATTCCCATGGTAGCATATCGAAATGCATTACATTGACCTCACATTATCTCCGTTTATTGGCAATTCTAAATTTCACACCACATCCAGCTACAGGCTACATGAAAAATAAGATTGTTTGCTACTATCATTGTTCTCAGAAGAAAGGCTGTTTTGCCATTTTCTATATAAAACTAGAGTGCATTTCTTATAAAGAAATCTAAAATATTTAGCAAGTAAGCTACAATTCAAATAATCACTCCCTGACTCAATGAATCATCATGCTTCTCCGTTGTTGAAATTATAAGTTTATTGTCTTTCCATTCACAATACATTTTCAAACCACTCTCAAATGCACTTGTTATTAGGGCTGTAGATTAATCGCGATTAACGCGTGCGATTAACGCATTACAAAATTTGCGATTAAAATTTTTAACACATTAATCGTGGTGGATTCAAACCTGCAACTCTTCGGCTGCAAGGCGACGAACATACCCACTACACCACCGTGCCCCGACTGCTTTGAACAGTCACACACATTGTGTGCAGCACTTTTAAGAGCCACTTAAATGGCACTAAGTTGAGTGACTCGCTATGTATGTATGCAGCAAGACACTTAACATGGTTTGTTGCACTTCTAGTACATACATACATACATACATACATTTGACCTTCAGCCTAAAGATCTTTTAACCTGTTAATATTGCTCCTCACAGGACTGCTGTTGATAGAGACACAACACAATAAATCATTGCATTACGTTACAATACCCAAGTGCTATATAAAAAAGATTAGCCTCTGTCTTACAACGACATATGTCCGAATTCATCCTGCAACTGAACGAGAAGTTGTGATAGGCTGCTGTTCCGCAACGTCTTGTCTGTCTCCGCTTCTGTATCGTCGTCATCATCCCGCTCACAGGTGCAGTTCTCGCAATCATCGTCTGTCGTCCGGTGCTGGGTCGACGCTCGTGGAGTCGCATGTGAAACTCGACAGAGTCGCGGAGTATGCGACTTCATCAGAGACAAGACTTCTTGGAAGTTGGCAGACAGTGAGTAACTCCTTCCAGTTGACTGCATAGACCAGACACAACTCAAATTAGGCATGTATATAATTATATATTTGTATATCTGTAAATGTCTGTACGCACATGTGCACATATATACTATACTATTTTTGGATTTATAAAGCTTATATGTGCCAATATATATATATATATATACGCTGATGTGTATGTATATTGATGCGACCATACCCGAGAAAGTTCTCACTAAATTGGACAATTTTACCTTCAATTTCATCATGATGCCTTGCCCCGAGGTTTTAAGTACTTTGATGTATCCCTTGGTGCCCCAATTTAAAGTTGTATGCATTAATCATAAATTTGCGTATGGACAAGCCGACTAAACATTTTTCTTAATCATTTTACATGCTGATTTTATCAATGGCGACATCACATGCATATCTTTCATAAAGTGTAAACATAAGACTATAGCCATCTAAAGCCACATAAAGCCACAGACTATAACCATAGTAAGAAAGACAGAGACATAGTCATAAACGCAGATAGAGACACATTGCACTGCATTAAACTAAAAACAATGGCATTTTCTAATTCCTGTCAATACAAATTAACCTGTCAAAGTATCATCATTTTTTTTTATTAATTACTCTTACACCTCAGAACAAGTAATCCCCAGGAAGAATAAAACTGCATTGGAAGCTGTCAATGGCTACTTGCCAAATAGTTATTATCATCAATACAAATTCAAAATGATTCAAACAGTCTGTAGACAAAGACTGGCATTGGACTAAAAACAGCAGTAGCCAACAATGAAATCAGCATTCATTCATTCATTCATTCCAGAAACTTATATAGTGCCCTTCAAGAAGCCTACTCAGAGGCACTCCCAGCCCAGCCACAGCTAAAAAAGATAAGAAATCAGCCGATTGAACGAGACCTACCCTTCCGTTTATGAAAGGAATTTCGGCAAGATTCAGGCGGTAATGTTCGGAGGTAGGCTTTGCGTTTGTTGTCGGATGTCTCTTGCGTGCTGTGGGACGGCGACCGCTGGGACTCTTCCCAGCTGAAGCGGCTCTTTTCTTCTTCTTCGTCGTCGTCTTATTACATCTGTTCGATTCAAGCATGATTCGGTTCGCCTCAGCAGCTGACTCCAACTGTGCAGAAAGGATCGGTAACAGATGCATGGCAAAGTTCTATGTAAATTACAATATATGCAATATTCATTGTACTTGCATGTAAGTTAGATGTATACTGTTTGCAAATCTGAATCCAGACACAAGATAACTGCGAAAAAGAATTTGTGCTGTCATTACTTGGGGTCCACTTAGCAGACTCAAACTTGCAATCACTAGATTACAGACCCAGCTCTGATAAATACAAATTTTGCATGACAAATGGGTTCAGAAACTGAGCATTGATGTCCTGCTGCAAGACCCCAGACCAGAATAATGAAGGTACTGCCACTGAAACAGATGAATAAAAGGATCAATTACCTCAGCTGCTTTGTTCTGCATCATCTTTCTGTAGTGTCTCTCCATCTGCAGTTGTTCCTCGAGCTCTTGTATCTGACTCTTGCAACAATAGGAACAAAACCATTCTTTTTTATTCAATCATTCACACTGGTCAGCGATATAGAACCCATTTCAAGATATCTACTCTAAGGTCTTCAGTGACTTATCAGACATGTTCAACACATTGGTCTGTAAACCAAAATGTGGTTAGCAATAAATGACTAATTAAATTTAGAATAAATGCATAATGTTGTTTAAAATGGGTAACAATTTACTGGGATTGTTATGACTAATTAGTAAAACCCAAAAGGTTATACAACTTAGGTGCTAAATAAACATCTAGATACACACAACTACAACAAGTTGGTCACTAGACATCCATAGCATACAATAACACATGGCACAAAAGAAATTTCCAAATTAGAATCAAGTCTACAGAGAAAATTAAAATAATGATAAACAACTAAACATATTTTCAATAGAAATAATAAGTAAACAATATAAATAATTTAAAAGAAGATACAAGATAGCATTTCAAGGCATGTCGGAAGATGAGTACTGATATCTCAGGAAACTTCAATACTAATACTTCGGTAAAACACAGCAAATAAATAATATATATAGGTAAGCACAAAATAAGAATTACAAGTTCGAAATGGCTTACTGCCGCTAATGTTTGCATTGCCATGAGGCGCAGTTGCTCGCGTTCCAGTTCGACCAGCTTCTCTCCCTGTGAGCGACCACCAGCGAGTTTTGAGCTGGACTGCGAGTCACGGAGAAGGGCCGACTTACGAAGGGCCTCCGACCGATCCACTTCCGCCTGCTGGAGCATCTTCCGCATGTCGTCGAGCTGCTTCTCGAGTAGGTGACAACGTTTTTGACCGGCATCCAGCTTCAAGTGCACCTCTGCAACACGTAATTTATGTATATCAGTGTAATGAAAAAAAATTTATTTAAAGTCTTGCCCTCAAAAAGTTTTCTTTTTTCGTAACTTATGCCATGCATGCAAATTGTAAAATCTAAGAAAATTTGGAAAATAATTTTGAGGTGAAAGTGCTAATTTATTATCAACTACTGTGATTGCACTTATTGGACTCTTCTGTGCCTTACTATGTCATGTTGCAGATCTATGCTGTTCATTTTTATCCATCATTGTCGTATCTATAGAAGAATGCATTAAAGAACTGAATATAATAGAAAACATTACTGTAATCAGCACATTCCATTACAGCAGCAAACAAAAATTGCAGCATTCCCAGTGATGATCTTACAAGATACACTACAGATATGAAAATCTACAATATTACATTAATAAAAATCCCAGTATTCAGCACGAAAGTCACAACAGTGAACAGGATACATTACAGAAACTGAATACCGTAATCAGTCATGATCATCAAAAATTTTAGCAAAAAGGCTGTCGAGTTCATTTTGAGTGGCTAACTGGCTGCCCATTAGTCTATCACTGAATAAACACTCATATGAAAACCACAAAAGAGTCACAAATTTTAACTGACATAATAATAATTATTATGTACTGATTGCACTTTTGTCACTTGGCTGCTATGCTTCAGCCCATCACTGCATATAAGACCCGAGGTCCGAAATTAACTCTCAGAGACACGGGAAACTTCTGAATCCGTATGCCTCAGTGATTGATAATTGTCAGTTAAAGAACACCTCCGACTGCACGGGACCTGGTTGTACAGGCAAATGCAACTGCATAATTGCGTTACCTCTGCAAGACTACGACAAGGCAGTTTGCTTAAATCACTGTGCTTCCTTGTCTTGGTTTTGGGTGGTTAATTCATGGCCTAAATGCAAGGTACCTGAGCATCTCGGGTCCCAATGACAGCCCTAATTACATTACTGAACTTTAGAAAGCAATTAACAATAATCAATCAAATACAGAACAGCAATGACTTTTTGTAACCTCAATGTTCGTACCGTCTGTCATCATTGACTTTTCCTCTGTTTGAGCAGTTCCATTCACCTGGATCATCCGTGACTCATGAGTTGATCTCTGTGACTCGTAAGTATCGCCATGACGACGACCGTCCTCAAGCTCTATACGACGAATTTTGTCCTGAAGATTTTTCAACGCTGATAAAATGTCTGCAAAGACAAAAGTAAAATAAAGTAAACAAGTCCCACCAAGCTAGTAGTTCATCAAAAATGACCCTTCTGCAAAATCCTCGTTTGCTCTACTTTGACTATGGGCTTCGTAACTGCAAACAAATTCTGATTTTGAGAAATCAACTTAAACATACCTCCGACAAATGCACAGAAAATTAGCAATATAAACTGCACAAACCTTTAATTCACTGTACCCATCTACCTAATGTACGATTACAATTACAATTACCTTAGCACCAGACGCAGACGCAATTTTGAGCTTGTGATGTCAAATGGAGTACTACATCTCAGTTTGTGAAAATTTTGACTTATTATACGTGAGAAAACTCAGACTTTTAGGTGTGAGAAGCAAACAATTGAAATGTTTTATCAGACAGATAATTTTAATTCACAACTTAAAGTAAGTAATTTAGGAACCTTTGGCAATTGAATATACGTAGTATCTTCAATCACAAATGTTTAGTTAATATTCCAAACCCCAATGAAAAGCTTATTAAGAGTCAAAGGTAAAAGTTGGAGGGGACTACCCCAGCATGGCCGAAAGTTGGAGGGACACGTCACATGCGTCCCATATGGTGGTTGCGCCTATGGCTGCAATATGTGCAACTAATTAAATGCTAAAATTTTAGCAGTCATTGCTAAACAAATGATTTCTTACTAACCTTTGCGATTACTCTCTGGATAGGCTTTAATTGGTTTGTTAGGATCACGACGATAGTTGTCATAAATAAACGGCTGATTTGGTGGGTAGTCCTGAAATGTCAGCGTAGAGCGATCATTGCTACGAAGCCAACTCGTGGTGCCATCCTGTCCACTTCTTGATGAACTACTCATCATGTAATCTGTAATAAAAAAATTATCAAATTACAAAAAATAATTATATTCAAATTAGATTACCTGCCAGGTTGTGATATATATAGTCCAGTGGTTACATGCTGCTCTGCAAATCAAGAGCAGAGGGGGCTTAGTTCTTTCAGGATACAAAAATGTTATAAGTTCTACGAGTACCCCTTGTGAACTTAATAATAATAATATCTTTTCTTTAATTAAACGCCTGCAAGACACACTGCGCTTTACATTTACAGGTTATGCAGTAATCTTAATTAAACTTAACTACCAACTAAACAGACAGCTTTGTAATTACACGGCACCAATGGCAGCCTACAAAGCAAATCCGCCCAACGGGGGCTCGAACTCACTACCTCTCGCACTCTTGGCCAGCGTGTTAACCACTACTCTACCGGGCCCCCTTGGCGATAAACCAAGTGACTGTAAAATCTTCATCGGTAGATCAGATGACAAGGTATTATAGAAGAGGCACGTACTCTAATACAGTGAAGTTATATTTCACCACCTCTCCTTTACATACTCTATACCCAGGGCTTTAAGTGTGCCTGGACGGTCATGGACGGTGTCCATGCACTTGTTTTAAAATCTGAACGCCGTCCAGCCACTTATTGGCGAGCATAGACTGGAAAGGCAAGGGGCATCCAGTAACATATTTTGGAGAGGCAAGGGGCATCCAGGCACTTATTTTGGAAAGGCAATGGGCGTCCATGCACTTATTTTTTCACACTTTAGGCACTGTCTATACCGCTGCTTTCATGAAAACGGGCTTTTGTGCATTTTCAGCGTTTACAGATGGACCGCATTGTATAGTTATTCAATATTTAACTTTCCAAAAAAATAAAGAAATTTTCGGCCAAATCACAAACACAGAGATTTTTTATGTAATTAACAACACTAACAAGCCCAGCATGTCAAGTCCATCATGTCATTATGTATTTAGTTCTCGCATTTTCTATAGCGCCTCTTCAAACTCGCTCTTGCTGATGTTCCTTTCTGGCTCAAAAACTACCTTATTTAGCCGTTGTTGGACTTGGAGCGCTTCTGAGTAGCTTACCTAGAAGGTGCGCCATATATACAAAATCAATAATAATTTTCAATGTGCATCGGATTCATAATTCTGATTTTCAAACTGCAAACGTTAAGCGGAGAGATGGAAATTCATCTCTATTCGGTGGTAAGCTATCAGCTCTTAAATCGCTAACCATATAAAAGAGACACAAAAACACTTTGTTTACGCGGTACACTTAAAACCCACTATGTCCCAACATGTTGACGGAGGGCCCGTAACAACCATCATATAAACACTGCCAACACACTGTACAACAATTATCTAAATAGGTAAAAGGTAGATAACAGGTTTCTAGTTGTTTTTCTGTAAGTCAAGTAAACTTTTAAATTTACTCTCAGTGTCAGAAACGGCCATTTAATAACGCCGATCAAAAAATCTATTACCGCGAGCAGTGTTGCCACTGAGGTTCCAGAAATAAACCCAGATTTCCTCATGAAAACCCCCCAGAAAAACCCAGACTATTTATATAGGCTATTTTAGGCCCCCTTTATTCAAATTAAGCTGATTTTTTCGCTTGTTCGTATGAGGGTTAACAAAATGTTCGTCAAAAGAGTCGAATCAAATGTAATTACAACTTCAAAAATATCAATTGTCAAAGTTGTCAGAGACTCGGGATCCATACTGACAATTAATATCGATTATTCGTGTGCGCATGCGCAGCGGGTCGAGTATTCCAGAATCGTAAGCACATATAACACATGTGGCTTAAGCTTACAAAGTTTTAAAGTTGTCCGAGGTTTCCAGCCAAATTTTCTTAATACACCAACAATCCAACGTTTTAACCACCTAGAATATTAATACTCTGCAACAACTTTGGCTATTATACCACTAGAGGATGGAACCTGACCTACAGGCTACAGTGTATAACTGTGTATGCATGTTATAGACGGCTTTACAAGAAAAGAGACGAGTAACCTGACCTATTTTGAAATGTCAAAATGGTTTATTTCTGTGCAGAACTATTCTTCAGGTTATAAATTATTTGTGAATTGACAACATGAGATCTTGATTGTGGAGTTTGAAATTAAAATTAGTGGAAAAATTATGTATCACAACCATTTTACATTGAATTTCACAGAATAATCATGTGTTGTAAGTACAAAATGTCAACTCACCAAAATAAACCCAGATCTTGCCCAAAAAAAACAGAAACCCAGACGAAGGCCAAAAAACCAGATCTAGTGGAAAAAACCCAGCTGTGGCATCACTGACCGCGAGGTGGATAACTCCATAGATTATAATTTATACAAGAGAACTGGCTTCGGAGCTATGCGATGATATTATTATTGCGCCATCTACGAAAGGCCACAGTGCCCTATAGAGTAGTTTAGAGCTATAATACATACAATTAAGAGCCCACCTACTCTTTAAGTGTAGGAATCTGCTAAGACTTGTAAATATGCTCTAGGCTAGGCCTACATAAATCCGTGAAATTTGTACTAACAGGTCATAATCATCAGATCTTCAGCCTATATAATTATAGTAACCCTAAAAAACCTGCCTATCTTTATAGGCCTACGTACGCATGCGACATGCCAATGGGTCAGTTGATGCGTAATTAAGACAATATCAGTTCGGAATTAGGCCCTATAAGTCTTGCCTGGGTTGAGAGCTGGTCAGCTAAAAGCAACCTACGACTGAACACTGAAAAGTCAAGAGAAAATATATCTTCTGTCGGTCGCTAGAGCTCCGAGAGCTGAAAGCACAAGGTGACAAGGTCGTCATGAAGTGGATATAGCCTAACACAGCGTTTCCCAAACTTTTTTTGCCACGGAACCCTTCGTGTACTAATATTTTTGTGCGGAACCCCAATCTCAACTAAACGCGCTGAAGCATGCATAGCGAATAAGAAGGCTACATGTAGCCTATACAATGTAGCAGGGCTGTTTTTAAGGAATTCTTAGAACTGCACAAACCCTTCTTTCCTTGCCCATCCGCCGTGGTAAAATACTCCCAATCGGAGGAAAATGGCATTTTTCAACTAGTTATAACTGCACAGAAGTGCTTCTACAACTGCACAAATCCATTTAGAACTGCACACTTTGTGTAAAACTGCACGTTAAAAAAGCCCTGCAATGTAGGCCTACCAAAACACGATTCTAGAAAGTTTATTTCTCTTTTATGAAAAATAAAGTTGAACTGTTTTGAAAACCACGACTAGTGGATCACAATACTGAGAGTAGCGCACATGAAGTTTAGAATACGAACAGCCCTTTAATTCTTTTAACGTTTCTTATGCGTTTTTGTCTACTATAATTGTCTTGGCACTTGAAAGCTGGGTTTTTATTGTCAGCTGTATCGTTTAAATCAGCAACAAGATGTCCAAGAACCCAGGTTTAGCCTACGAGACAGCTGCTGAACTTTTTTAAAATTTTGCACCACCAAATAAAATTATTAGGCTATTTGTTACAACTTACTACTGTACAATAATCTGACTTGGCGGTACTTTTTAAGCTGCTGCGTTTAAACCCAATCGGGATAACGTCCCAGTTCAGATTTACAGCTCTGAGCTAGGCCTAGCCTGCTATGTCTCAGTAGTCAGCAGTGATTGATGTCTATATAAATTGAAACTGGATTTCAAATTAGCAAGGAACTTTCAGATAGCAGCTCAAAGGCGAGGAAAAAACACAAAGACGCTTGACTAGTTCAAAAGTTCAGTGCATTTTCACTAAAATTTCGATTATTTACAACTTTTCGCGGAACCCCTGTGCTCATCTCGCGGAACCCTTGGGTTCCGCGGAACCCACTTTGGGAAACGCTGGCCTAACATATGCCCCAGAGCTGATGGAGGGAGCCGAAAGACATGCACGCAGTGCTTAAAGTGTAAAAAAAGTGCCAGGACGCTGTAGGCCTATATTTTTCTATACGGAGACTTAATTCGGTCTTGTTGGCGGGATTGGCGAGACAGGGGGAAAAAGTTGATGACCTTTTTTTTAAGTCATCCGCCAAACTTTTCCGGGAAATTTATGCCGATTCAGCCGCTAAAAATGTTTAGGACCTTTTTTCGTCCGCGTAACTGCAGGGACGCCGTCCCTGCAGTCATGGACGCCCGTCCCGGCAGTGCTGACCAAATAAGTCATAGGACGGCGTCCTACCTCGAAAATAAGTGCCGGGACGCCGTCCATGACCGTCCCGGCACACTTTAAGCCCTGCGTGCACGTATACCTGTGGTCATCCTCCAATCTCGCATGTGAATTAGGCTAATTTATAGCTTCTTCTCCGCTTATTATAATATTCGTTTATTCAAATTCAATCTGACACACCGCAGAACGATTACATGTACAAGTTATACGAAATACGGCCAGCTTCGCACGGCACGCAGGTCGGCTACAACAGGTTCGGTAACTTAACACTAATGGCCTATAAGTGTTGGAACGCTCCTGATCGGCCAAGCCAGGAGTGGGAGGGGTTATAACTTATTTTTTCAACAGACCCGAGTCAAACATCGCAACAGAAAGCGCCACTGGCAGCTAACAGAAAATTCAAATAAATGTTTGCCCTGAGCGAGGCTTGAACCCGGGTCGCGATAATCAAATCAAATCAAATCAAATCTTGTTTATTCCAAGAGATCAACAAATCAAATCAAACAGAGCCATAAAACACAACAAAGAGTGTACAGAGGAGCTAATAACATCATCTATCGGGTAAAAGATCTCTAAGAAAGGGTAGCCCAGAAAGGGAGTGATCCCGCTGAACCTGGGCAACCACAACAGAGTTATAGTAAGATGGCGATGAGAAAAGAGTGGGGTAAATATCTATCAATATAGACGATACAAAAACAGTAAATGAGATATAGGAGAGAGAGAGAGCGAGGGATAAAACAGATCATAAGCAGGGTGAACACAGGGAGATCAGCATATGACTATGTAAACAAAAGAAACATAGCAAAACGCAATACGTAAGACCAATCAGTAGTTATCCTAAGACAGTGAATGAAAATATTAACAGAAATAGCAACAGATCACCATGTAAGCAAAAAGAAACACAGCAAAACCTAAGATCAATCAAAAGTTATCATAAGACAGTGAATGAAAATATTAACAGAAATAGCAGCAGGTCACCATGTAAGCAAAAAGAAACACAGCAGAACCTAAGATCAATCAATGGTTATCATAAGACAGTGAATGAAAATATTAACAGAAACCAGGTATTAACACAAAAGGAATAAGATGCTAAACTATAGAATTGACACCATAACCCACTAAGTTCAATGGGAACATGTCGGTCAGACAACAAAAGATGTTAGTTCTCAATGAGAAATTTTTTTAGGCGATTTTTAAAGAGGGTGATGGACTGTAAGGCCGATATATGTGCTGGAAGGCCATTCCAAATCTTAGGACCCAGATATTTTATTGAAAACTGTTTAATTTTTAGGCGTGCATGTTCACTGCGGTAAGAGCTGGCATGTCTAGTCGCATGGTCATGAAGTGAGGAACCAGTTATAAAATAATTATTAAAAGAGTAGGGCAAGAGTCTATGGTGGTAGCGATGCATAAACAGACATATTTGGAACCTGTTGATATTTAGCAGAGACAGTAGCCTATGATTTATGTAAAGAGGGGCAGAGCTGGACCTCCAATGGGCACCACATATTAATCGTATGGCACGATTTTGCAATATAATTAATGGGTTAAGTCGGGAGAGATAATTAGAACCCCAAGAAATATTACAGTAAGATAGGTAAGGAAAAATAAGTGTATAATAAAGATTAAAGAGAACTGCTTTGGGGAGGCAGTGTTTAATCCTATGAAGGACCCCAATGTTTTTAGCAATTTTTTTTACAATAGTTGAAATATGATCCTTCCATGTAAGGTGGCTATCAACAATGACCCCAAGGAATTTAGATGATTTAGTTTGGGTGATGGGGACATTATTAATTAGAAGTGATCTGTTCACATCATGGTCAATTTTCTTTTTAGTATGAAATAAAATAAAGTTGGTTTTATCAATATTAAGGGATAATTTATTAGTTATGAACCATTGCTCTATCAAAGAGAGCTCATTATTGGCTATAGCAAATAGGCAATCTATGGACTGGTGCGATAGAAAAACATTTGTGTCGTCAGCAAATAATATAAATTTGAATACAGATGAGGTCATAGACAAGTCATTAATATATAGGAGAAAGAGAAGTGGTCCAAGTATTGACCCTTGGGGGACTCCACAGGAGACATCCAAGGCCACAGATTTATGACCCTTACAGTAGACATATTGGCTTCTGTTATTTAAATAGTCTAAAAACCAGGAATTACTAACACCTCGGAATCCATAGTATTCAAGTTTTTTAATCAAAATTTTATGATTAACCGTGTCAAACGCTTTTGACAGATCAAAAAAGATACCCAAGGAGTATTTTTTGTCATCCATAGCATTTATAATATTTGATTGCAAATCCATTAAGGCCATGTATGTTGAGAGGTTATGCTGAAATCCATACTGCGCAGGGGATAATAATCTAAACTTAGTAAGATAATCAGTTACTCTATTAGACATAAGTTTTTCAATTATTTTAGAAAAAAAAGAGAGTACCGATATTGGTCGATAATTACTAATCTTTTTCTTATCCCCAGTTTTATAGATAGGAGTAATTTTAGCAATTTTTAGCTCATCGGGAACTAATCCAGTAGAGAATGAGGCATTTATTATAGAACTAAGAGGGGTAGCAATGGCAGTTATAGTGGTTTTAGCTATCAGGGGGCTAATTTCATCAGGACTAGATAATGAGGCCTTCAATAAACCTGAGACCTGAATGATCTCAGGAACAGAGGTAGGGGCAATGCCAAAGGAACACATAGGTGGGGCGGGCATAAAGTGCTCAAAGGGGGTGGTGGCTGTAGGGATTTTTGCTGCAAGTGTAGTTCCTATGGTAGTAAAATAACTGTTAAAGGAATTGGCGATAAGTACTGGATCCTGCACCAGTTCCGACCCAATAATGAAGGAGTCAGGGAGGCAAGATTCTTCCTTGGTATTAAGAATTTGCTTAATTACTTTCCAAGTCTGATTAAGATTATTGCCACACTGGAAAAAGCAATCAGAGTAATATCGTGATTCACATTCTTTTCTAACAGATTTAAATTTATTACGATATTGAGTGAATAATTGTTTATTTAAAGCTGTAGGGTTCAACAAGTACTGCTTATGTAGTCTAGATTTTTTCTTACAAGATTTAAGAAGCGATTTAGTCATCCAAGGTTGCTTAATGAAATTGCGACCCTTAGTTTTAACTGTTAGCAATGGGAAAGCTTTATCATATAACATTTTGTACCTTTGGAAGAAAGCAGTATATGCTGCATTCGGACCATTATTAAGACATATATTATCAACAAAATCCCAGTCAGAAGAGTTAAGAGAGTTGATAAATACTTCTTTGGCTTCTGGGGAAAATTTACGTATCTGTGAGAAAGGAGTAAGAAGCTGAGGTCGGGGACAGAGATCAATGTGGAGAAGGATTGGAAGATGATCCGAAATGTCATTAATTAATATACAAGAATCTTGTCCAAGGTTTAAACAATTAGTGAATATATTATCAATCAGGGTTGCAGTAGTTTCAGTAATTCTAGTGGGTCTAAGGATGGTTGGGATAAATTTATGAGAAAACATAGTATTTAGAAAGGTCTCAGAGAGGGGGTGTTCACTACGACGGAGGAGATTGATATTGAAATCACCCATTAAGAAAGCACGGTTAGTAGATTTCGATAGATATGATAGAGAGTTGTCAAAATCCACAAGAAAATCAGAGATAGAATTACCAGGGGGGCGGTAAACAGAGCCAATTATAATATCTTTCTTTTTGCTCTGTGGCAATTTAATGAACATACATTCATGGGTATTCATTTTAGGTTTTGTCCAGTCAGCCTCCAGGACCTCAAATTCGATATTAGCACGAATGAAAAAACCAACACCACCACGCATTCCAACCTTCCTGGATTTATGGATAAAGTTGTACCCCGGAATTGAGATGGTAGACGCCAATTCGTCTGAAAGCCAGGTTTCAGTAAGAGCAAGAACCGATGTGTTGGATTGGACCAAGAGGAGATAAATTTCAGGGATTTTTAGGTTCATGCCACGACAATTTAGATGGGTTAGACAAAAGTGGTCATAAGCATTAAAGCTAGCAAAAAATTCAGGTAGTTGAGTAACATCTTTATATGTACTTGAAAACACAGTCCTAGTATTGTAAAAGCAATGGTCAGCATCTAGATCCTCATTCATCAGTAGAGATCTACATTCATCATTAAAGTCACACAGATTCAGACAGTATTCACTATTGTCAGCCGGTGCAGAAAGTTTGAATCTCGCGGTGTTTACACCTATATACTGACCACTATCCACATCACCAGAATTAGCAAATGGCAGATTAGAGTTAACACACTCATCACAACACCAGTTAGACCCCACCAGTCCCTGTGTTCGGGAGGCATAGCATTGCACATGAAAATTAGACTTACAAAGAGTACACTCAATCACAACGGATGATTCATTGATAACATTTCCACACTTGAAGCAATCATGAGACAAAAAGGACATAAACAAGTTATAAACAGAAGATGAAATCAAACACTAACGAACGAAAATAAACCAGAGTGGCACAACGCCACAGCACAAAACCAGACACACAGCACGGAAGAGTGGAACGATTGACCACGAGGTGGCCGATAACCGACAAAAAACACAATGTAAACTATCCTGATAATGACTCAGTTTATCGGCCAACGCTCTCTCCACTGAGCTACGGACCCCCCAAATATTCTAGCTCCTCTAAGTCTCTGACACTTTCCATCAAACGACTGAAAGTTGAATTATTCAAGCAATCCTATATTCTGATTCTACAGTAGAATCAGAATATAGGATTGCTTGTCGACGATTTTTCGATCGACTCGACTTGGCCGAGTTATGATCGACTCGATCGATCGACTCGATCGACTGCGGGGTATAATAATTATTCTACTCCTGCGCGCCACCATGCGACCATTATCATCGCCTAGCTTGACTTCACCGGATTTTGATTAATATTAGGCCTAATGTCGATGATTTTGACCTGCAGATCTCAACACCAGAACGATCGAACACCTAGGGCAGCTTGGCCATTGCAGACTATCTTGATTTGATATAGCGCCTGTTCATAAGCTGACGTGACTTTTGTTCAAAGGCGGTGAAAATTTTTCAAAGATTGACCGACTTTCTGAACCTCCGATCTCGAGATCTCTTCAATCAATCTCGTTCAACAGCTCAACTTCCCGAGTCACGTTTAGATCTACCCTCGACCTTTTCATAACTGCCAATTCGCCTCCCTTTTATCTCCCAAGCTATCACACTCTATTTTCAACATAACTGACCATTACCTTAATTATGGCTTACCTTGAAATTAAGCCCCTTGCTCAGCTTCCTCCTTCCACTCACTCTTTCCGTTGCACAGGTTCTATTGACTCTCAGGCCTTCATCAAAGATATTCGCAGTTCTCAACTTGTTCTTAATCCTCCTTCTTCCCTTGATGACCTTCTGTCCTGCTACAATTCCACTCTTTCGGACCTCCCTAAATTGACATTCACGCACCACTCATCACCAAACCCAGCTCACAAGCCATTAACCTCTGGTTCTCCTCCTACCTCCAAGTTTTTAAAACCTTCGTAGGCGACTTCAGCACATCTACAAGGGCGCCAATGACATCCAGAGCAAAAGCCCTCTCAAACCTCAAATCAGCCACAAACAGATACCATAAACTCATCGCCGCTACCAAAAAGAAATATTATACTCCTCACGCATTCACTCCAGCTCTTCCAGCCCTCGACATGCAGTCCACAATCCTGGTGTAATGTTTGATTCGCATCTATCCTTCTCAAACCACATCTCTAACCTATCGCGTTTCTGCTTCATGCCCGTCCATGACCTCCGCCGCATCCGACCCTTGCTTGATTGCTTCCGCCATTGCTACGTCCATCGTCCACTCCAAGCTTGACTAGACCTACTGCAAATCCCTGTTCCTAAACCTTGAATCCACACAGCTTAGCCGCCTCCAACTCATACAAAATTCACTAGCTAGAGCCGTCACCAGAACACCCAGACATCATCACATCACCCCCATCCTCAAGTCACTTCACTGGCTAAAATCCCAGAGCGAATCCACTTTAAAGTTCTCTCCTTAATCTACAACTCCTTACAATGCTCACAGCCAGCCAACCCGTTCTACCCGATCATCCGCCTGTCTTACTCTCTCTCGACCGCTGGTCACAATCATTTCATCGTAAGTTCTCCTATCGAGTCATATCCAACTCAGCACCACGTCTTTGGAATGATCTAGCCTACCTCCTGAATTCCGATCTTTTCAGTCCTTCCACCACCATTACTAATCACACACCATCCCCTTCTTCAGGCTCCTCTATCCATCACACCTCGGGCTTTTCATTCGAAACGGAAGACGCTCCTTGTCAAGAACTCTTATCATGTCTGATCTGATCATCCACCTTCCAATTCCCGACCCAGACGACACCCGCCTTAGTAACTGTTCCGCCACTCTGGTAATTCGACCCGGACCACCATGGACTAGGCCTATACTCTTACGGACAACCTTTTAATTCAACGCAGCGCTCGTGAATAAGCTGGTTCCCCGCGCTTGGTTTTCAAGTAGCGCTTTAGAAATTTTGAGACTACGATTACGATGTTCGCAACTTTCAAAGCGTATCCACGCAAATGATGTCGTACACGTAGCTATAGGCCTGTTATGCATGATGCTTCGCGAAACAAGTATGCCTAGGCGGCTAGGCCTATCTGCCACTGCACTACCGGGTAACCGATTTGATTAACCTTTGTGCTAAATTTAGTGGCATCTGAGCTAAATTTATGTTAACAGAAGTGATTAAGAAATTTTTCTGCTAAAGAGTCGGCTGGCTGGGTCTACGATTGAAACAAACTTAATTTATACATAATGACTCAAGCGAGCAGGCGCTAGTAGGTCAAAAGGATTAGGCCTATATGCTTGCTAGGCTAGTCGGTCGACGTATCTAGGCCTATATATACTTGCTTTTCTATCCATAGGTCTAGGCCTGTGAAAGGTAATGTTTGCGTGGTTGAACGACAGGACCAAAGATGGCTACTCTGGTAAGTATATAATCTTATTTCCTTCCTACTGCTACATTTGCCTCTTTCGTAATCGTAGTCTAATCTTGAAACTTCTACAGCGCCCACAAAGGCGAAGTATCTATAATTATACACTCACACTTTCTCGGCAACTCAGTTTAAAGTAACGGCAAATCTAAATCTCTAAAGATCTGCTGCATATAACTGCACTGTACGTTTAAAACTGTTCATTTATTTAGGTCTACAGACATAGGCTACGGTATACGCTATATCGATCGTCCAAAAAGAGTGAATACCGACCCTGGCTAGTTAAACTACGGCACTGAAATTACATGAAAGGATTGACACAGGGCCTACTACGCCATGGGGGGGGGGAATGGAAGCAGACTGCTTCCAATTTGGACCGGGGGAGGGGAAAGTTTTCCCCCCTAATGATAAAGTTGAGTATAGAATATTTCGTCCTGAACATTTCCCCCGATATTCCCCAGCATCTGCCATGGACTTCCTCCTGGTAAATCCGCCGAATAATCCCCTCCCTGTCATAACACAGGGTAAATCTTCATTTAATTTGACTTTTGCTTAACACTCACATAAATTTCTCCTTGCGCTTCCATCACATTCGCATCCATTAGGGCTTGCCAGGTAGGCCTAGGGGTAGTAAGTATAACCTGATTCAACTTGTGCCAGAGGGTAATCCCCCCCTAATGATAGATGGGCATAAGAGATTTCCTTCTGGACATGGCCTACGTGTAACATGGCCTCGAATGGCCTAGCAAGCCATTCGAGGTAATCCAGCACTGCATTCTTTCAGAAAATCCTGTAGCCTACATTGGTCTTCCCATTCCATCCAAATAGCTATTGTTCTAAGTACTATTGATTAAAGACACTGCCTGCCCTATTGTTCATAATCTCTAAATTTCTGAAGGTCCACTCGAAACTAAGCGCATGGCTCAACCTATTTTGCATGGGCGGCTAGGAGGGCTAAGCCCCCCGCAAGAAGGCCCAGATTCAGCTTTTTTTACCGTGATAATGGTATCTTTTCCCTGGTTTAGCCCCCACGGTCCAGACTCATACATTTTTTCTGGAGAAATGACTCTTTTCACGATCGAAATTTCAATCAAATGACTAAAAATAAAGGTCATCAACTTTTTGGCCGAGAAAATATTGTCGGCGCCGCTCGTTCTGGACCAAGTTTCCGCCCCAACAAAGCCCAAGTTCTTTCTGTATTCCCCCCCCAACGGAAACCAAACTCCACCAATGCTATTTTGTCAGTCATATTTTATCGGGGAGGAGTTTTGGATAGCGGTAGCGCCCAATGAGCGCATGGACATGGTAGACCTGTCGCTTCCCGCCACCCTCTGATAGACTTGCTCAATGGCGCTGGTAAAGCTAGCAGTGGGACGTGATGAAAACCTTGCATGAAATAGTCTCAAAGTTAATTTCGACTCCTATTATAACTTGTGATCAACTGATCATCCGTGCATAAATCCTACAATGAGTTGCTCACTGCGATGTGCCAGTTTGAAACTACACGCAAGTTATTTTAAAAAATCTATAATGTTATTGACAATGCTAATGCTGATCGACTATTTGAGCAAACCCAGCTATTCATTCCTTCAAAATGTTCTGTTGCCTACATTGTTCTTCCAATTTTATCCGTATATATACATGTACAGGGTGCGCCAAAAAAAGACCCCCCCTAGGTTTTTTGCCAAAATCTTGGCCAAAAGTAAGAATTTCAAAATGAAATTTTACAGACTTAAAGGCATTTCATATTTACATATGATGGCCAGATTTCATCAAAATATTTAACACAAACCAAAAGTTATGCCACTTTTAGGAAGGCCACCCACCGTTTTTTGACGATTCAAAAACGTAACGCAACAAAAAGTAGGTTTTTGCCAATATTTTGGCCAAAAGTAAGAATTTCAAAATGAAATTTTACAGGCTGATAGACAATTCATATTTACACATGATGACCGAAATTTCATAAAAATATTTCAAAAAGAACAAAAGTTATATCACTTTTAATGACGTTTTTGAATCATCCAAAGAACCGAGGGTGGTCTCACTAAAAGTGATATAACTTTTGTTCTGCTTGAAATATTTTGATGAAATTTCTGTCATCATGTGTAAATATGAATTGTCTATCAGCTTGTAAAAATTTCATTTTGAAATTCTTACTTTTGGCCAAAATATTGGCAAAAACCTACTTTTTGTTGCGTTACGTTTTTGAATCGTCAAAAAACGGTGGGTGACCTCCCTAAAAGTGGCATAACTTTTGGTTTGTTTGAAATATTTTGATGAAATCTGGCCATCATATGCAAATATGAATTGTCTTCAAGACTGTAAAATTTCATTTTGAAATTCTTACTTTTGGCCAAGATATTGGCAAAAAACCTAGGGGGGTCTTTTTTTGGCGCACCCTGTATATATAATATAGGCCTATTGTATATTGTCCTAACTATTTATATGTGCGTTTACCGTAGGCTACTAATGAACCATTTATTGGCAGACGCATAACCTATTTATCTGAAATTATGTTGATGATGCTGTTATTGAACAACTGCAGAGTGCTATACACCAGCTGCCGAACCCATGTCATCCGGGTCTCGTCATTACCGTCGATGGTTTCATACCTTCTGATTGCGCCCGGTAAGACAGTAGTAAAGGTTCGTGAATCATGAGTAGCCTACTTACGTTTCAAGCTGAAGTTCAATTCAAGTTTGTTTATTTTCCACAATACATAATTATAGGCCTACACATCACTGTGCACAAAATATTTATACTGCCCAGCGGCGCCCGGAGGCGTATGCACTTACGCAAGTGCGTACAGCGCTGAAGGGCTATAAACTAAAATAATAATAAATAAAATAATAAATAAAAATAATAAATTACAAATTAAAGCGTAAAATATTATAAGCTATAGAATTCTTATTCTATAGAATCTATATAATAATCTATCGTTTCAAACGATGTAGCAACTTGGTCCATCTAGGCCACCGTCTGCTTTCGTCACTTGCTGCTGCATGGCTAATTGAGATCTATCCAATTTCGTGGCAGTGAGCGTTTTCGGGAATCTTCGTGATTTAGTCTCGCCGGGAAAGCATTGTTTTTGGGGTTATGTAGAAATGAAGCGAGAAAGCAAAAAATGATTTAAGCTTTTTCAAACGTCCTAATACTACGAGGTAAATGTACAGGCTTGTTCTGTAGCATAATCAAGGCCGCTTATAAATAGGTCTATAGCTATAGTGCAAATGGCGTTTCAAAATAGCGCACATGCACGGCGTTCAAAAGACCACACGGGACGTTAATGTGTCGCCCTCTGCAGAACGATCCACAGCATGTAGCCTGCTTCAAAATAAATTATGATACTCGCAGCAGATTATGTCTGTGCGGTGTCGGTCTATAGCTGACAGGTCATCTACATATTGTCAAACGAACGCTCAGTTGCAGGCTTATATGTATGCAATGATTTAAAATTAAGATACATTAATGATTCATTCATTTTATTCATTGAAATAAACATCAAGCTGCTGTCAGCCTGCACCTGGTTGGCAACCCTTTAGCCCATCAAGCCGAGCGTCAAAAATGCCTGAATTAATACTCGCCTTGTTCGCGCGCGCCTGTGTGTGTGTGTCTCACACACACACACACACACACACACACACACACACACACACACACACACACACACACACACACACACACACACACACACACACACACACACACACACACACACACACACACACACACACACACACACACACACACGCGCGCGCGCGCACACACACACACTCTCTCTCTTTTTGCGTCTCGGTCTCTGTCTATCTCTGTTTCTTTCTCTGTCTCCCACTCTTTGTCTCTCGATCTATGTCTCTCTATTGCTCACTGGCAGTCTCTGTAATGTTAGACAATGTTGGATAAAGACATCAATCATGATGTAGTGTCCTATACAGCGCCCTACGTAGTTTCCAACGGATGCCTATAATCGGGGACAAGACATACTTTTATTTAGCGGTGGCTATAATTGTATCCTAAATGAAGAATTCAATGAGTATAGGCATAAGCGCAGTCTTCAAAACTTGTGCCACTTTCTAAGGATCTACATGGGAAATCCCTGTGGCGAGATCGCGATTTTGGCTTTATGTATAGGCTAATCAATGAAGACAAAAATGCACACTCGAAAACAGGTTGACCACTTGAACTGCCTGATGAGAATCAGGGCGTCTTTTAAATTCTGGTCACACAATTGATCTGGAAGTCGTGTGTGCTCGTTGGCAGTTCCATGTTTCAATCTGACATCAGAAACTCCATATCGCTGACAACTTTCAAGAAGCATATGAAAACCGAACCTTTTAACACAGGCCCATAGATTTGACTGACTTTTCTCTGCTCCGAGTGATTCTGAATCGTTGCTACGGTTTTTAGTCGATTACTTATGAACCCATGGCACTAAAATCTCTACATAGGCCAATTATTATTATTACAAGCGCAAGAGAAATGCATCCGTACGCTTAATAATTTTATCCTGCTTTTTTGATATCCTACAAGGATTTTATAGACGTTAGTAGTCTAACAACTTAATTAATTGTTTAGGAAAGAATAATTTTGATCACGTGTAGGCCTACGCTAATATGCCTACAATCATAGAAAATAGTATGGTGAATCAATAATCTTTAGATATATCTACATTAAAGATGCGTTCCATTTATTTATTTCATGAATTTCAGCTGTCTGCCCTTGAATGGAATATTGTACTGTAGAGAAATTAGACCTGACGTTGACAGACAACGTTGACAGTCAACGACTGTAGATGCTTGCATGCAGACGGCTAGGCCAATTTAGCCACGCCCACTGATCCAGGGTCTACGGAAGCGTGTGGCGGCCGCTAGCACACTTACGTAAACAAGACAACGTTGACAGTCAACAGTGTTGACATACCGTTGACAGTAGACTGCCGCTAGTACGGACCACGGCGGGCTAGGCTCAGACTATGACAGGCCAATAGTTGACCGCCGCTTGACATAGTTGACTGTCGCTAGACGTAGTTGACAGCCGTTGACATAGTTGACTGCCGCTAGTAGACAACGTAGTTGACTGTCAACAGACTTGACTGCTGCCTGCAGTCGAAGGCAGCTCTGACAGATTAGATGGGTGGACCTGGACAGGGCGAGAAAACAGTATATAAGGTGGCATAAAACGGCCATGGGGACGGTTACAGTTACAGTTCCAGAGAGGCTCGACTTCGGAAACGAGAAGCATCCGTGGAGGTTCGTCTACTACGAGAAAGAGCGGCGTTCGGAAGCGAAAGGCATCCGTGGAGATTCGTTTAGTACGAGAAAGGGCGAGAAGTTCGGCATCGAGGGACATCGGAAGGCTGACGTTCCGTGGGGCATAGGTTCGAATCCTATGACAGAACTGAAAGACAGACTCTGACTCGGGTTAATTGAAACATCCTGTAGATAGGGATTATATACGTAGAATTTAATAGGGATAACGTTGAATGAGTTATTAATTAGTTATTAAAGTAGAAAGAAAACGAACAGTGACTTGTCGTTCCATTCTGTTTTCTAATCATTCATAAGTCTTCTAGCCGATTGGCTGAAGCCGTACTTGCGCAAAGGCAAAGAATAAGACACTGCGACACTTAGGAAACAACACCGGCCCAGTTTCCCGACAATACTTCATTTTACTTGCCTTAATATCCCAGTGGCTTCGCCAGCTAGAAAATTTCAGCAGAAATATATGCAGGTCAAATGAGCTTCCGCGACATATGGGAACCCCACCACTATTAACATCCGAAATTAGCCTATAGGCCTACCCAACATGCAGCAAAAAGCTTATGTTGGCGATACCTCATAATCGCCAGTACCGGTATAGGCCTACAGCTCGCTTCGATCGCCGTGTGCTTCATATAATTTTGTGCAAGCTGTGCGTACAAGAAAAAATCCTGGGGGCGCCGCTGATACTGCCCATTGTCGGTCTGGAAGGGAAAAAGCTCTAGTGAGCCTATTGTGTCCACCTAACATAATATTCAAAAGAATAGAGGCAAATTATGTGACCGTCCTTTTCAACAAGTTTCTGGTATAGGCTACTATTATAAATAACTTGCATCGTAATAAAACAAAACGTACAGGACCTGCTGAAAGCACCATTCATATATGGCGCATCGAAATAAAATGAAACAGAACCAAACAAAAAGCAATTTGATTGGTAGCAGGATATAAAAAAACTGTTTATAGCTCTTACTAAATAAAGCAAGCGAATCAAACAGATTGGCAACAAATTGACTGCAATTTTAGAGAAGACGACTTCCAGAGTTCCGTTCCATATACCATAGCAGTCTTAGCAGAATGCAGGCGAAAGGACTTGTAATATATGCACTTGTGCGAGTGTCATACTGATGCATTTGTTCCTTGGTACGGTGCTGAAGTAGGCCTAGGTATTAAATGCTTACGAAGTATTCCATGAAGATGACGGTACATGAGAACAACTGATTGCATATGGTAGATATCTGGAAGCTTTAGTAAACTATTCTAACTATATCCCCGCACCAATCTTTCGCAGTCATCCATCCAATCACTCATCCCATCCATCCATTCCATGCTCATCCGTTCATCGATTAAAATTATATCCACCTTTAATTGACTAATAGGTATATTTCTGATTTCGCTTTCAGATTCTCCATAAACCTATCGACTTCAACCAATTTCCTCTGCAAGGACATTGCCCTTCATGTCAATCCCCGTTTCGACGAGGGTAGCATCCTTGTACTCAACTCGCTCGAGAGGGGTGACTGGCAGAAAGAGGAACGTAATGGACCTCTTGTACCTATCCAGAAGAATGCCAACTTCAAGTGCACGATTACGTCGCTCCAAGACAAGTTCCTGGTATAGGTTTTACTTCGCGTCTTTACTAAGGATTATAATTACACCAAGTAGTAGTAGAAGTAGTGGCATAAGTAGTAATCGTAGTAGTAGTATTAGTAGCAGTAGTAATCACACCAAGCAATAGTAGTGGTAATAGTGGTATATATAGTGGTTACAACAAGTAGTAGTTACATAATCTATATAGCTGTTGAGCAAAATGCAAGTAGGCCTGGCCACGATTTCACAAGAACATAAAAGGCTGAACGCCAATTTTCTTATAGGTGGGTAATGCGTGGACGGACAAAATGTCCCGGACAAAATGTCCCTGGACAAAATGTCCCCGGACAAAAAGTCCCCGGACAAAAAGTCCCCGGACAAAATGTCCCCGGATAAAATGTCCCCGGATAAAATGTCCCCGGACAAAAAGTTCCCGGACAAAATGTCCCCGGACAAAATGTCCCCGGACAAAAAGTCCCCGGACAAAAAGTCCCCGGACAAAAAGTCCCCGGACAAAATGTCCCGGACAAAATGTCCCGGACAAAATGTCCCCGGACAAAATGTCCCGGACAAAATGTCCCGGACAAAGTAATGTCTCTACACTACCTAAACCCAGCGCATCCATGGGCGCCTAGCAGTAGGCACACCTACATTGAGAAAAAGAGTCCTTATGTCAGAGAACCACCTTCTCTAAATGCATGAAAACGAGTGATTTTGAATATAACAGAACATTCTTATTCTTGCGTCAGAAATGTACAAATTTGCCAAGGGGTTCAGCTATTTTTTTATAGTATTTTTTGGTCCTACATATAGGCAGCCTTGAAGGTGTGTCCGGATCGCTCATTATTTTGATAGTTTATAAATTATCCTTATTATAATTTTTTTTGGTAAGACAATCGATCCGTCGAGAAATTATTTCTCGATCGTTAGCGCGAGGACGTAGCCTAACTATAGGCAGTAGCATGACAACCATAGACCCCTGGAGGCTGGACACTCGAAAGGCTTGGGGCCCTTAAGCATTAACTACACCACACTACAATGTTGCAAGACTGTTCTCTTTAGCAGTGGTTGGTTCGGGAGCGCTTCTGAATAGAAACGCTTGAAGAGGCGCTATAAAAATGTCTGAAATGAACGAATGAATACACTAATATACACAAGGCCTAATATATGGAGTCCATAATTATGTTAGGCTACATCCTTTTGCATGTAATGTGGCACATCTCAGCAACAAAATTAGACCTAACCTATATTTACATCAGTGATGACGGGGTTAACATAGGAAAATTATTATATTTCTACAGTTGTGCTTCGGAAATCAAACGGCAATTAAACGGCAATTCCATTCCAATCCAAGTCACATAAAGTTGTTTTAAAATGGTAGAAATCGTCGCCAAGATCCATTCAAAGTGATGTTTAATTAAAACTCGACAAAAAACCTTAATTAAGCGATTAATCATGATAAAATTTACGACATTTAAAGCATTTCACAATAAACTTGACATTTAAAGCAGTTAATCACAATTCACAACAGAGACCATTTGAGGTTTCACAGCAGACTAAGCAGATCACATTGGGATTTCACAATAATTCTAATTTAATTAATTACTTATTCGAGTTAAACAGATCGCTTGGGGATTTCACAATAATTCTAAGTTAATTAATTACTTATTCGAGTTAAACAGATCCCTTGGGGATTTCACAATAATTCTAAGTTAATCTAAGAGGCAGGATCTCGCCGAGATTAGGTTGCAAGAACAGTAAGGTGCTGGCTAAGGTTAGTATTGAGAATATGAAATGCACGGACACAAACCGTCTCCCCCAATCAAGGACAAGAAACCCGCCTTCATAAAAGGAATTTAAATTTGAGCAATTTAAATTTGAGCAATTTAAATTAGAGCAAGTTAAATTGGGCCTAAGATTGATGGAAAATTAAGGTTGGGGTTAGTTTTAGGGGGGTTAGTATTAGTATTAAAATTTAAAAAGGTCTAAATTTCTAAGCCTAACCTTCTCCATAATTATACTAAAGGCTAAACATAGCCTCAATACTAACCCTAACCCTAAAACTAACCCTAACCTTAATTATCCATCAATCTTAGGCCCAATTTAATTTGCTCTAATTTAAATTGCTCAAATTTAAATTCCTTTTATGAAGGCGGGTTTCTTGTCCTTGATTTGGGGGAGACGGTTTGTGTCCGTGCATTTCATATTCACAATAATAAACAAAAACCTTATGCGACGTAGTGTAGCGACATCACTTTTGCCCTACGACTTTCTGTCAGGGACTTTTTGTCCAGGACATTTTGTCCGGGACATTTTGTCCGGGACATTTTGTCCGGGACATTTTGTCCGGGACATTTTGTCCGGGGACATTTTGTCCGGGACTTTTTGTCCGGGACATTTTGTCCGGGGACTTTTTGTCCGGGGACTTTTTGTCCGGGGACTTTTTGTCCGGGGACTTTTTGTCCGGGGACATTTTGTCCGGGGACATTTTGTCCGGGGACATTTTGTCCGGGGACATTTTGTCCGGGGACATTTTATCCGGGGGCATTTTATCCGGGAACTTTTTGTCCGGGGACTTTTTGTTCGGGGACTTTTTGTCCAGGGACATTTTGTCCGGGACATTTTGTCCGGGACATTTTGTCCGGGGACATTTTGTCCTAGCACCGGGTAATGAGTATGCATGCCTGCATACTTGCATGTAATTACAGGCATATAATTTATGTTAGCTGCATGCACGTATGCCCTACAAGCAGGAATGTACTCGTTCCTAGAAAAATAAACATGTAGGCCTACTTACATGTACATGGGAAAATAATCGACAACAATTTCGATAATATACATATATACAGGGTGAGTCATAAAAAATACCCCCATAAGATTTTTGGGAGCAGGACAATACCCCCCCCCCCGGACAAAACCCCCGGACAAAACCCCCGGACAAAACCCCCGGACAAAACCCCCGGTATAAAACCTCCAGACAAAACCCCGGTATAAACCCCCCAACCTCCCGGTATGTTTTATTGTAAAAGAAATAGATTTAGTCTTTAACATTGCATAACATCACATTACATTACATTACATTGCATTATAACACATTACAATACATTACAATACATTACATTACATTACATTACATTTCAACACAATACAAGTGTATTGCACAGCATTACATTACATTGTAATTACACTATATTACATTACATTACAAGTGTATTGAGTAGCATTATATTACATTACATTACATAATGTAATGTAACGTAGTTGTATGGTAGCAGTGTAGCGCAATGTAATGTGATTTAATGTAATGTAATGTATACATTACACGTACACCTTACATTACAAGTGTATTGTATAGCATTACATTACACTGTAACTACGTTGTTGCGGTACATTACATTACATTACATTACATTAGTGTAATGTAATTGCATTACATTACATCACATCAATTACAATACAATGTAATGTAAGGTATTTACATTCTAATGTAATGTTATGCAATACACATGTAATGTAATGCAATGTACAATGTACGTGTAATGTATACATTACATTACATTACATGACATGACATTACATCACAGACTTCGAACTTGCCGCCATGAATGTCGTCAGCGACGTATTCCCAGATGCTCAAGTGCTCGGTTGTGAGTGGGGGTTTTGTCCGGGGGGGTTTTATACCGGGGGTTTTGTTCGGGGTTTTTGTCCGGGGGGTTTTGTCCGGGGGTTTTGTCCGGGGGGTATTGTCCTAGACTCAAGATTTTTGCCAATACTTTGGACAAAATTGTAAATTTTTAAATGAAATTTTACTGACTTAAATGTAATTCATATATACGTAGAATTGCCACATTTCATCAAAATATTTAAAACAGAGCAATAGCTATTCTACTTTTAGTGAGTCCACTCTCGTTTTTGGCGATTCAAAAACATAGCGCAGCAAAAGCAAGAAAAAACTAATTTATTAAGTCACATCTCAAATAATTGCTGTCAAATAAACTTGTCAACGTTTATCTGAGTAGCTCTACATTTGTAGCCTAAATAGCCTAGGCGTCGAGAGACTGTTGAAAATAATCCGATTAAATGCATTTTTCTGTTTCTCTGTTCGTAGATTGGTTTCAACGGACAGAACTGCTGGGAGTTCCGTCATCGCTTTCGTCAGGAAAGAGTGAACTGGCTCATTATTGGCGGCGTTCAAGTCTGCAACGTCGACTTCGGCTCACAGTCTAGTGCTCCTGCACCGGTAAGTCGGACACTGCTGCCGACCATTCACCTCTGCGTTGGAGTTTCGACTACTGCACGGTGCGTGGTGCGTCAACGTGAAACTGACAAGCTATGCGAAGGCTGGCTTTTGCAGTCGTGTCTGCAGCGCTTAGGTCGCATGCAATTCAACAGAAATAACCAATAACCTTACCTTATACTTCACCCCGCAATGCTCGCATCCAGGCTCCAGCTTAAGCTCGGCCTCCTTCCTTAGCTTACCGATAGGTCTTATGTGTATTTCACTTTAGGGCTCACTCTAATCCAGTCTCCTTTATAGAACAAACCTTGCCTGGTTTTTTATCGACCTTTTCTAAATTCCTGTATTATTATGCCTCATTTTTGCCTATTCTTATTTTCCACGCTATGCCTTATTATTTTGTACCATGTCTTCTATTCCATGCTCACCGCCTGGTAGGAGTGACCATCAATAGTCAACCATTTACTTCTGCGTCGGGACATTCGAATCGTGTGATACATGGCGGCGCGTCAGCGTGAAACTGCAGACGAACTACGTATGACGATTGCCCATAAAATTTTAATGCCCAAGTCTTGGATTGTTGCTGTCATGTTAGCGCATAGCTCAAGCATAATATTATTGAAAAGAATCAACCAATTACCTTGCCTTATAACTTATACCTCAACTAACATCTCTTTAAAACTAGCCGAGCCTTAAGGTGTGGCTGAGCTACTCAAAACTGAAGTCTAACTTCCAGAATTTTTACTCTGGCTCGTCTGGTCCTGTTACCGTACCATTGTATACACTACATGTATAATCATGCTATCATAAGACCTACTCAGAAGCACTACTGCCCAACCGCAACAGAAAATTTGGATTTGAGTGATTTATAAAAAGCAGGAGAGTTTAGCCTAGGCATCAATCGCAAGGCTAATGGGCCATTCCAGATGGCGGGATCCACGATCGAGAAGACTCGGCGCTGTCTGATAGAAGTACATGCTTGCGGAGCCAGAAGCTTCCCGCGTTGCCGAAGAGTGAAGTGCTCGACGGGCTGCGAGGTCAGAGACATATTGACTAAGCTTAGGCCTATATAGGGACACAGACAGTGGCAGAGACATGAATCATATCAGCATGAAAGTATAACTTGTAGCAGTAGCATACTATAGGCGATATATAGGCCAACGGGAATAAATTTTATTCAGAATTTATAAATTAAAGCAAAGGTTAAATATGATGCAATTCATAAAGCATACCATCTACGAAAACATAAATTGCAGCTAAGTATAAGTGTGGGAATATATATTCATAAGCACACAAGATATTAATGATGATGACGCTATTTCGTTTCTCATCGTTAAACAATCCGTCGGTGCCAATACTCTCCAAGCTGGCTGTTATCAACCAACTCCAGCTGGACAGGTGAGATACTGCCTCTTATCTAACGAACGACGAATATCCATCCACAGGCAGCACTACTTTTGGACATCTAATTAGACTAGCTGGACAGTCGTACCTCGTCTTCTGGATATGTCTCTTATGAAAGATAACTCGACCCGGACCAGTAACTCGACCCGGACCACCACGAACTACTCTCACAGACAACCCTTCCGACTCAACGCAGCGCTCGTGAATAAGCTGGTGTCCCGCGCTTGGCTTTCGAGTAGCGCTTTAGAAATTTCGAGCTTACGTTTACGAAAGATAATCACTAGACTATTTATCAAAACCAGCTCTTCAGTCTTTCAGAATGTTCTGTTACGCTAGAAAGCAAACACTGTCATTTCTATTTCGTCTTTTATTGTTCCAACTATTGATTAAAGGCACTATCTATTGTCTATTATCAATATATTCACGATGGCATTGTTGAACAACTGTATAGGACGCTGTAGACAAACGCCAACTTCCGAGTCCATGTCATCCGGGTCTCGTCATTACAGTCGATGCTTTCATTCCATCCGATTGCATCCGGTAAGCAGTAGAGATTCACAAGCACTTACGCTTCAAGTACTCACGTCATGTAGGTCTCAAGCACGAGATTGAGTTCATACACTTTAATCTAACGTACGAAAACACTTTAGTTGTAGATTATACTTTTGAGTATGAGCAGGGCTTAAAGTGTGCCTGGACGGTCATGGACGGCGTCCATGCACTTATTTAAAATCTGAACACCGTCCTGCCACTTATTGGCCAGCACTGACTGGAAAGGTAAGGGGCGTCCAGGCACTTCTTTTGGAAAGGTAAGGGGCGTCCAGGCACTTATTTTTCCACACTTTAAGCACTGAGTATGAGTAACCTACAAGAACTTATTTTACTTAAGCTAAAAAGTTACCGCAGAGGCTGGAGAATATCATACAATTCTATGAACAATAATAGACAAATTCAGATATGTATAATCTCTCGGTTCCATGACACTTAATCCCGCGACACTTAATACCGCGACAGTTAGCACCGGACATTTAATCCCGCGACACTTAATCCCGCGACCATTTAATCCCGCGACATTTAAACCCGGCGACATTTAATTCCGCCACACTTAACACCGACAAAGTAAGAAATAAATATTTTTTTTAAATAAAGAAATTAAGAAAGTAAATTTAGAATTTATCATATAAAAATCAATAACGTAATATACCTATTCACAGGATTATTCGATATTGATTAAAAATTTTCAGCATTTGCAGTAAAAAATATAAAACCCTGTACAATTCGATAAAAACAATAGTCACAGCAATATTTAAACGATTTCAGTCTTTGCAGTTAAAAAAATAAAACCATGTACAATTCGGAAAAAAACAATAGTCACAGGAAAATTAAAAAGAGTTCAGTATTTGGAGTTAAAAATATAAAACCCTGTACAATTCGATAGTCACAGCAATATTCACTATGTTTCTGCAGACTTGCGTATCTCTTCTGCCATGTGGACAACAACAGTCGTGCAAATAATCGGACTCACGTATGCATAGGTACCAAGAGTCGCGGTATCAAATGTCGCGTGGTCATGTGTCGCTGGAATTAAATGTCGCAGGGATTAACTGTCGCGGGATTAACTGTCGCGGGATTAAATGACGCGGGATTAAATGTCGCCGGGATTAAGTGTCCGGCACTAACTGTCGCGGTATTAAGTGTCGCGGGATTAAGTGTCGTGCTACCAATCTCTCATAATGTGGTAGGACATATGCGCTCGTTATACTACTGAAACATATTTGCTTACTTGTAACCGACGCGCATCATTTCACTAAGTAGTATCATTGGTTCAATTACACATCTGCACACGTTCTTCTTCTTAGATATAGATGCCTATAAATTAGCATTAAGCGTCTATACAGTGGCGAAAGAGTAGCCTGTAAAATTTCATTTCGAAATTCCTACTTGTGGTCAAGATATTGGCAAAAAACCGTAGGGGTCTTTTTTGGCCTACCCTGTAGGAGTGTAGGTATATGACATCATATTCATAGATATATCACATAGGCTACCGTGTTAAGTGCATAGGCTACTCATCGTGTTTCCGTCTGGGATAGGATTTCAAACAGTTGTGCTCTACATAAACGTTTCAATTAATATCTTATACATAATTATAATCAAAGTAACAAAGTAGTGGCCCTAACATAAGACATAGACTTTCAGTATAGTTTCTATCTATTCGTGATGGTGATAATATAATAATTTACTGTTAATTTATATTTTTTCCTTCGTAACCATCCAATAAACAAATCTATCCATCCATTTATCAATCCATCCATCCATTCATCTATCCATCCATTCATCTATCCATCCATTCATCTATCCATCCATCCATCTATCCATCCATTTGTCAATCCATCCATTCATCTATCCATCCATTCATCTATTCATCCATCTATCCATCCATCTATCCATCCATTTGTCAATCCATCCATTCACCCGACCATTCGTTAAAATAACACCGGTGCCCTATATAATTATCCTTAATTGATTAGTATTTCTAATTTTTTTCAGATTCTCCATCAACCTATCAACTATATCCAATTTATTCTGCGGCGACGTTGCGATTCATGTAAATCCCCGTTTCGACGAGGATAACGTCCTTGTACGTAACTCGTACGAGCGGAGTCGTTGGCAGGCAGAGGAACGTAATGGACCTGATGTACCTCTTCAGAAGAATGCCAACTTCCAGTGCACGATTACGTCGCTCCAAGACAAGTTCCTGGTAATCTATATATCGCGCACTTACTAGGGATTTCAGTTAGGCCTACACCAAATGACTCATTGTCATCACCCATAGCTATTAAGCCACGCTTTCACAAGAATAGGGCCTACAGGAATTTAAAGAAGACCATGACGTTTGATGCATGTGTGCAATGCACTCAGAATACATGATAATTGCGCAAATAAGACGCTATTTGCCGTATCTGAGTATAGCCTATACCTGCCCACACATACAGGGCGGGTCAAAACAAAGACCCCTAATATGTTTTGCCCATATCTTAGCCAGTAGTAAGAATGTTTAAATCAAATTTTACAGGCTTATGCTAATTCATATTTACATACAATGAACAAATTTTACCAAAGTATTTCACATAAAAAACAAAAGGCTATATCACTTTTAGTGAATCCACCCAATGATTTTTGACGATTCAAAAATTGAAAAATATGATGCAACAAAAATACAAAAACCGATTTTATTAATTCTCATTTCAAATTATTGTTATAAAATATCCTTGATATTGCCAGATAATTCTTTTTCATTATTTTCATTATTATTTAGAGTATGCCAACGTAGCTGCTCGTAACTGTGAAATCACTTAACATATAGATGACGATCAAGTTAGTAAATAGGGAATCTGTGAGATTAGGCTAATAATTTTTTTTATTAAACAGTGAAATTCAAATTTCTATAGAATGAAGATGGCTAAGGTGTCAATGACAGACAAAATGTTTATTCACATAGTTCATGAGCAGGGTCTTTGAGTTTAAGCTATGATCACCGCTTACTCTGATAAACAGTAAGAGCAGAGAAATTAGTCTTGTAGAACCCAGTCGGATGGACCACAAGTAGAGAGTGAAGCGTAACCGGGAGGTAATTCCAGACAGTATATAGGCCCCACGACCGAGAAAGCACGGCGCTGCTTAATAAGTTAATAGCCAAGCGAGCTCGCGGGATCAGAAGCTCACCCTATAGCCGAAGAGCGAAGTACACGACGCGCTGCAACATCAGAGACTGGACAGCAAAGATCACGCAAATATGACGGAGCACAGCCAAGGACACAGCGAGAGACCACAGCTGCAACGCGGTACGAGATCCACTGGGACACAGGCAGCCAGTGCAGCACATCGCGCATATAAGCAGACACAGGAGCGAATTTAGGAAGCAGCCCAACAAGGCGAGCAGCCGAGCGAAACCCAGGATTAAGTCGCCCCAGAATCCCAAGGGGAAGACCAGCAACTAGGGAGCAGCAGTTGTCGATTCGACTTGTAACAAAAGCGTGGACAAGGACGACGACCGCGTCGTGAGAGAGAGAGAGAGAGAGAGAGAGAGAGAGAGGAGAGAGAGACAGAGACAGAGACAGAGACAGAGACAGAGACAGAGACAGACAGAGACAGAGACAGACAGAGAGAGAGAGAGAGAGAGAGAGAGAGAGAGAGAGAGAGAGAGAGCGGGAGACCACCCGGAGCTGACGACGCTGATAATAAGCACTCCGCGCGACCAAGTTCACATGCTGGGAGAGAGTGAGTTCAGAATCGAGGGTGAGTCCCAGATCACGAACTGTGAGGGAAAAGGATATACGGGGAAAGAGCAAGGTAAGTTGGGAGAGGCAGGGCTTAAAGTGTGCCTGGACGGTCATGGACGGCGTCCATGCACTTATTTTAAAATCTGAATGCCGTCCTGCCACTTATTGGCCAGCACTGACTGCAAAGGTAAGGGGCGTCCAGGCACTTCTTTTGGAAAGGTAAGGGGCGTCCAGGCACTTCTTTTTCCACACTTTTAGCACTGGGGAGAGGTCAATACCCTGGAGTTGCCTACGGCTACCCAACCAAATGAACTGCGTTTTGGAGGGATTTTCAGAGTAGCCGATTGGAGGCCATCCAGAGACGAAGACATCGATTTTCCTACACATCTGGCTGACAGCGGCCACCGCATCAGCCGAGAAGGTATGGATGTAGGCTTGCACATCATCGGCAAAAAACTGGTGCAGAAGTCCTTTAGATGCCAGTAAAGAGCAGACATCAGCAGTATAGAGGAGCTACAGCAGCGGACCCAAGACGGAACCCTGGGGCACCCCAAGTGGGGCAGGGACCCAAGGAGACCTGGACGACCCAAGAACTACACAGTTTGAGCGTTCAGTTAAGAAGGGCATAAGCCAATTAAGAGGCTGGTCCATTAAGCCAAAAGAAGTGGAGAGGTTTCATTGAGAAAAGCCAATGGCTCCTCAAATTTCGAGATTCTAACTTGATGGATTATCAAGTGTGGAGAGTTATGCTGGAGAATTGCCACAATCTGCGGCCAAACCCAAGAGCGATAAGAGAATTGATGGTCGCATTGGAGTTGATATGGGAAGATTTACTTCTGGAACCCATCAACAAACCTGAACAAAGTCATCAAGAACTTTACAAAGAGGCTCATGAAAAGTTTGGGCACTGGTGGTGGACACATTGGACATAAGTTGTGACGCACTATTAAGTCCGTTTGATAATAATTGTTTGAGATGCGACTTAATAACATCGGTTTTTGTTACTATTTGTTGCGTTATGTTTTTGGATTGTCAAAAAACAGTGCATGGGTAGGCTCACTAAAAGTGATATACCTTTTGCTCTGTTTGAAATATTTTGGTGAAATTTGGCTGCTGTACGTAAACATGAATTGCCTTTAAGCCTGTATAATGAGATTTAAAATTCTTACTTGTGACCAAGATATTGGCAAAAACGCCGTTGGCGCCTTTTTTGTCCTACCCTGTACTATACTTCTAGGCGTCGAAGGGCAAAATAATCTGAATGATGCATGTCTCTGTTTCTTGTCCGCAGATTGGTTTCAATGGTCAGAACTGTTGGGAGTTCCGTCATCGCTTTTGCCAGGACAGAGTGAACTGGCTCGTTATTATAGGCGGCGTTCAAGTCAACGACGTCACTTTCACTGGCTAACCTGCAGATGGCGCTTATTTCCGCCTTTAGCCGGAGCATCTGCATCTACAGTCACATTCGGCTAACAACAAGACTAGAATTAATCTGAACACTGAACGGTCTTAGAACATAATTTAGTACAGCGACTAAACTGATAAATGAATTTTATACCTCTAAAATAAGATGATGCATTATATAACATTTCTATTTTTGGTGTAATTATAGAAATATTTCAGCTTAAAATTGTCATGAACAATGCATATCTTTTTCAACGTTCTTGCATACAAACTTTAGCGTTACTTTGCTATTGACTGGGCTACATGTAAGGATGACCACAGTGGCTCGTATATATAATATTCGCGGCCCCGGTTTAGTGAGATTTGCGGGACAACAGTTACGAGGTAGGCTGCGTGGCAGTGCGTGCCATGTTAGACCGTTTGATCCGACTGCAATATCTTCCTGAGAACAACCCTACCTCGGAGAAGTTATGTGAAACGGCGGACGCAGCTTGATCAAGGACTCCCCCCACCGTTCCGTTGAAGCCACTATACCAAATTCAGTGAGGCCAAGTCGGCACGATCTAATTATCCATTGGATGGATAATCTAATGAGGAAATCATGTTTAACAAGAATGCTTTATCTTGCTAAATGCCATGTCATGTAAACCAAAGTCCAGTACTCCATATAAATACCGGTAGCTTGTTATTCTAAGAAGATAATTGTATATTGGTTTTAGGATTAGGCCTATGTGTGTTATTTAAAAACGTTTGATGTTTAATTAGACATTAGACATTAGACTTTTTTTATCCCATTACAATCATACATATATGTAACTAAGTAAACATAATCAGAATTAAGCAAAATAATATTATTCACATAAAAAGTAGGCAGAATAAGAACGTGGGAGCAATAGGCACACCAAAAGGGACAAGTCCCGCTAGGTAGGGGGCCAAAATACCATTGAGAAGTAGCCTACAATAAGACAATGAACAGTTAGTAGTAAACCTGTAGGGAACATTAGAATGCATCAAATTTATATACTTAACTATGAAGCAAGAAACAAAAAGACAATTTATAGGAACAGAAGCAATCACAACAGAAAAAACACAGCAAAGAAAAAAAACTCTTCAAAAGAAAGAGAAAAAATAAACTATCAATAGCATGAGTAATCTCTCATACTTCGGTATTTTAAGAAAACAGCACATTGTGTGCACACGTAAGATGTGCTTGAAATGAACGAAGGTAGTTACATTTCGAATGTCTATTGGGAGATTATTGGCTCTATAGATGACGTACCTTTACTATAGGCATACACATTATAGCTAGGCCTATATAGGCCTACATATATACCGTGTCTGTTCACCAAATGCGGTTAGCAATTGGTCATTATTGGTCATTATTAAAGAATATTCTTATCGTAATCGTAATCGTAAACTCGAAATTTCTAAAGCGCCACTCGAAAGCCAAGCGCGGGGCACCAGCTTATTCACGAGCGCTGCGTTGCGTTAGAAGGGTTGTCCGTGAGAATAGTCCGTGGTGGTCCGGGTCGAGTTACCATAGGATCAGAATCAAATGCGTTGAGTTAGAAGGGTTGTCCGTGAGAGTAGTCCGTGGTGGTCCGGGTCGAGTTACCATAGGATCAGAGGGGCGGAACAGCTACTAAGGCGGGTGTCGTCTGGGCCGAGAATTGGAGGGTGGAAGATCAGGTGAGATAGGGTAAGAGATCGTGAAAAGGAGTGTCTTAAGTTTCGAATGAAAAGCCCCTTATCGTGTAAGATTAGCGTCCAGGTCCGTCTCATCGTTTTAAATATCAAATTGGATTGGCTCTATATTCTATAATCGGTGAATTAAGAGAATACTCAGAAAGAAACGAAAGTATGGTGGCAGATCATGAGCTCAGTTGGTTAGACATCGGAGAGTAATCTGCAGGTTCTACGTTGAGTGGATGACTTCAGAGAAAGGCATTGAAAGTCTGGTCTCCTGACAACTAAATCATCGTAGATCGCATGTTGCCACGGGACAACACGTCTGAATTTCCATCCCGCATAACCTGCATCTTCCTTATGCATAGGCCCAATAGTAATGGAATTTTTGAGCTTGCTGTTACGGTCATTTCTAAGGTTCAGATTCGACATGTTGACAAGGCAATTATCCGTGAGTTTGCCTGTGGGGGTTGATGTTTACTCGAACTTGAGCAAGCCGACAATTAAGCCAGCGAATCAACTGACTAAGGGGTTTGGAGAAGCGTCGTCATGTAATTGTGAGGTCTTTTTCAGAACTTCAGCAGCTTTCACATCATCATCATCATCATGATTAGATCATCATCATTCATTCATTCATTCATTCATTCATAGCATTTATATAGCGCCCCTTCAAGAAACTACTCAGAGGCGCTCCCAGCCCAACCACGAGCAAAGAAAACAGACTTAAGAGACTTGTAGAATCCAGCCGGATGGGCCACAAGTAGAGAGCGAAGCGTAACCGGGAGGTCGTTCCAGACAGTAGGCCCCACAACCGAGAAAGCACGGCGTTACTTAATAGCTAAGCGGGCCCGCGGGACCAGAAGTTCACCCCTCTGCTCTGCTCGAGTTACCATAGGATCAGAGGGGCGGAACAGCTACTAAGGCGGGAAGAGCGAAGTACACGACGCGCTGCAACGTCAGAGACTGGACAGCAAAGATCACGCAAGTATGACGGAGCACAACCAAGGACACAGCGTGAGACCACAGCAGCAATGCGGTATGAGATCCGCTGGGACATTGGCAGCCAGTGCAGCACATCGCGAATATAAGCAGACACAGGAGCGAATTTAGGAAGCCGCCCAACAAGGCGAGCAGCGGAGCGCAATACACGATCAAGTCGCCCTAGGACCCCAATGGGAAGACCAGCAAGTAAGGAGCAACAATTGTCAATTCGACTTGTAACAAAGGCGTGGACAAGGACGAAGACCTCGTCGTGAAAGAGAGCGGGAGACCACCCGAAGCTGACGAAGCTGGTAATAGGCACTACGAGCAACCAAGTTCACATGCTGGGACAGAGTGAGTTCAGAATCGAGGGTGAGACCCAGATCACGAACTGTGAGGGAAAAGGAGATATGAGGAAAGAGCAGAGCAAGTTGTGAGAGGTCAATACCCTGGAGTTGCCTACGGCCACCCAACCAAATAAACTGTGTTTTGGATGGATTTAAGAGTAGCCGATTGGAGGCCATCCAGAGAGACAGGACATCCATTTTCCTACACATCTGGCTGACAGCGGCCACCGCATCAGCCGAATAGGTATGGATGTAGGCTTGCACATCATCGGCAAATAGCTGGTGCAGAAGCATCATGATTAGACCATCATAATCATCATCAGTGATTAAAGTGTTGAAAAATAAGTGATTGGAGTCCTGGACGCCTCTTATCTTTCCAAAAGAAGTGCCTGGACGCCCCTTACCGTTTCAGTCATTGCTGGCCAATAAGTGGCTGGACGGCGTTCAGATTTTAAAACAAGTGCATGGACGCCGTGATCATCATGATTAGATCATCGTCATTATCTAATCGATTGTAAAATTTCACATGGAAATAAGATATTCAAAAAGTAAATCGGCTCTTAGATCTTACATCATGTGTTAGCGAATGCATTTCATGTTTACAATCTTTCATTTGCTCCCCTCTAAATACGGCCCTGCATGTGAAGTAGGCTATGTTTTCTATTTCGTCTACATGAAGGGCTACTTGTTAAATGTGAACAGCAACGGTGTAGGTATTCAGACTGTTGTTGGCACGTAGGCTATAGGTTAAATTCGCACAGAATTGGACTGGCAAAGACCGTCACTAATTAAATTGAAGGTCAAAAGTAATAGGATATATAAAAGAATAGTCTAAATTAAGAAATATCCATCGGAATATTGCAGAAGCTCACAAAATTGTCCAAAATGTGCTGACACATTTGTCTATAAGCTACATTCAAAAGTCATTATCAAATTAGTTTGTGTCTCAAATATTAATTTTTCTCGCGAAGTCATTTACAATGATCATTCCTTACGAGAATAACTCGCGAAAAAACACCCTGCTGACACCATGCATCATTCAACTAAAATACTACTGTACAATGTGTACACATCTCGCTAAACAACAAACGCCATGGCGATAGGCAATCAACATGTTTCTTTGTTTGTGCCTCGTAGACCATACATGCTATTTTAATCAACCGCATTTCCCCCGTATTTGTAAGGTCTGCCCAATCAAGGTTACCATGGATCAAGTCACACCTTAACTCACACTCTTTTACTGTCCATGCTCAGTCATCAATAATTATTATGCTCCTCAAGATTCTGTCGGTCCTCAGTTTTTTCAGACTGGAAATTGGTGACATTTTCTGAACTGAGGTAGGCCTACTGAACACTCATTCAATAAAGTTTAACTTGAAAGCCATGTAGAATAAGAACAGTATTATATGTAGTTTAACGTTACTTTTTTTGTACAACGCATAACATTGGCGTAGCATTAGGGCTAGACCTACTGCACTTGAAGGCTAGGAACCGGCTACGGGATGGTAACCGGATGAACATTTTGTGTGTCCTCTTTTTCATTTGAGCACTTATGGTAACCATAATCTACGACCACAAATCAAGAAAAGTTTATGTTCGCAACTTTCAAAGCGGACCTGCGCAATGGCCCCATGACGTCGTGTGCATGCAGAGGCTTCGCGAAATAAGCATAGGCCTACGCCGCCTATATCTAGCTATAGGTCTGTGCCTATCTGCGACTGCGCTACCGGGTAACAGATTGTATATATAGGTCCTGGGCACGACGTTAAACTGCATCCATCCTCTGCCACAGGGAACCAGTAACATCCCTGTGCCGGTGTCACGAAATAAAGTCTCCCCCCGATACAAAGTCTCCCCCAGAAACAGAGTCTCCCCCTGGATGAAACTCTGTATTGGAAGAATTTTTCTGAAGTAAAAGTATATTATATTTTCTTGTTGCATAACCTGGCAACGTAAACTAACCGTTTAGCCTGCTCATCTCTTAATTTGACGCAACTGTAGCCCATTTCACGCTCAACGGGGGAGACTTTATTTCGTGGACGGCGGAAATATTCTCTCCCCCACGGATACTTTATTTCAGAATATACTCTCCGGGGGCGAATTTATTCTGGAACAGATCCTCCGGCAGTGCCGGCGCCAGGATTTCAGTTTTGGAGGGGCTGGAGCCCGCGGCCAAATTTTCCATTTTCGCCGCCAAAATTTCTGACGACTTTTTTTTTTTTTTTTTTTTTTTTTTTTTAGTCATTGACCAAAATTTCATGAAAATTTTCTATGTTCGCCGCCAAAATTTCTGACGACCTTTTTTTTTTTTTTAGTCGTGGACCAAAAGCGTGGATATTTCAATGTAAAATAATTCATATGGTCATTTTTTAGGGGGGCTCAGCCTCTTGTAGGGGGCTTAGCCCCCCCAGCCCCCCTAGCGCCGCCACTGTCCTCCGGGGGGAGAATCTGTTTCGAAATAAAGTCTCCGGGGGGAGACTTTTAAGGGGGAGACTCTGTCACGTGACTCTGTCACGCCCTAAGCCCGGATAAAATGAGGAAGGTTTGCCAGATGGGTGGAGATACGCTGGCAGTAAAAGACCAAGACCATTGAAATCCGCAAAAACCACTACACAAGTGACATAGCAACCCAGATGCCTCAAGGTGTCATGATGTGGAGCTGACATGCACAGGCCGGTCAGTACAGACCAGTGGAGAGAGTCTGGGGAGAGAGCGTAGGACACATACGGGCATTGACCCAGGTTGTCCTTCGTGCCTCTCTCCCAATATTCTCTTCATCAGACAAGGTGGTCTAGCTGCTTCAAGATGTTAATGGTATGGACCTGCAGACCGGACAGGTTGAAGATGGGCAACATGACGCGAGACAGACTCAGACAGAAAGTGGCGTCGGACACCTACGGGCATTTAGCCCAAGGATTTCGATGACGATGATGATAGGCCTATATACTAACGTGACATCTAAACCAATTGCATGTTAACAGAATTGATTATTAAACTTTTCTGCCTGGTTTTACGATTGAAACAAACCTTTGTAGGCGTACGCAACGTCCCAAGCGAGCAGGCGCTAGTATACAGGCCAATAGGATTTTCCCGCAGTGCGTTTGCAGGCGATTCAATAAAGTACACACTTAAGTTAGGCCACTTACTTATATACTATAATAGGCTAGTCGGTCTACGCAATTGCTTCTCTATCCATATGCCTATAGGACCTAGACCTGTGAAAGCTAGAAATGTTTGCGTGATTTAACGACAGGACAAAAGATGGCTACGCTAGTAAGTAATCGTATTTCCTTCCTGCTGCTACATTTTCCTCCTTGATACTATAATAATTATAAGATCCGGTATAGAGTAATGGATAACACGCTGGCGAAGAGAGCGAGAGTATAGGCCTATAAGTTATAACGAGTTCGAGGCCTCGTTAGGCGGACATGCCTTGTAGCATAGATGTAAAAAAACGATGAAAAGAAAATAAAAAACGGAAAAAACGTCGTTTTATTCGAAATAATAAAAAACGACAAAAAAACGATAAAAAGCGGAAACGGAAAATAATTTGCCTATGTTACAATGTAGGCTACATCTGAAATTTCATTTTCAGCTTACAAACCTAGCTTATGCAATTTTATTAAGAAACTGCAAATAACACAACTTTATTATTAGGCCAAAATTATTGGTATAAGTAACATTAATCTACCACAGTTATTTATTCTTATAACTTTGGTTTAATAAGAAATTCGGACAAATTAAAGGTATTGAAATCTTTTCAAATTTAAATTGTAGACATAGGCCTAAGTCCACATTATAAGTTTATGCTGATCGACATAACACAAATAAATCTAACCAGAAGCAAGAACCACAGATGCTTACTAAATTATATATTGTGCATTTGTGCTTAAAATTGTTACTTATAAATATTAATAATAGGCCCAAGAATTTTATATCAAAATAACTCTTACAAATTTCATTTCTTGTAGAGATCTACTACATGTATTTCTCAAAATTATGACTTAAACAATTACATAAAGACCCTATAGTTAGCTGAATCCTTGAGAGTACGGTGAAAACGTATGGAAAATCAGAAAAAAATAAATTAAGGAACATAATAATAGGCAGTAAATAACCAATTGAACAGCGCCAGCCCACAGAGTCAGGGGTTCCCGGACGCATATTACCATTCTCTAACCGATTTCGTAAGCCGGTCAGAGGAATAGAATGATTACATTGTGGAAGAAGCGAAGACCATAGGGGGGAGAAGGTAGTTGATGTTAGCAGTTATTGGTGAAGCTGTAGGCTATTAGCTTCACCAACAACTGCTAAAGAACCAACGGAAAAATCTTAAGAATCTAATGACGACACTAACCCTAATACTAAGCCTAACCGACCCTGAGGACGCAAAAATCTGAAGAATCTAATGACGACACTAACCCTAACACTAACCCTAACCGACCCTCACGACGCGAAACCTTACCCTATACGCGAACGACACCGTGCTTAAATTTACCTATAAAGAGCCGTAAAGTGACACATAATTACCTGTCCAAATGTTCCTCCATACGTAGGGTAATTATTTGCAAGAAATTTGAAACGTTTTACATTGCAATTCGTGTAAAATCGTGAGAGCCTGCCGACGCGCACGTGTTGTTGACAGTTTAGAAGGGATGGTCAACCTTCTCCCCCCTATATGGTCTTCGCGTCTTCCACAATGTAATCATTGTATTCCTCTATAGCCGGCTTACGAAATCGGTTAGAGAATGCTAATAAGCTTCCCGGACAATTCGTCCCGGACAATTCGTCCCGGACAATTCGTCCCGGACAATTCGTCCCCGGACAATTCGGACCGGACAATTCGGACCGGACAATTCGTCCCGGACAATTCGTCCCCGGACAATTCGTCCCGGACACCATTACCGTATACAGATGTCGACCGGAGATACTGCTGCGCATTAAAATTCAATTCGAAATTGAAAATTATTTCATTGTTCTCAAAGCAAATGTAGGCCTAAACATAATATAACACGTTACCTCACTTGGCTATGACATTAAAGGTATATTTGGAAAGCAATAGGTTGGCCTACTCCAGAATGGACAAGTCACGCATAGACTGAGGCTAAAGTAGGCTATAGCCGGTCCGAATTGTCCGGGTCCGAATTGTCCGGGACGAATTGTCCGGGTCCGAATTGTCCGGAACGAATTGTCCGGGTCCGAATTGTCCGGGACGAATTGTCCGGGGACGAATTGTCCGGGACGAATTGTCCGGGACGAATTGTCCGGGACGAATTGTCCGGGGACGAATTGTCCGGACACCGAGTCGGGGAACCATCGAAATGCTAACAAGAGAGACACCATACTTTATTTATCTCGCATTATGGTATCCGAACAGTCGAGATTTAAAGCCTATCGCCTAAAACATCTTCTTTATTTAAATAATCAACCAGTAGGATACCATGCACTTAGAGTTTCTTTACAAAAATATTAAAGACTGTTTTCATGTTTGAAGTACTTTGTTCCAAAATTCAAAAGAACATTGCTCGTAAACTTGAATTTCGGCAGATGAGGTTGAAAGATTCATATCTTTCTATTCGTTCAAATTTATAACATGATATGTTGGAATCATATTCTTGGGTCAAATCTCTAAATATTGGGAATTTTTAGTATGATTAATTATCAGGCATTAGAGATACAAGAAAAACAATTTGGCTTACTTTTTATTGAACCACGATGCAGTAGGCTAAGTCTAATGCAAGTCTGTCACAAAATAATGTGAATCACTAATAATATAGGTTAGAACGTTAGATCAATAATTCAACAATCTTTGTGGGCCCCTGTAGGTCGTGGGCCCGTGTGCCTTGAACACACTGCACACATGGTAGCTACCCACTGGGGCAAATAAAGGTCACCTAATCTTCTCAATCTATGTCAATAAGTTGAAGAGATTGAAATTCAGCAGACAATTCATGTTCAAGTGACCACATGCATAATCCTTTGCCTGGGCTTTTGTCGATTTGCTGAGCTTGACATGATCACACCTGAATCAAATCCCATTGTACTGTTTGAACATCCTCTAATAATTATTATTGGAGAAGTTGGAACCAGAACAATAGGCCTACACGAGGATTGTCAATTAATTAAAGGCGCTTATCCGAGAACCGAGAAGACTAGCAACCATAGGCCTACGCAATTCTCCCTGAAGACTTACAGGCTACCCCTGTTTTAGGCAAAACCCTTACACCAGAGGTTCTCAACCGGTGTGTCTCGAACAGACCGGTGGTGTGCCCCGTAAACATGGTGTGTCGTTGGTGTGTCGCGAAAAATTGGTGTGTCGGCATACACCAGTCGTTCTTGCATTAGGCTACACTACCTTGCTTACTTTAGCAGTTTAGCGGGCGTAGGCTGTGAAAATTCGTAGCACTCTATAGCTATTGATTCTGTTCCTCTTCATCGCAATCTGGAGCGGCCACAATGTTTGCCTTGTAGGCAACAATACCTATAGGCCTGTATAATATGACTTATTTTGCGATGACACCGAAATGTGCCTCTCAGCGTATAACTGTATTATAATTATGTTAGCGAACACGCCGAATAAACTGCTACCAAATGCTGTAACAATCCAAAATAATGGGAAAAATTATAGGCTTATTTAAGAAACTGAAATTTTGCGGATGACTGCCTGTTTGCGTATTCACAGCCAAACAACTATAATAGACTCTGAAGTCTAAGCGTAGGTGGACAAAGTACAGGACCCCGAGGTACAACCAGGCCCGGCCCTAGGGTTTGCGGGGCCCAAGGCAGTATCGTTTCCTCGAGCATATATTTTATAAATTTACGCGGTTGGTTTCCTGTCAATACGGCACTGGTGGGGAGAGTAACCTAAGATGGGACTCTTAACGTTGTTTCTCAAATTTCTTTTGAGCTAATAGCACTATTTTATGATAAGCCACACAGCACCTCCCTATCTCTGTGAGTTCTTCACCTTGACCTCAACTGCTGTGGGTCGCCGATCTCTGCGCTCGGCCTCTAGAGGTGACTTTATAGTTCCTTATGCCCGCACTGCCACTATAGGCAGAACAGGGCATTTTCGATCACTGGACCTTCCGCTTGGAATGACCTTCCCTCTAACCTGCGTTCCCACCTTCGGAACATGTCTGGCTCTTTCTATAAATTGATCAAGACTTTTCTTTTTGACCGGGCTTGGGTCGGGAGCGCCTCTGAGTAGACTCCTTGAAGGGGCGCTATATAAATTACATAGATAGATAGATGTAGCCTAGATAGATGTAGCCTATACATATTTGGCTTTCAAATGATGTATGTAAAATAATAGCAATTTTTCAAAAAAACTATATTATTGTTATTAAAAGCAATTACTAATAATTATGTCCAACTTAAGCAACCATATCCATAAGATAGGATAATAATTTCCGTAATGTCCGACTGTGAAAAATTTGCCCTCTCCTGCAAAAAAATGTGTGCGGACGTCCATTTGCGAATTTGAAGCAAAATGAGTTAATTACGGTTTTCTGGAGAAAATTCTGCATGCGGGCTTAGGCTAAAAAAAGTAGGCTAGCTGTGAAAAAATTTCGTTCTTTACGTAACAAATAATAATGACTGCAAGCATAAGCAGGGCTGTTTTTAAGGAAATTTTAGAACTGCACAACTCCTTTCCTTTCCCATCTTCCATGGTAAATTACTTCCAATCGGATGAAAATGACCTTTTTTGCTAGTTTTAATTGCACAAAACGTGTGACAGAAGTGCTTCTACAGCTGCACGAATCCATTTAGAACTGCACATTTTGTGTACAACTGCGCGTTTAAAAAAAGCCCTGAGGATAAGTTTAGTTGTTATACGACGAATACCATTGTCAATCTCGACAAAGAAAAATTATAGCCAGCAGCGCGGGGCTCTTGGAAGCGCGGGGCCCAAGGCGGCTGCCTCGCTCGCCTTGCCCTAAGGCCGGGCCTGGGTACAACTGGCCCCGAACTTTTTAACTGAAAATTTCCTGTAGGCCTACTTATCCAGTTTTCCGTGACAATAATTAGACGTCTTGAGGCATTTTGTTTCGACAGTGGTTAGCTGTCTTTATCTCATGTTTTCATACTTTGATTTGAACTATTGGGATGGCTTGGACTATGTGGATAGTCAGTGGCGTAGCTAGCTTTTTATGGGCTTTTTAGTTCCTCCAGAGGCCTCGCGTGGCCCCTGTTTGACCATGTAAAGCCGGAATTTGTGCGTTCGTATAGAATCAAGATCACAAAACTATAATCAAATAAGGCCTAATTCATGCACTGCGACTCACGGAATAAACATGAATGCCTCACGAATGAGACATATAGGCTATAGGTTAAATTATGCCTTTAGATCTAGTGCTAACTGCAGAAATTTCTCAGTCAAATTTAAAATCTCTCACGTGCAGGTCTATAGTCACCATTATTATTATCATTTACTTTTAGTTGGGTTGCGAAAATGTGGAAAGAAGATTAACCTATATATAGAGACATGCGACCCTAAGAAAGACTAGTAAAGGTTGAACCACCTCATATAGCCAGCAGGTCAATGTTTCACTCTATATAGTGTTAAAGTACACATCTTTTACGGCTTAAGAATATTAAAGTGATTCATGGTCAGACATTTTCTTCTAACCACAGCATGTATAGCAAGTACACACGCACTCGTGCATGTACAAGCAAATAGTGCTGCAGCGATTTTATGTCCATATAGGCTCTAATAAATTCTTGACAAGGAAAATTCTGGCATTTAGTCTTGCGGCAGAACAACGACCACGGCAAAGGGTTTTTACATCGGTGATTTCTATTTCGATGTACGGTAGTTCAAGCAACTTAAAATGTGTAGGGCCTGACTGTTTAAGGACTGGAAGCCTGGAAGGGCCACGGTATGAGCAGAATAAAACCTATGGTGGATTTATAGCAAAATATTAATGAAGCAGAGGCCTATAGGCCTACTCCATATATAGAATGATATATGAGCGATTTGCGAACAATTCTTTCTCGACAGGCATTTAGTATCAAAGTCCCGTAGGCTATTCACGTTATAATCACCATGTAACAATTTTTCCCTGGGTATACGCCCAGTTTTATTTTCTAAATCTTACCTTAAAAGGGTATAGAACATTGCCGTAATAAGTAAGAAAGCAAGCATATTCCTTAATAGGCCTATAGCCAGCTGCCAGACAACATTCTGTATCAAGTATCACAAGTATCACAATATAAAATTCATGTAGGCTTAAGTCACGAAAACTTACAAGGCTAAACAAACTATTTCGTTTGTGAACAACATTCTGGCTATAAATGTTTTCCTCATTTGGTTGTCTGCTCTTGGCCGCAGAACCCATGCAGTCATGGCGTCTAGGGAGTAGTTTATTACTTATAACCCGTTCGCATCGCAGAGGGACATGGTCTGGTCTTGTAGGAAACGTCGAAAACAAGCGGGTGTCAGCAGGACGGCATAGTTCTTCTAACTTTGGGATAGACCTATTAACCGGAAGATATCGCTGACGGATCAGCCTATTCATCAGGGCTTGGACCCTACCCCCTCTCAAACTTTTCTTTTGTGACCAAAACAATTGCCATAATTATTTGGAAATTTATCTGTTTCCAATTAGAAAAGGGGTGAATTTGCGTTTTTTATTCACATAAAGACACACTAGTCTTACACCCGCCCACATGGGGGTGGGGGGGCGGAGGTGGGTGCATTGGATAAAACGCTGGCATCAGCGAAACTGAGTACGATTCCCAAAGCCTGTAGGATAGACTGCCTTGTATAATTGTATTGCAGGCTGTTTATTCTGTAAGTAGATAAGATTGATGTTAATATTAAGATAATTGCGTAACTCTACAATGTAACCGGTTGGCGGTCTGTCAACCGGATTGTTCAATAAATGGAAATAATACATAGCTATAGGATATATATAATTTAATATATAATTATGTCTATATTATATATTATATATAAAGGCCGGTACGTCCATACGTGATTTGAAAGCAACTATAGGCCTATCCGCTGTCCATACACAACAATTTTCGCAACGCTGTCTGCATCAGCAGCTGCTATAACAGTCTATAATTATATATATTTGGACTTACTATTAATCTCAGACTGCACGACATCTAGCCGAGGGCTGCCAACTTCTGATTTTGTAATTCCGGGACGCCCGCAGTCACTCGATATGTCACGATCTTCATTCGCATGTCGCTGTAGGCTATGCATAGAATGGTGAGTCGGCTTAATGTTGGACACTGTTAGGCCCTATAGAGTCTACTGAAAGTAGTCGTTAATAGGCTAATTGCAGTCGGGGGATGAGTCCAGGATATATTACAGCAACCTAATACTCTGTCACGAAGAGAGCGCGTGTACACGGTAGGCCTATCGCTTCCCGCCAGGGGCGGATCCAGGGGGGGGCCAAAATGGCCATGGCAACCCATTTAGAATTTTTTTAATTTTTCACCAGCTATTCTGGACAGAAAAGTTGACGTGGCCCCCGTGAGTAGTTTCGTATGACCGTCCTCCGTACCCGCGAGGAAGGTGTATGGGCAGAGGGCGGATGGAAAAAGGTATGTTTTGGGTGAAATTCGAGGCTGATGACTAAAAAAAGTCATCATTTTTTCGGCGGATGGAAAAGGAGGTAAAGGAATCTTTTTGGGAAACTCGAGGCTGATGACTAAAAAAAGTCATTATTTTTTGGCGGACGGAAAAGGTAAAAAAATTTCGGCGACCCAGACGAAATTTTTTCCCTGTTTCCTGACCAAGACCCTAAATTTTGGCCCCCCCCATCAAAAATTTATGTATCCGCCCTTGCTTCCCGACACACTCTGAATGATAGATTTGCTCAATTTGTAATGGCGCTGGTAAAATGAGAAGTAGCCTATAATTATGACGTGATGAGAGTCTTGCATGATGATGATACATGTAGCCTCAAAGTTAATTTCGACTCCAGTAATAACTTGTGATCCGTTCATGATGGCCTACAATGAATTGTCAGCTCACTGCGGTGTGTCAGTTTGAAACTGTATTCAAAAGCTATTTTAAGACCTATTATCATTAACATTGCTATGATATTACTTACATGTAATTACAGGCTGTTACAGAATGCTAACTGCATACACGTATGCCCTACCTGCAGGAACGTACTCGTTCCTAGAAAGATACACTTGTAGGTCTACTTACATGTACAGGGGGGAAAAGGCATGCTATTGAGGCTGGACCATTTGAGCAAACCCAGCTAGCCAGTCATTCTGCCAAAATGTTCTGTTGCCCATGCACATTGTTCTTCCAATTTCATCCGTAGGTATAATATATATATATATATATATATATATATATATATATATATATATATATATATGTGTGTGTGTGTGTGTGTGTGTGTTTGTGTGCAGTATAGGGCCTATATAACATAGGCTCTTATTATTATATATTATAAACTAGCTGGGGTACCCGGCGTTGCCCGGGAAATTTAGGATACGACCCGCTCCCGGCCACAACCACACCACACTCCACCGCATCACACCCCACCCCACCCCACCCCACCACACTCCGACCTCCGCCGGTACGCCACCCGTGAAATTGGGTTTTTCGGAAAAATTCCTCCCACCCCACTCCCAATCCCCCCATACCCCACTCCCCTCCCCACCTTCTCCCCAACCCCCTCCCACCATTTTGCAATCCCCACCGTGGCCCCCATGGTGGTAGAGATTCGCCATCCACTCCACCGGGTGGGTCTGATGGCCCTCTGTCTAGGTACAAAGTTTCAGAAAAATTGCTGAAAAAGTGGGAAACAATTTGGGGGTTTCGTTCCCCACCCTGGCCCCCATGGTGGTAGAGAATTGCCAACCCCTCGTTGGGGTGTCTCATGCCGAGACCTACACAGTAGTGAAGGTTTGGAGTGAAAAGCTCAAAAACTGTCGAAATGCATCCCGGTCAAACAGACAGACACACAGACAGAATCTTCTCTTTATTTATATAGATATATATGTATATATGTATATATATAATTATATTATATATATGTGTGTTTAGGGTCTATATAGCATAGGCCCATATAATTATTGTATATATACATATTTTGTCATACTATTTATATGTACGTTTACCGTAATATCAATTGATCCATTTATTGGCAGACGTATAGCCTATATTTTATCTATAATTATATTGGTGATGCCATTGTTGAACAACTGTAGAACGCTGTTCGCCAACTGCCGAGCCCATGTCATCCGGGTCTCGTCATTACAGTCGATGCTTTCATTCCAGCTGATTGCAAACGGTAAGTAGGCCCTATTATAGCCTATAGGGTGACCCGTCAAAATAGCCCCGTCAAAACAGCCCCGTCATAATCGCCCACCGACAAAACAGCCCCGTCATAATAGCCCACCGACATAACAGCCCCGAAAAAAGTAGTTCCCGACAAAATAGCCCCGTCGAAATAGCCCCGTCAAAACAGCCCGTGTAAACAGTTCCGTGAAAAATAGTCCAGTCAAAGACGCCACCGACAACTCAGTTCCAGAACTTCTATTTCAGGTATATAAAAACATTCATTCGGCTTCCATTTCCTAAGCGTTTTATTATTCATCCAGCTTCTATGTAATATATAAAATACCTTGATCCCGCCTCCATTTCTCAAGTGTTTTATCATTCATCCAGCTTCTATTTCAGACATATAAAATACCTTCATCCAGCTTTGATTTCTCAAGCGTTTTATCATTCATCCAGCTTCTGTTTCAGATATATAAAATACTTCGATCCCGCTTCGATTTCTCAAGCGTTTTATCATTCATCCAGCTTCTATTTAAGATATAAAATACCTTGATCCCACTTCAATTTCTCAAGCGCTTTATCATTCATCCAACTTCTATTTCAGACATATAAAATTCTTTTATCCCGTTTCGATTTCTCAAACGTTTTACCACCCATCCAGCATGTGAGTTTTGTCACTGGGCATTTCGAACCAAACAAACTCTTATGCATGCGAGATATAAGTAACCGCAATAATAAGAATCCTTTGAAGTGCAATCAACGTCACAAAGAATAAAGTGGGATCAGTTGTATTTTATATCTTAAATATAACCTGGACGAGTGATAAAACGCTTAAGAAATCGAAGCAGGATGAAGGTTTTATAGACCTTGAGTAGAAGCTGGATTGATGTTTTCATAGATCTGAAATAGAGGCTGGATGAGTGATAAAACGCTCGAGAAATCGAAGCGGGATCAAGCCATTTTACACCTTAAATAGAAACTGGATGAATGATAAACGCTTAAGAAATGGAAGCTGGATGAAGGTTTTATATATATGAAATAGAAGCTGGATGAGTGAGAAAACGCTTAAGAAATTGAAGCGGGATAAAGGTATTTATATCTTAAATAGAAGCTGGATGGATGATAAAACACCTGAGAAATCGAAGCTGGATGAAGGTTTTATAGATCTTAAATAGAAACTGAATGAGTCATATAACGCCTAAGAAATGGAAGCGGGATGAAAGGTTTTATAGATCTTAAATAGAAGCTGGATTAATGTTTTCATAGATCTGAAATAGAGGCTGGATGAGTGATCAAACGCTCGAGAAATCGAAGCGAGATCAAGGTATTTTACATCTTAAATAAAAGCTTGATGAATGATAAACGCTTAAGAAATGGAAGCTGGATGAGGGTTTAGGCTATATATATATGAAATTGAAGCTGGATGAGTGATAAAACGCTTGAGAAATCGGAGCTGGATGAAGGTTTTATAGTTCTTAAATAGAGGCTGGATTGACGAAAAGGTTTAAATCCGACTTCTATTAATAGTTATATTTAGTATTATTTACCAACGCGATCATTTCCGGAAGCCATCTTAAACTTTACAAGCATTATTTTCATCAATTCGGCTTCCTTAAAAGACGTTGATTTCGTCGGTCTACTTTTTACAAAAATCGTGTGTTCTTCCGCGACTTTGTCGATACCCGACAAAATAGCCCCGGGCCGTTCTGACGGGGCTGTTTTGACGGGGCTATTGGGTCGCTGGGCGATTTTGACGGGGCTGTTTTGTCGCTGGGCGATTATGACGGGGCTGTTTTGACGGGGCTATTTTGACCGGGCTATTTTGACGGGGTGCCAGCCTATAGTATACTGAAAATTTATAAGTAAGCTACTTACGTTTCAAGTTCAAGTTAAAATTCGAGTTTATTTATTTTCCACAATACATATGTATTGCTGGCTATCTGCTCAGTTATATATAGTCAAGATTTGTGTATTCTGTGATCTCCGTTCTTGTGAATTGCTTAAACTGCATAATTGCACGCTGTAACCGGTTGGCAACTTGCGGTCTGTCAACCGGATTGTTGAATCAAGAGAATATTAATATTTTTTTGTTATTATAATTATAGGCTACACATCACTGTACACAAAATATTTAGACTTCCCAGAGTCAGTCTGGAAGGGAAAAAAGCTCCATTATAGTGATCTTATCGTGTCCATCTTCAGGCCTTCCGAGAGGGGAGCGTGGGGCAAATGCCCAGGGGCCCGGCAACTTTTAGAGACCCGGAGGGTGCCCGGGCTACAGTGATTATAATATTATATGTTTCATATATTGATTACGGGCCGCGGGTCCAACCTATAATCACTTATATTAGGCTACTTAGCCTATTGTTTGTGATTTATGTGGTTTTAAATAGGCCTATAGCCTAAAATAGGCTGTTACTGTTACATAACTACAACTGTTTAAGTTTCAAGCAACTGTCCATTAGCCTACGTAGCCTACCTTACTTAGACCTATCAGTGTTTTGCCAAAGAACACACCAACTTCCTTCTCAGAACGTTCTTCTGCTAAATTATGCGTTGTCAGATTTCAGTCATAAGTGAACAAATCTAAATGATAAATTTCTCTCGCAACGATGGACTATTTTATAAACACGAAGGAGGGCCAAAAATCTTGGTCTTGAGTCTTAAAGAAATTTTCGTTATGCCCTAAAAATCTTAGGTCTGAAAAACTTTCGTTGCCGAAAAATCTGATGACCTATTTTTTAGTCATTTGGTAAAAAGTCAGAAAAAGATACCATATTTTTGTTCGCCAAAAATAGTTGATGGCCTTTTTGGTCAAAATCTCCGGCGAAAATTGACCATTCCCCAAAACACCACACCATTTCCCCGGCAAAATAGTTGATGACCTTTTTTTGCCATACACTACTCTTTTTTACTCTGTCTTCTCTGCCACCTTTACCCACTATATTGTTAAAAGCCTGTACGAACCTCATGGGGAGGGCCTTCGGAACTGATTGGGGGCACGTCCACTTTCCCCGCCCGAATAGCTGGTGAAAAATAAGGGCATTTCTAAATGGGGCGAGCCATGGCCAGATTTGCCCCTCCCTTGGATTCGCCCCGGTGGAGTAGCAATGCCAACCTGGAGGGGGAGCAAAGAGGGGCGACAACTTACTAATTGCGTGTTCAAATCAAATAGAGTTCACAAGAGGCTGCAACATAAAACAGACACTTAATCATGGATTTTCAATAGGTGATTGTATACTATAGCATTATTCCAACGGCTATTTTTCATTGTTTGTTCTTTCATTGATTAATTTTTTCAATCCATCCATTCATCAATCCATCCATTTGTAACCATATCCACCCACCAATCTTTCGCAACAATCGATCCATTCATTCGTCCAATCCATGTTAATCGGATCATTGATAAAAATAATATCCATCATTAATTGATTAATATTTCTGATTTCGCCTTCAGATTCTCCATAAACCTATCTACTTCAACCAATTTCCTCTGCAAGGACATTGCCCTTCATGTCAATCCCCGTTTCGACCAGGGTAGCATCCTTGTACTCAACTCGTTCGAGAGGGGTGACTGGCAGACAGAGGAACGTCATCGACATCATGTACCTATCCAGAAGAATGCCAACTTCCAGTGCACGATTACGTCGCTCCAAGACAAGTTCCTGGTATAGGTTTTACATCGCGTCTTTACTAAGGATTACAGTTACACCAAACAGTAGTAGCAGTGGCAGAAGTAGTACAATAGTAGTAGCAGCAGCAGTAGCAGTAGCAGCAGTAGTAGTAGTAGTATGGTCCGGACATGTTGCCCGTATGGAAAACACACGAATACCAAAGCGAGTATTCTATGGCCAGTTGGCGAATGGCTCACGGTCCCAGGGTGCGCCACTCAAAAGGTATAAAGACAACCTCAGGATACAACTCACAGCCTGCGGTCTCAGGGGTGAGCAGTTTGAGGCCGACACGCAAGATAGGATCAGATGGCGCGGGCTTTGTCGAAGCGGTGCAGGGGGTTTGAGCAGCGGAGGATGGAGAACGCGATGGAGAGGCGCAGGAAACGCAAGGCTGGCATAACGCAACCGGCGCAGACACAGAACGCAGCGGGTGGACAGTTTCAGTGCGACATAATAATTATGTGGACGCGTGTGCGCCTCAAGGATCGGTCTGCTTTCACACAGAGGGAGTCACAAGTGATGACGAGATCCGTTGAGTCGACGGCTCACTCCATGGTAGTAGTAGTAGTAGTAGTAGTAGTAGTAGTAGTAGTAGTAGTAGTAGTAGTAGTAGTAGTAGTAGTAGTAGTAGTATATAGTAGTAGTATATAGTAGTAGTAGTAGTAGTAGTAGTAGTAGTAGTAGTAGTAGTAGTAGTAGCAGTAGTAGTATAGTAGTATCAGTAGTAGTAGTGGTAATAACAGTGCAGCAGTAATCACACCAAGCAATGGTAGTGGCAATGGTGGTATAGTGGTTACTACAAGTAGTAGTTACATGTATATCATCTATACTACATCTGTTGAACGAAATGCAAGTAAGCCTAGCCACGATTTCACAAGAACATAAAAGGCTGGACGCCAATTTTCATATAGGTGGGCAGGCCCGCCGAGAGGGGGGGCAGAGGGGGCAAATGCCCAGGGACCCGGCGACTTTTAGGGGCCCGGAGGGGCCCGGGCTACAGTGATTATAATGTTTCATATGTTGATTACGGGCGGCGGGCCCAACCTATAATCATTAATCACTCACATTACTTAGCCTAGCTATTGTTTGTGATTTATTCTGCTTTAAATAGACCCTAATAGGCTATTGCTGTTACACTGCTACAACTGTTTAAGTTTCAGGCAACTGTCCATTACCTTATAATATATAGTTATCAGTGTTTTGGCAAAGAACACGCTCACTTCCGTCTCGGAACGTTCTTTTACTAAATTATGCGTTGTCAGATTTCAATCACAAGTAAACAAAATCTAAATGATAAATTTCTCTCGCAACGATGGAATATTTTATAAACCCAAATCTGAAGCACGGGGTTGTTTTAAAGAAAATTTAGAACTGCACAACTCCTTTCCTTTTCCATCCTCCATGGTAAATCACTTCCAATCGGAAGACAATGACCTTTTTTGCTAGTTTTAACTGTACAGAAGTGCTTCTTCAACTGCACAAATCCATTTAGAACTGCACATGTTGTGTATAGTCTAACTGCACGTTTAAAAAATCCCTGCTGGAGCACAAAGACAAAAAGAAAAGGCTAATAAGTTTGAAAAGACAAAAGTTGGTAAGCTTATAACCCGGTACAGTCGCACACTATCTCAATTCAGAATCTCAAAAGAAGGCAATCATGAGAGCCAGTATACATGTAGTTAGGCCTACTCCTACATCGGTTGATTCTAGTGAATTAAACGTGCATGCATGATGATTGTATATAATTATAACTGAATGGATGAAAATAAAGTTTGTGGTGTTAATATCGTAATTCCAAATGAAGACATTATAAATAAGAATTACGAAAATGCTGAAATTACGGCCGGAAACTGTAGGCTAAAGAGGCATTGTTTTGATGTTGGCACTCTGCCGCCAGGGCCCGCGATTGTACCTATACACAAACGATTGAGACGATATAGACTGCTATAAAGCTTACAAAAAACGGTCCTCCAAGACATTCGGACAATTTTCCAGGCGCTGAAGAAAGAGCATTTCCGAAGTGCATTTTTTAGGTTCGCAGACAAGATGGAGAACTAGGCTACAAGTTTATTATAAGAGATATTGTTGTAGTTAAATCGAGAAAGGTTGCTTGTTGACTACCATATTATTTTAAAATTAAATATTCTTAGTATTAAGAACTGATTAAAATCATTAATGCAAACATCAGCGTAGGCCCTACATTCATACCCCCATTATTGTTATTTTTATTTGTCTTGTGTAAATTTGCTCAATAAGTCTAAAGATAGTTTGAGGCCCGCAACTCCTCAGCCCAGGGGCCCGGAATTTCTGTCGGCGGGCCTGTAGGTGGGTATGCATGCCTGCATACTTGCATGTAATTACAGGTTGGGAGAGTGCTCCAAGACGCCCATGCTAAGGAAAATTGGGTTATTCTTCGGTATGTATTCCAAGAGAAGAACATGTTTGACCCCAATGCAAAGAGTGATCATTAATGAAGCAATGACAACAACTATAGAACTTAATTCAATAAGACCAATTGTGTAAATTTAAAAAAGTAGACCCCTCCAAACTGGGCGTCTTAGGAACCCTATACTACAAGGCGCCCATAGGATGGGCATCTTGGAGCAATGGAAATTGACTAAAACGATCATGCATTTTTAGACTAAAGCAAAAAACTGCATATGAGAGAAAACAAACTGAACGAAAAATAAAAGGTCCTAAAGATACAAAGCAATTCAAAACTCAAGAAGCAAAAACCCAATCTCATGTTGTAAGTCATTATTGTCATTTTCACAGACTAGTGACAAAAGTTACACACGAATTCTTGGGATGTGTTTTTGACTGTACATTCTTCATGACACCAACATTTACACTTCCTGCATTCTTTCCATTTCACTGAAGTTTTGGGCAAGGGTGAAATAGATTCAATAAACACTGATAAATTTGCATATGGGCCCGTATTTTTATGAGTAAAAGGTGATGTCATGGTGGGTACCGATTTTTCGCCATTTGCTCATAGTTTCAAAGACGCTCATGGGCGTCTTGTAATCTCTAGGCTTCCTATACACTCAAGACGCCCATGGGCTTCTTGTAATCTCTATGCTACCCATGTATTCAAGATGACCATGGGCATCTTGTAATTTTCGAGTCCTGATCTACTGACGCCATTTTATTTAACGAGATCAATGTTTAAGATTTATGTAAAACCATTAAAACAACTGCAAGTGAGCACAGAATAAACGTTGAAATGCGCGAATTGGTACTGCATACGGTTAAAGAGAAAATTAGGAAGATTCGTAAATGTGTACTTACTCAAAAGTGGTGAAAATTTAGAAAATTGATTTATCGCGTCAATATCTCGAATATTGAAATATTATTGTTATGGGAAATTCACAAGATGTCGCTACATGCAATGAAACAACTAAAACACGAATATGTATCTTTTCAACCGTTTTAAAAGGGATGGGCATCTTACCCGCCCTGGGCGTCTTGTAGCACTCTCCCCTAAGTTGGCTGCATGCACGTATGCCGCATACAAGCAGGAATGCACTCGTTCCTAGAAAGGTAAACATGTAGGCCTAGGCCTGCTTTCAAGTACATGGAAAAATAGGCCTACGTCGACAACAATTTCGATAATATACATGTACATATATACAGGGAGCAATAAAAAAAAAAAAACCCATACGATTTTTGCCAATACCTTGGACAAAATTGCAAATTTCTAAATGAAATTTTACTGGCTTAAATGTAATTCATATATACGTAGAGTTGCTACATTTCATCAAAATATTTAAAACAGAGCAAAGGCTAGGCTACTTTTAGTGAGTCCACTCTCTTTTTTGGCGATTAAAAAACATAGCGCAGTAAAAGTAAGAAAACACGAATTCATTAAGTCACATCTAAAATAATTGCTCTCAAAGAAACTTGTCAACGTGAATCTGAGCAGCTGTGCATTTGTATAACGCTATAGGCGTCGAGAGACTTTTGAAAATAATCCGATTTAATGCATTTCTCTGTTTCTCTGTTGTTCACAGATTGGTTTCAACGGACAGAACTGCTGGGAATTCCGTCATCGCTTTCGTCAGGAAAGAGTGAACTGGCTCATTATTGGCGGCGTTCAAGTCCGCAACGTCGACTTCGGCTCACAGTCTAGTGCTCCTGCACCGGTAAGTCGGACTCTGCTGCCGACCATTCACCTCTGCGTTGCAGTTTCGACTCCTACACGGTGCGTGGTGCGTCAACGTGAAACTGACAAGCTATGCGAAGGCTGGCTTTTGCAGTCGTGTCTGCAGCGCTTAGGTCGCATGCAATTCAACAGAAATAACCAATAACCTTACCTTATACTTCACCCCGCAATGCTCGCATCCAGGCTCCAGCTTAGACTCGGCCTCCTTCCTTTCATTTAAAAATTTATAATTTTGTCCAAGAGCTTACCGATAGGCCCTATGTGTATTTCACTTTAGGGCCTACTCTAACCTAGTCTTTTTTATCGTAGAACAAACCTTGCCTGCAGGTCTTATTGACCTTTTATAAATTCCTATATTATGCCTTATTTTTACCCATCCATTCTTATTTTCCACGCTATGCCTTATTATTTTGTACCATGCCTTCTATTACATGCTCACCGCCTGGTAGGAGTGGGGCTCAATAGTCAGCCATTTACTTCTGCGTCGGGACATTCGAATCGTGTGATACATGGCGGCACGCCAGCGTGAAACTGCGGACGAACTACATGACGATTGCCCATAAATGCCCAAGTCTTGGATTGTTGCTGTCATGTTAGCGCATAATTCAAGCATAATTGAAAAGAATCAACCAATTACATTGCCTTATTAATTATAGGCTACTTCAACTACCATCTCTTTAAAGCTAGCTGAGCCTTAAGGCTTAAGGTATGACTGAGCTATATACTTAAAACTGAAGTCTAACATTCTGCAGAATTCCTACTCTGGCTCGTCTGGTCCTGTTACCGTACCATTGTCTGCACTATAATCATAATTATTACCGTAAGACTAGCTCAGAAGCACTACAACCCAGCCGCAGCAAAAAATTTGGATTTGAGTGATTTATAAAAAGCAGGAGAGTTTAACCTAGGCGTCAATCGCACGGCTAATGGGAGACAATTCCAGATGGCGGGATCCACGATCGAGAAGACTCGGCGCTGTCTGATAGAAGTACATGCTTGCGGAGTCAGCAGCGTTCCCGCGTTGCCGAAGAGTGAAGTGCTCGACGGGCTGCGAGGTCCGAGACAAGTTGACTAAGCTTAGGCCTATATAGGGACAAAGACAGTGGCAGAGACATGAATCATATCAGCATGAAAGTATAACTTGTAGCAGTAGCATAGCAGGCGAAATATAGGCCAACGGGAATAAATTATATTCAGAATTTACAAATTAAAGCAAAATAATGTCAAATATGATGCAATTAATTAAGCATACCAACTACGAAAACATAAATTGCAGCTAAGTATAAGTGTGGGAATATATTATACTAGCTGGGGAACCCGGCGTTGCCCGGGAAATTTAGGATTCGATCCGCTCCGGCCACAACCCCACCACACAACACCCCACCAAACTGCGACCTCTATACCAGTACGCCACCGGAGAAATTTGGGTTTGACGAAAATTTCCACCCCATCCCACCCCACCCCCTCCACCCCCAACCCCCTTCCACCCCCACTCCACCCACCCTACCTCCCACTCCATCCCCCTCCAACCCACCCCTCCACCCCACCTCAACCCACTCCCTCACCCCACCCCCACCCCATCCCCACCCCTCGACCCCTACGCCACCCCACCCCACCACCTCCACCTCCACCCCTCACCTCCATCCCACCCCTCCACTCCACTTTAGACACCTCAAAAATGGTTAAAATTACTGCATTTATACGTGGCAAGCGAATGAAATTTTTTAGCGAAAATCAGTGTTTTTGACCCCCCGCACCCTGGCCCCCCTGGTGGTGGAGATTTGCCAACCACTGATCCGGAGGGTTCTGATGGACCTCTATCTAGGAAAAAAAATCCAAAAAATAGCTGCGTTTTTAAAAAAAAAATTGGGGTTTCGCTCCCCACCCTGGCCCCCATGGTGGTAGAGAATCGCCAACCCCTCGCCTTTGCGTCTCGTGCCGAGACCTACACAGTAGTGAAGGTTTGGAGTGAAAAGCTCAAAAACTGTGAGCGTGCATTCTGGACAAAGTCAGATACATACATACATACATGTACATACAAACATACAAACATAGTCACATCCTTCCTTATAGATATAGATATTCATAAGCACACAAGATATTAATGATGATGACGTTATTTCGTTTCTTATCGTTAAACAGTCCGTCGGTGCAAATACTCTCCAACCTGGCTGTTATCAACCAACTCCAGCTGGAGATACCAGCACTGCCTCTTATCTAACGAACAACGAATATCCACAGGTGACCTTATAGGCTTATAGTCTTGGACATCTAACTAGATTAGCTGGAAAGTTGTACCTCGTCTTCTGGGTATGTCTCTTATGAAAGATAATCACTAGACTATTTATCAAAACCAGCTCTTCAGTCTTTCAGAATGTTCTGTTACGCTAGAAAGCAAACACTGTCATTACTATTTCGTCTATTATTGTTCCAGCTATTGATTAAAGGCACTATCTATTGTCTATTATCAATATATTCATGATGGCATTGTTGAACAACTTTAGGACGCTGTAGACAAACGCCAACTGCCGAGCCCATGTCATCCGGGTCTCGTCATTACAGTCGATGCTTTCATTCCATCCGATTGCATCCGGTAAGCAGTAGAGATTCACAAGCACTTACGCTTCAAGTACTCACGTCATGTAGGTCTCAAGCACGAGATTGAGTGCATGCACTTTGATCTAACGTACGAAAACACTTTAGTTGTAGATTATAAGTATGAGTAGCCTACAAGAACTTATTTTACTTAAGTTATGAAGTTACCGCCGAGGTTGGAGAATATCATGTATTTCTATAAACAATCATAGACAAAAAATCAGATATGCATAATCTCTCATAATGTGTTAGGACACATGCGCTTGTTTAGAGTTACTACTGAAAATTATTTTGTTTACCTGTAGCCGATGCGTATAATTTCACTAAGTAGTATCATTGGTTAATTCAATTACACATCTACACACATTCTTCTCTTTATATATAGATACCTCTGAAAGTCTAAATCAACGTTAAGCGTCTATACAGTGGAGGAAGAGTATACAGGGTGGGCCAAAAAAGACCCCTCCTACGGTTTTTTGCCATATCTTGACCAAAAGTAGGAATTTATAAATGAAACTTTACAGGCTTATAGACAATTTATATTTACACATCTTGGCCAGATTTCATAAAAATATTTCAAACAGAACAAAAGTTATAGGCCTATCACTTTTAATAAGGCCACCCACCGTGTCTAAAAGCCTGTAAAATTTCATTTCGAAATTCCTACTTTGGTCAAGATATTGGCAAATAACCGTAGGTTTTTTTGCCCACCCTGTATGTATATGGCATCATATTCATAGATATATCACGTACCGTGTTAAGTGCATAGGTTACTCATCGTGTGTCCGCCTGTGATAGGATTTCAAACAGTTGTGCTCTACATAAACGTTTCAATTAATATCCTATACCATAATTAATCAAAGTAAAAAGTAAAGTGGCCCTAACATACGACGGAGACTTTCAGTATGGTTTTTATCTATTCATTATTATTATTATTATTACATAAATTTATTACGCGCGCAAGGTCACACCAAAGTGTGAATCTGAGGCGCGGATAGTTAGCCGCCAGAGGAATATGCAGTTAAAGGTCCATGTGCTTGAAAGCCAAAGAGAAATAGTGAGTTTTGAGCCGTTTTTTGAAGGTAGGGAGTGAATTTGAGCAACGAAGAGAGAGTGGAAGTAGATTCCATTCTTTGGGGGCAGAGGCATGGAATGCACGCGAGCCCATAACAGTTCTGCATCGAGGTTCAACTAAAAGACCCATGTTTGATGATCGCAGGCAACGAGGAGGAATATAAGGAGTAAGCAGTGACTTAAGGTAGGGAGGTGTTCCGGTAGAGAGGGATTTGTAGGTTAAACAGGCCAATTTAAATTCATGATGCTGATAATATAATAATACTGTTAATTTATTTATTTTTGTTTGTTCCTTCGTAACCGTCCAATAAACAAATCTATCCATCCATTTATCAATCCATCCATTCATCTATCCATCCATTCATCTGTCCATCCATTTATCAATCCATCTATTCATCTATCCATCCATCCATTCATCTATCCATCCATCCATCCATTTATTCATCCATTTACCAATCCATCCATTCACCCGACCATTCATTAGCATAACACCGGTGCCCTATATATCTTTAATTGATTAGTATTTCAATTTTTTCAGATTCTCCATAAACCTATCGACCACGCCCACATATCTAGGCGGCGACGTTGCGATTCATGTAAGTTCCCGTTTCGACGAGGGTAACGTCCTTGTACGTAACTCGTACGAGCGGAGTGATTGGCAGACAGAGGAACGTAATGGACCTGTTGTACCTCTTCAGAAGAATGCCAACTTCAAGTGCACGATTACGTCGCTCCAAGACAAGTTCCTGGTAATCTATATATCGCGCACTTACTGGGCATTTCAGTTACACCACATAACTAATTGTCATCACCCATAACTATTAAGCCACGCTCTCACAAGAATACAGGAATGTAAAGAAGACCATGTAACGTTTGATGCATGTGTGCAATGCACTCAGAATACATGATAATTACGCAAATAAGACGCTATGTGCCGTATCTGAGTAGGCCTATAGCCTATACCTGCGCACATAATTATGCAGGGCGGGCTAAAACAAAGACCCCTAAATATGCTTTGCCCATATCTTAGCCAGTAGTAAGAATGTTTAAATCAAATTTTACAGGCTTATGGTAATTCATATCTGCATAAAATGACCAAATTTCACCAAAATATTTCACATAAAAAACAAAAAGGCTATATCACTTTTATTGAATCCACCCAATGATTTTTGACAAATCAAAACTACAGGACTTTTTTAACGTGCAGTTGTACACAAAATGTGCAGTTGTAGAAGCACTTCTGTAGGCTAAAGTTAAAACTAGCAAAAGAGGTCATTGTCCTCCGAATTGGAGGTAATTTACTATGGAAGATGGGAAAGGAAAGAAGTTGTGCAGTTCTAAAAATTCCTTAAAAACAGCCCTGCAAAAATATGTCGCAACAAAAATACAAAAACCGATTTTATTAACTCTCATTTCAAATAATTGTCATTAAATATCCTTGATATTGCCAGATAATCCTTGTCATCATTATTATTATTATTTAGAGTATACCAACGTAGCTGCACGTGACTGTGAAATCACTTAACCTAGATGACGATCAAGTTAGTAATAGGGAATCTGTGAGATTAATAATTTCTTTATTAAAGCAATGAAATTCAAATTTCTATAAAATGAAGATGGCTAAAGTGTCAATGACAGACAAAATGTTTATTCACACAGTTCATGAGCAAGGCCTTTGAGTTTAAGCTATAATCACCGCCAGGGGCGGATCCAGGGGCCAATCCGGCCATGGCCCCCCCATTTAGAAATTTCTTTATTTTTGACCAGCTATTTTGCTCGGAAAGTAGACGTGGCCCCCCAATGAGTGGTTCCGTAGGACTTTGGCCCCCCTTCGAAAATTTCTGTATCCGCCCTTGATCACCGCTTACTCTGATAAACAGTGAGAACGCAGAAATTAAGAGTCAAATTGAGAGTTGAGAAAATAGGCATTGCCGTTGATGAAAGGAGACCGGTTCAATGTCAATTCTTTCATTCATTCATTCGTTCATTCATTCGTTCATAAATTAATTAATAGCGCCCTTTCGAGAAACTACTCAGAGGCGCTCCCAGTTCAACCACGAACAAAGAAAAAGATTTGAGAGACTTGTAGAACCCAGTCGGATGGACCACAAGTAGAGAGCGAAGCGTAACCGGGAGGTCGTTCCAGTCAGTAGGCCCCACGACCGAGAAAGCACCGCGCTGCTTAATAGCCAAGCGAGCCCGCGGGATCAGAAGCTCACCTCTAGCCGAAGAGCGAAGTACACGACGCACTGCAACGTCAGAGACTGGACAGCAAAGATCACACAAGTATGACGGAGAACAGCCAAGGACACAGCGAGAGACCACAGCAGCAACGCGGTACGAGATCCGCTGGGACCCAGGCAGCCAGTGCAGCACATCGCGCATATAAGCAGACACAGGAGCGAATTTAGGAAGCCGCCCAACAAGGCGAGCAGCCCAGCGTAACCCAGGATCAAGTCGCCCCAGAATCCCAAGGGGAAGACCAGCAAGTAGGGAGCAACAGTTGTCGATTCGACTTGTAACAAAGGCGTGGACAAGGACGACGACCGCGTCGTGATATATATATATATATATATACTGTGTCCGGAAAAAAGGGACCCATTTTGTAAATATGAAAATAAATAGTAAACATTCATCGATTTTTACAATTCAAACAACATTTTAATCCTGGTATATTTATCTAATATTTTTGAAAATATAAAAGTTCCAGTCTCAATGATGACGTCAAAATGACGTCATTTGCATTAAAGTTCATTCAGCCGGCCAGTCATGCATGGTTTCGGCTGGTATATTGGCTCTTGGTCAAACGGAAATCCATTTAATTGAACCAGGAGTGAAAATAAATGCAGCACATTGCAGGAATTGTCTGCTTGATATAAAATTGATGTCTGATATCCGGGAATACTCGGATTTATAAACAATTCAACAAGATGGCAATCCAGCTCACTGATCTCGGTAAACTGTTGAACTGTTGACTAAGGAGATTCCAGATTTCATTGCTCCTATAATCTTTGGCCGCCAAACGGCCCGAACTTAAATCCAGTTGATTATAAAATTTGTAGACTATTGCAGGAGATGGTGTACAAGACAAGGAAAAGAGACATTGAAGCGAATTGTTAATGACTGCACGGGAGAATTTTGATAAGCTGGGTAATAATTATTATTGATGCTGCTGTTGGCTATTAGCGCGACCGTTGTAAAGCTTGCATTGAGGCCGAAATTGGACACTTTGAGCACAAATTGCAGTATGAAATAATTTAGATATAAAATAAAATTAAACTGACATTTATTATTTATAAATGACATCTTAAAAATATTGAAATTTTAGCTAATTTTGTGCACTTATTTCATAAATTTGAAGTTTGATGCAAATGACGTCATTATGACGTCATTATTGAGACTGGGACTTTTATATTTTCACAATTGTTAGACAAATATGTTGGGATAAAAACGGTGTCTGAATTGTAAAAATCGGTCAATATTTACTATTTATTTTCATATTTACAAAATGGGTCCCTTTTTTCCGGACACAGTGTATATATAGTGGGAGACCACCCGGAGCTGACGACGCTGATAATTTCACTTGCTGGGAGAGAACGAGTTCAGAATCGAGGGTGAGTCCCAGATCACGAAACTGTGAGGGAAAAGGATATAATCATAGATGTAAAAAACGTTTTCCCGTTTTTTATGCTTTCCCAAAAAACGTTGTTTTTTCGTTTTTTATTTTTTGCGTCGTTTTTTATCGTTTTTTATTTTTTATATAACTTTATTTATTTACTGTCCATTATTATTTTCCTTAATTTAATTTTTGTCTGATATTCCATACGTTTTCACCGCAGTCTCAAGGATTCATCTAACTATTATAGTGTCATTATGTAATTGTTTAAGTCATCATTTGAGAAATACATGTAGTAGGTCCCTACAAGAAATGAAATTTGTAAAAATTATTTTTATGTAAAATTCTGGGGCTTATGATTAATATTTATAAGTAACAATTTTAAGTACAAATGTACAATATATAATTTAGTACACATCTATGGTTTTCGCTTCTGATTAGATGTTAATTGCGTTATGTCGATCAGCATGAACTTATGTGGACTTAGACCTATGTTTAAAATTTAAATTTTAAAAGATTTCAATACCTTTAATTTTCTGAATTTCATATTAAACCAAGGTTATAAGAAAAAAATAACTGTGGTAGATTAATGTTAAGCTTACTTAGGCTATACCAATTAATTTTGGCCTAATAGAGTTGTGTTATTTGCAGATTAAGTTAAACTTGCATATAAGTGTGGCGAAATTCGCCTGAGCCGCCTCCGCGGTCTTGTTTACGCCGTCGATTGGCTTCGTGGGCGGTCGATTCGCGTCGTCGTTCGCTCGTGCCTAGAGGTCCCCTCCCCTCCTCCCTTGCCTCCTCGCACCTGGCGGATCTTTTGGCGCGAAGTCCCCCCTGTAGTGCGCATGCGCGGATCTTTTGGCGCGAAGCCCCCTTGCCTCTTCCCTTGCCTCCTCGCACCTGTCGGACCTCTGACGTAGGTCCCCCTGTGGTGCGCATGCGCGGATCTTTTGGCGCGAAGTCCCCCCTGTAGTGCGCATGCGCGGATCTTTTGGCGCGAAGTCCCCCATGTAGTGCGCATGCGCGGATCTTTTGGCGCGAAGTCCCCCCTGTAGTGCGCATGCGCAGATCTTTTGGCGCGAAGTCCCCCCTGTAGTGCGCATGCGCGGATCTTTGCCCGCCAGGTCCCCTCGCACCTGTCCGGACCTCTGACGTCGGACCCCCTCTGGTGCGCATGCGCGGATCTTTTGGCGCCAAGTCCCCTGTCCCCTTGGACACGTATAAATAGGACCGCTGCCCGCATGCATGAGCTCAGTTGTCACCGGGAAGTCTGCGGGAGCTGCCGTTGGGTACATGACCGTCCGCTGTTGGGGAACGATAGTTCGCGGTATATCACGTGCATGCCTGCTGCTGACGTGTGGAGTTGTGATTGACAATATATCGTCTGAAAACGTCTGTTGTCTTCGTGTCTTCGTGCGGTCGGGGAAGACTGTTAAGCCCTTCGAAAGACGACGGAGGCCGGACTTGCGCCCACCTGGAGCGACACGCAAGCCTTGCCACCTGGTGGGAGAGATCGTCATCCACTCTCCCGTCAGCCGCTAGAGGGCGCGGGCGGTTTCCGTTACACTGGTACCAGAAGTGGGGTACGCAGTTGTTCCAGCCGACGAATAGACGAGTCTACCGAAGATGATGGACGACGACGAGGTAACGTTCCGACAGCCGAGACTTTTCGAGTTCAGCACGCCTGCTGATGTCTCTCCGCCTGCTGTGGGAAGAACGACGATGGAGAAGCAGCCGAGCCGTGGCCGACTGATCGAGCTCATTTCTGACGATGGTGAGGAGCTGGTGGAGACGAGTCCCCGTGTGAAGACGGAGACAACGGATTCGTCGAAGGAGTTGTTGGAGAACTTCGGAAGTCTCCTGCGGAACCGACCGACGCCAATGAAGCCGGGTCGATTCGACGGGACTGGGGCCCTGGAATCCTTTCTAGTACAATTCGAGGTATGCGCTCGTCACAATCGATGGACAGACGCGGACAAAGTGGATCATCTACGCTGCGCGCTAGAGAAGGCTGCGACGCAACTTCTTTGGGATTTCGGCGCGCAAGCTGACGTAAGTTACGCCCAACTGGTGGAGCGTCTCCGACAGAGATATGGGACGGACGGACAAGCTGAGACGTTCCGTAGTCAGCTGTATTTTCGACGTCAAGGGGCCGGAGAAAGTTTGAGCGACTTATTACACGAGATTCGCAGACTCGTTGTATTGGCCTATCCTGTACCGTCCAACGAGACGACGCAGATTATCGCAAGAGACTCGTTCCTGGAAGCTTTGCGAGACAGGGAGCTTTCGTTGAAAGTTAGGGAGCGTGAGCCGAAGACTCTGGATGAGGCTTATCGGACCGCTCTACGCTTAGAGGCCTACCAGAGAGCCTCTGAGAACGACGATCATCGGAGACCGTCGAACCGTGTCCGTGGAACGCAAGAAGTCGAGCCGACCGACCAGTTCCAGTCGACCCTGGACCGCTTCTTGACGACACAGCGTGACGATCAGCGTCGTTGGCAGCGAGAAATGGAACGGAAGATGGACGAGCAGTTCCGGGAGCTGCGGAACCAGTCTACGATCGACGACGATGGATCGAGACGAGATCAACGGCCTGGGGACCGCCGATTGGGAGATCGCCAGCCGGAGACTACGAGGAGAACCGTGACCTGTTATGGATGCGGTAGAGCCGGTCACGTGGTCCGAGATTGCCGTCAGCCGCGCCGTTTCCGGAACCGGCCGAGTGACGAGGAAACGACAGGAGGAGACGCACTTGCGCCATCGACATCTGTGGTGGTGAACCACACGACACGTCCGAAGCTGCCCGACCGCGCCAGCAGTAATGCCGTTTACGTTCGTGGAAGGATCAACGACCGACTGCAGATGTCTCTCATCGACACCGGATCCGAAGTGAGCCTGGTTCCGTCTTCAGCAGTGGAAGGGTTAGAACTCCGTTCTTGTACACGCTTGTTGATGGCTGCTAATGGCTCGAATATTAATGTTTTGGGCGAGGTCCGGTTACCCCTTAGATTTTGGGATGGTTTTGAGGTCCATGCTAACTTTTTAGTCTCTGACCAGATTTCCGAACCGATGTTAGGAATGGATTTCTTGAGGGAACAGCGTTGTCGCTTGAGTTTTGGTAACGGGGCTCTGTTTATTGGTCGCAAACGTGTCCCCCTGGTGAGAGGGAATGGCTCAATTTGGTGCCGGCGTGTTATTATTGCCGATGGGGTAAAAGTATTGCCTCGGTTAAAGCAGCATGGATGTTCGAGGGTCGAAATTTTGGGTCCACCCTCTTTTGAGATAGGCCTTGTGCAGCCATCGGAAAGTTTAGGGCAAGATTTAGTCCCTTGCGCCCGACGCCCGCCTAATGTGGCTGCTGAGTTCGTCACTCGCTCGTATGATGAGTCTGACGTCAGGTGCACGACGTTATCCGCTGCTGCCGCCGGCGACGTCGTTAGCTGCCCTGAGGAACTTGCCCGCTCGACGCTCGCTGCCTGCACGCGTCGAGCTCGCGTCGCCGTGACGACCGGTGACAATACGGTCGGCGTCCCAGCTGCTGTCAGTCGCGCTTCAATCATGGAAGGAGAGAAGGTCGTTCACTGTAAATTATGTTCTGCGAAGTATTTTGGTAAACACGCGCCACGATCGCTACGGCGTCATGTGAAAAACGTCCATGAGCCGGAAGGGCCTGTGGCGGAACAAGTCCGGTTGGCCCTCAAGAGACGCTCTCAGTCGCCTTCAGCCAGCGCGGCGCTGGGGGTCGATCCTTCCTCAGCGACTGGTGCTGCATTGGTAGAAACGATGGGTACGGAGGATGCCCTGATGCCGCCCGATGAACCAACTCCTGAAGCGCTTCTGAATGCCATGCTGCCGGAGGAACTGTGCGAACCTGCACGAACGCCGATTATACCGTTGGAATCGATGGATCTCCAAGGGGAGATGGAATCGTGCGAAGATCCGCCTCTTCCGCTCTACTTGGGAGAAGCCGATCAAGCTGTCGGTGGTTACTACTGGGTGCCTAGTCCAGAGGAAGTTCCGTATGCGACAGACGTTGACGGGAGTACATCGACGCGACCGAAAGGTGGTGAGCCCACTCTGAATCAAAAGTGCGCAGTCGCTCGAATGGGCGTCGGGTTTATCCCAATGGACCGTTTCATGGACCGCGTGCGAGACAGATATCCCGCGTTTCCGCTGTCTTTAGCTGAGGAGTTATTCCTACTCGGACGTCCCCCTGCATCGCGTCCTGTAGCATTGGCGTGCCGCATCCCCATTCTGCCGCCGGAACCTGATTACGAGGAATTGTGGCCTGAGATTGACCTCGCGGATCCGATGTGGAGTGAAGACGCTCCTTCGGAGGAATCGTCGATCGTGGAAGGAGACGACCCGGCCGACCCGGACTATGTGCCATCGCCAGGCACGAACTCGGATTCTGATTCGGACCTTCCGCCCGGACAGCGTAGTCCTCAGATAATCGACATATCGGACGATGAGAATTGAACTCTGAGACCTTTCGATGAACAAGAGACTTGAACTCTGAGACTTGTTGGTGCAATGGGCTATGGACATTTTAGAACGCTCAGGTTGTTGCGTTGTTTAATTATACGTTGTTATGTGTGGCCCGTTGGCCGTTTCTCGCTGTGTATAACTCGTGCTTTTTCGTCAGTTTGGCCCGTTGGCCGTGTCTCGTTACGATGAAGCTTAGCGTAAAGTGTTGTGGCTCGTTGGCCCATTTTTATGGACTCTTTGCATAATGAACGATGGACATTTCGTGGACGTTGGTCCTTTCTTTTGTTTGGTTCCGCTTCTGTTGTTACGACTTGCAAGTCGTTCGAGGGCAGAATTGTTGCCATTGGCCCGTTGGCCGGTTACTGTATAATGCGGACGGTCTAGGGGGTTCCTTGTTTCCGGGAGGGTGTGTGGGCCCTGACCCCTCGAAATAGGGACATTTCGAATCGTGGTGGGAGGAAGATGTGGCGAAATTCGCCTGAGCCGCCTCCGCGGTCTTGTTTACGCCGTCGATTGGCTTCGTGGGCGGTCGATTCGCGTCGTCGTTCGCTCGTGCCTAGAGGTCCCCTCCCCTCCTCCCTTGCCTCCTCGCACCTGGCGGATCTTTTGGCGCGAAGTCCCCCCTGTAGTGCGCATGCGCGGATCTTTTGGCGCGAAGCCCCCTTGCCTCTTCCCTTGCCTCCTCGCACCTGTCGGACCTCTGACGTAGGTCCCCCTGTGGTGCGCATGCGCGGATCTTTTGGCGCGAAGTCCCCCCTGTAGTGCGCATGCGCGGATCTTTTGGCGCGAAGTCCCCCCTGTAGTGCGCATGCGCGGATCTTTTGGCGCGAAGTCCCCCCTGTAGTGCGCATGCGCGGATCTTTTGGCGCGAAGTCCCCCCTGTAGTGCGCATGCGCGGATCTTTGCCCGCCAGGTCCCCTCGCACCTGTCCGGACCTCTGACGTCGGACCCCCTCTGGTGCGCATGCGCGGATCTTTTGGCGCCAAGTCCCCTGTCCCCTTGGACACGTATAAATAGGACCGCTGCCCGCATGCATGAGCTCAGTTGTCACCGGGAAGTCTGCGGGAGCTGCCGTTGGGTACATGACCGTCCGCTGTTGGGGAACGATAGTTCGCGGTATATCACGTGCATGCCTGCTGCTGACGTGTGGAGTTGTGATTGACAATATATCGTCTGAAAACGTCTGTTGTCTTCGTGTCTTCGTGCGGTCGGGGAAGACTGTTAAGCCCTTCGAAAGACGACGGAGGCCGGACTTGCGCCCACCTGGAGCGACACGCAAGCCTTGCCACCTGGTGGGAGAGATCGTCATCCACTCTCCCGTCAGCCGCTAGAGGGCGCGGGCGGTTTCCGTTACATAAGCAAGGTTTTTAAGCTTAAAATGAAGTTTCAGATCTAACAAAGGCAAATTATTTTCCGTTTCCGGTTTTTATCGTTTTTTGTCGTTTTTTATTTTTTCGAAAAAACGACGTTTTTTACCGTATTTTTTTCATCGTTTTTTTACATCTATGGATATAATTATATGGAAAGAGCAAGGTAAGTTGGGAAAGGTCAATACCCTGGAGTTGCCTACGGCTACCCAACCAAATGAAGTGCGTTTTGGAGGGATTTAAGAGTAGCCGATTGGAGGCTATACTGAGAGATAGAGGACATCGATTTTCCTACACATCTGGCTGACAGCGGCCACCGCATCAGCCGAATAGGTATGGATGTAGGCTTGCACATCATCGGCTAAAAACTGGTGCAGAAGCCCCTGAGATGCCAGTAAAGAGCAGACATCAGCAGTATAGAGGAGCTACAGCAGCAGACCCAAGACGAAACCCTGGGGCACCCCAAGAAGGGCAGGGACCCAAGGAGACCTGGACGACCCAAAAACTACACAGTTTGAGCGGTCAGTTAGGAAGGGCATAAGCCAATTAAGAGGCTGGTCCATTAAGCCAAAAGAAGTGGAGAGGTTTCATTGAGAAAAGCCAATGGCTCCTCAAATTTCGAGATTCCAACTCGATGGATTATCAAGTGTGGAGAGTTATGCTGGAGAAATACCACAATCTGCGGCCAAACCCAAGAGCGATAAGAGAATTGATGGTCGCATTGGTTGGAATCGATATGGGAAGATTTACTTCTGGAACCCATCAACAAAGCCATCAAGAACTTTACAAAGAAGCTCATAAAAAGTTTGGCACTGGTGGTGGACACATTGGACACAAGTTGTGAAGCACTATTAAGTTCGTTTGATGATCGTTATTTGAGATGCGACTTAATAAAATAGTTTTTTGTTACTATTTATTGCGTTATGTGTTTGGATTGTCAAAAAATAATGGGTGGGCTCAATAAAAGCGATTTACCATTTGTTCTGTTTGAAATATTTTGGTAAAATGTGGTTGTTGTACGTAATTGTGAATTGCCTTTAAACCTGTACAAAGTGATTTAATGTCCTGGGCACGACGTTAAACTGCATCCATCCTCCGCCACAGGGAACCAACAACGTCCCTGTGCCGGTCCTAAGCCCGGACAAAGTGAGGAAGGTTTGCCAGATGGGTGGCGATACGCTGGCAGTAAAAGACCAAGACGATTGGAATCCGCAAAAACCACGGCACAAGTGACAGAGCGACCCAGATGCTTCAAGGTGTCATGATGTGGAGCAAACATGCACAGGCCGGTCAGGACAGACCGGTGGAGAGAGTCGGGGGAGAGCGTGGGACACATACGGGCATTGACCCAAGTTGTCCTTCATGCCTCTCTCCCAATATTCTCTTCATTTAGACAAGGCGGTCTAACTGCTCCAAGATGTTAATGGTATGGAGCAGACCTGCTGACTGGACCTGTTGAAGCTGGGCAGCATGACGCGAGACAGACTCAGACAGAGAGTGGCGTCGGACTCTTACGGGCATTGAGCCCAATGATACTGATGATGCTGAAAGTGATTTAAAATTCTTACTTGTGACCAAGATATTGGCAAAACGCCTTTGACGCCTTTTTTGTCCTACCCTGTACTATACTCCTAGACGTCGAAGAACAAAATAATCTGAATGATGCATGTCTCTGTTTCTTGTCTGCAGATTGGTTTCAATGGTCAGAACTGCTGGGAATTCCGTCATCGCTTTTGCCAGGACAGAGTGAACTGGCTCATTATACGCGGCGTTCAAGTCAACGACGTCACTTTCACTGGCTAACATGCAGATGGCGCTTATTTCCACCTATAGCCGGAGTAGGCTATCTACATCTACAGTCACATTCGGCCAACAACAAGACTAGAATTAATATGTCTGAACACTGAACGGTCTTAGAACATAATTTGGTGCAGCGGCTAAACTGATAAATGAATTTTATACCTCTAAAATAAGATGATGCATTATATAACTTTTCTATTTTTGGTGTAATTATAGAAATATTTCTGCTTAAAATTGTCATGGACAATGCATATCTTTTTCAACGTTCTTGCATACAAACTTTAGCGTTACTTTGCTATTGACTGGGCTACATGCAAGAATGACCACAGTGGCTCGCATGATATTCGCGGCCCCGGTTTAGTGAGATTTGCGGGACAACAGTTACGAGGTAGGCTGAGTGGCAGTGCGCGCCATGTTAGACCGTTTGATCCGACTGCAATATCTTCCTGAGAACAACCATACCATGGAGAAGTTATGTGAAACGGCGGACGCAGCTTGATCAAGGATGCACTCCCCCACCGTTCCATTGAGGTCACTATACCTAATTAAGTGAGGTCAAGTCGGCACGATCTAATTATCCCTTGGACGGATGCTCTAACGAGGAAATCATGTTTAACAAGGATGCTTTATCTTTATACTTAAATGCCATGTCATGTAAACCAAAGTCCAGTACTCCAGTATAAATACCGGTATACCTTGTTATTCTAAGAAGATAATTGTATATTGGTTTTAGGATTATGTGTGTTATTTAGAAACGTTTGATGTTTAATTGGCTCTATAGATAGATGACGTATCTTTACCATAGGCATATATATAGCCTACATGTATACCTGTATACACTGTACCTATGCCGTGTCTGCTCACCAAATGCGGGTAGCAATTGGTCATTATTGGTTGTTATAACTACTAACAAATATTCATATCTTATCGCGTAAGATTAGCGTCCACGTCCGCCTCGTCGTTTTAAATATCAAATTGGATTGGCTCTCTAATCGGTGAACTAAGAGAATAGGCCTACTCAGAAAGAGGCGGAAGTATGGTGGCAGATGATGAGCTCAGATGGTTGGACATCGGAGAGTGATCTGCGGGTTCTACGTTGAGTGGATGACTTCAGAGAAGGGCATTGACTGATTGTCTCTGGTCTCCTGACAACTAAGTCATCGTAGATCACATGTTGCCACGGGACAACAAGTTTGATTTGCGATTCGGCATAACCTGCATCTTCCTTAATTGTGCATATGCCCAATAGTAATGGAATTTTGAGCTTCCTGTTACGGTCATTTCTAAGGTTCAGGTTCGACATGTTGACAAGGCAATTATCCGTGAGTTTGCCTGTGGGGGTTGATGTTTGCTCGATCTTGAGCAAGCCGACAATTAAGCAAGCGAATCAACTGACTAAGGGTTTTGGAGAACCGTCGTCATATAATTATTAGGTCTTTTTCAGAACTTCAGCAGCTTTCACATCATCATCATCATCATGATTAGATCATCATCATCATGATTAGATCATCGTCATTATCTAATCTATTGCAAAATTTCACATGGAAATAAGATATTCAAAAAGTAAATCGGCTCTTAGATCTCACATCATGTGTTAGCGAATGTATTTCATGTTTACAGTCTTTCATTTGCTCCACTCTAATTACGGCCTTGCATGTGAAGTGGGCTGTGTTCAATTTACAGGCTACTTGCTAAAAATATGAACAGCAACGATTTAGGTCTACAGACTGTTGGCACGTAGGCAAGGTTAAATTCGCACAGGATTTGACTGGCAAAGACCGTCACTAATTAAATTGAAGGTCAAAAGTCATAGGATATATAAAAGAATAGTCTAAATTAAATTAACATTCCGATGGAATATCCATTGGAATGTTGCAAAAGCTCATAAAATCGTTTAAATTTTAAAATGTGCTGCAACATTTGTCTATATAGCTACATTCAAAAGTCGTTATCAAATTAGTTTGTGTAGTGTCTGACTATGACACTATGACGTAGTATAGGTGAGACTCTAGTTATAGAAAGACATTGAAAGAGTGTGGAACAAGATCGAAGGTGGCGAATGTCTAATGTTGAATAAATGATACTGTTGGCACGTAGGCAAGGTTAAATTCGCACAGGATTTGACTGGCAAAGACCGTCACTAATTAAATTGAAGGTCAAAAGTCATAGGATATATAAAAGAATAGTCTAAATTAAATTAACATTCCGATGGAATATCCATTGGAATGTTGCAAAAGCTCATAAAATCGTTTAAATTTTAAAATGTGCTGCAACATTTGTCTATATAGCTACATTCAAAAGTCGTTATCAAATTAGTTTGTGTAGTGTCTGACTATGACACTATGACGTAGTATAGGTGAGACTCTAGTTATAGAAAGACATTGAAAGAGTGTGGAACAAGATCGAAGGTGGCGAATGTCTAATGTTGAATAAATGATATATAACACGTTTGAAACCAATTGTTTGTGGCAATTGTATAATTGGCGACGAGGATATTTTGAGACATTGGTGTTTTCTTTGGAAACGAACCGGTAACATGGATATTCAAACAATTCCACCGTTTGACATTGTGGGCGATGCGACGTGCGTTGGGCCACGTTGGAAGCGTTGGCGCCGTTCATTCGAGTTCTACGTTGTTGCAAAGGGCGTTACAACGGAAGTTCAGAAAAAGGCCTTGTTACTGCACACTGCGGGTGTGGCGGTGCAGGATATTTTTGAAAATTTAACGGACCCAGGACCACTTGGTGGCGGCGAAGACGGAGGGAGCGTGTACGAAGTGGCCATGCGAACCTTGGACTCGCATTTTTCTCGGAAATTGAACACTCCTTATGAACGACATGTCTTCTGCCAGATGAAACAGGAAACCGGAGAAACTGTTGATCAATTTGTTGCTCGGTTGCGACAACAAGCTGGGAACTGTGAGTTTGGAGCACAGCTCGAGGAGAATATTCGTGACCAGGTAATTGACAAATGTTCATCTTCTGTATTTCGTCGAAAGCTGTTAGAGAAAGGTCAGACTCTCACTCTGTCTATTGCACAGGATATTGGTCGAACTATGGAAACTGTTGCCATTCAGGTACAAAAAATGGAAGAATTGCCATTGTCTGTGAACCTAACCAAAGTGAATAACAGGGATAATCCGAGGGCTCACATGAAGATGCCGAATTGTTATCGGTGTGGGAAACTAGGTCATTTGTCAAAGGACCTATCTTGTCCTGCTAGAAAAGCTATGTGCAGAAAATGTGGCCTTGTCGGTCATTTCGACGTCGTTTGCAAATCCAAGTTGGAACCGACGCACCATCTGCAGAAGCCTTTTGTAGGTCATTCGACAAGGGTTAAGAAGCAGGTCAATTGTGTTGCGGAGGAATCGAAGGACGGAAATTCCGAATACCTGTTCAGCTTGTCGGAGGATGACGGGGGCAGTGTTACACTTGAGGTTGGTGACGTGCAGGTTGAAATGTTAATCGATTCTGGGGCATCATGTAATGTTATTGACCAATTCACATGGATTAAAATGAAGGAACAGCATGTGAAGTGTCAGTGTCAGAGCACTACGAAAGCTATCTACGCTTACGGATCTCAGACTCCATTGAAGGTACTTGGTATGTTTTCTGCAAAAGTAACCTTGGGACAGGAAGCCATCGAGGCGGATTTTTTTGTCATAGAAGGAAAAGGAAAGTCGTTGCTAGGCAGGAATACAGCTGAACGACTGGGAGTTCTTCGTGTTGGACTAGGAATAGGAGCAATCAATGAGAAACAGGACATATTGACAGAATTTCCTGAATGTTTTGAAGGAGTAGGAAAACTGAAAAACTTCAAAGCTAAGTTCTACATCAATGAAGATGTGAGACCAAAGGCACAGCCAGTAAGGCGCATTCCATACAATTTGAGAGGTCCTGTAGAAGAGGAACTGGAAAAACTCTTGCAGGCTGATATAATTGAGAAGGTCGAAGGACCCACTCCGTGGATTAGTCCAATCATAGTAGTGCCAAAGGCTGGAACCAATGAGATCAGGGTATGTGTTGATATGCGCCAAGCAAATGAGGCAGTGATCAGAGAAAGACATCCAATTCCAACCGTAGATGACATTCTTTATCATTTGAATGAAGGAACTGTATTCAGTCGTTTGGATCTTAAATGGGGATTTCACCAGATTGAACTTGATGAGGAGTCGAGAGGGATCACTACTTTTGTAACCCATACAGGGTTATACCGATACAAACGGTTAATGTTTGGAATATCGTCAGCACCTGAACTCTACCAGCACATCATTCAGCAAGTTTTGATTGGTTGTGCAGGAGCTCACAATATCGCAGATGATATAATAGTGCACGGTAAGACACCTGAAGAACACGATAATCGTTTGAGGATGGTCTTAGAATGTTTGAAGAGAAATGGGTTGACTCTGAACAAAGCCAAATGTCAAACAGGAATGCATAAGGTTCAATTCATGGGTCATATTTTGAGTTGTCATGGAATTGGGCCAACAGAAGCAAAAGTCAAAGCTGTTATGGAAACAAGAGAACCGGAAAATGCAAGTGAAGTCAAAAGTTTTCTGGGTTTGGTTAACTTTGTGGCTCGTTATATTCCTGACTTGTCGACTGTCAGTGAGCCATTGAGACAGCTTGTCAAGAAGGATGCACATTTTGTGTTTGGACAAACGCAAAAGGAAGCTTTTGCAGAATTGAAGAACAGATTAAGCAGTGCTGAAACTTTGGCTTATTTCAAGCAAGGGGCACCAACACAGGTGGTTGCAGATGCCAGTCCAGTTGGTTTGGGAGCGGTTTTGATACAGAACCAGAATGGAGTACACCGAGTAGTGTGCTATGCTAGTAAAAGTTTGAGTGCTGTGGAGAGACGTTACTCGCAGACAGAAAAGGAAGCATTAGCTTTGGTTTGGGCATGTGAACGATTCCATTTATATTTATATGGAAAGGAGTTTGAACTCGTGACCGATCATAAACCACTTGAAGTCATCTATTCAGCACGATCGAAGCCGTCTGCTCGAATAGAAAGATGGGTTTTGCGATTACAATCGTACAATTTTCGAGTGAAATATCTACCGGGACGTGAGAACATCGCTGATGTGTTGTCTCGACTGTCCAAAGGATCAGTGGTGGAATATGATCCAGGAGAAGAATACATCAAGTTTGTCGCTGTGACTTCAACTCCAAAAGCCATGTCAACCAGAGAAATAGAAAGAGCATCCGCAACAGATGAAGTTCTTCGTGCAGTTCGACAGAGTCTTAAGAACAATACATGGACAAATGGTGAAATGGTTGAGTACAGAGTGATAAGTGAAGAACTGTGTACCATTGGACAAATTCTGCTACGAGGGACATGAATTGTAATGCCTGAAGTTCTGCGAGAACGAACATTAGAACTGGCTCATGAAGGTCACCCAGGAATTGTGCAAATGAAGAAACGCTTGCGCAGTAAAGTCTGGTGGCCGGGAATCGACAAGGATAGTGAAAGATACTGTCGCACTTGTCATGGATGTCAACTGGTAGGAATGCCACTGAAACCAGAACCAATGACAAGGACCCAGCTACCAACAGGTCCTTGGCAAGATTTGGCAATAGACTATATGGGACCTTTACCTACCGGTGAATACATTTTAGTCGTGGTGGACTATTATAGTCGATACTACGAGGTGGAGATTACTCGAACAGCTACATCAGATCATGTCATAAAGAGTTTAACGCAGATGTTTACAACTCATGGCTTACCGTATTCTATTACCAGCGATAATGGACCTCAGTTTGCATCAAATGCATTTGCGGAATACCTGAAGGACAATGACATTGTGCATCACAGAACAACTCCTTTATGGCCGCAGGCAAATGGTGAGGTCGAAAGACAAAACAGATCCTTATTGCAACGAATTAAAATAGCTCAAGGGGAAGGAAGAAATTGGAAAGATGAACTTCTAACATACTTGTTTGCCTACAGAACTACTCCACATTCTACCTTGGGAATTTCACCAGCCGAAGCATTGTATGGGCTAAAATTGAGGACGAAGTTGCCTGAAGTGCGACCATCGGTCGTTGATGAAAGCATCAGAGATGAGGATCGGCTGAAGAAGTTCAAAGGGAAGGAATATGCTGATGACAGGAGAAGAGCAGCAGAGACAGAGATACATGTTGGAGACACTGTTCTAATGAAGCAGCCTTACAGCAATAAATTTACCACACTGTTCCAGCCAAAACCATATGTTGTCAAAAGCAAAATGGGCAACTGTGTAGCACTAGAGAGTCCAGACGGAGTTCAGTACAAGAGGAATGTCACTCATCTCAAGAAGTATGAAACGCGACCAGAAGCAGTGACTGGAAAGGAGAGAAAAGTAACAGTTGAGAACATGTCAAGGAACTTAGCAAGACAACAAACAACAACGGAGGAAGGAACACTGGAACCAAATGACTTCGTGGAACCAAATGACATTGGAGAACCAATTGACATTGTCAAACAGAAACCAAGTGACACTGCAGAAACAAACAACGGTGAATCGTACAATGGAACAGATGAAACAGAAGCTGCAGCGAAGGATCCAGAACACAGTCAACGACCTGTACGGAAACGACAGCTGCCAGCAAAGTTTAAGGATTTTCATTTGTATTATGAAACACACTAAGGGTGTAGGCGGATCGCTGCCCTAGTGTGATAATAATGTTTGTTTAGGTATAAAGTTAGTTTACTAGGTTATACACACAGGGTGTAGGCGGATCGCTGCCCTAGTGTGCTATGTTATAAATGTTTGTGTTAGTAATAGGGTTCAAGCCAATGTTAAAGACAATGTTGTTACTGATTAGAGTAGTGAATTGCATTCTGTGGAAAAGGAGGGAATGTAGTGTCTGACTATGACACTATGACGTAGTATAGGTGAGACTCTAGTTATAGAAAGACATTGAAAGAGTGTGGAACAAGATCGAAGGTGGCGAATGTCTAATGTTGAATAAATGATATGTAAAACGTTTGAAACCAATTGTTTGTGGCAATTGTATAGTTTGTGTCTCAAATATTAATGTTTCTCACGAAGTCATTTACAACGATCATTCTTTACGAGAATAACTCACGAAAAACACTCTACCTGCTGACACCATGCATCACTCAACTAAATCACTCCATATCTCGCTAAACAACAAAAGTCACGGCAATAGGCCATCAACAGCCTTCTTTGTTTGTGCCTCGTAGACCTTGCATGCTATTCAACCGCATTTCCCCCGTATCTGTAGGGTCTGCCCAATCAAGGCTACCATGGATCAAGTCACACCTTTGCTCATTTCTTTTACTGTCCATGCCCTTGGTCAGTCATCTATTATGTTCCTCAAGATTCTGTCGGTCCTCAGTTTTTTTCAGACGGGAAATTGATTACATTTTCCGAAGATTTTGGACGGATGACTAAAAAAAGGTCGTCAGAAATTTCGGGCCCCCAAAAGTCGAGTTTTCTCCCGGTCAGCGTGCATGTACTCACCTCAAAATCTACCAGTACAGCCCTGATGTGCATGAAGCAGGAGCGGTAGATGTTGGCGATGTGGTTTGAGACGGAGGCAACGTATGTGAATCAAAGGTGACACCAAGATTGCGGTCAGGGGAGTCAGAGGTAAAGATAGGAGACGAAGGCCGAATTTCCAATTTCCAAGTGGATGACCAAAAAAGGTCATCAGATTTTATATGCCGCTACTTGCGACATTTCTGGGTGGGGAAACTTGTGATGACTAAAAAGTCATTAGATTTGTTTTGCCGGCAACATTTTTCGGAAAAATTATCACAAACGTCTACAAATTGCTTGTTATGCAGTTCTAAGGATTTCTTTTAAAAGCCTTGCGATGAAGAAGGGAATTGACAGCCAACCCCAACCCATCCACACACAAACACACAGAGATGTCGGTCGAGCAGTCAATCAACTTTCTAAACATCGCCATATATCCACTTTTCTCAAGTCACTGCATCGGTTAAAAGTCCCTCAATGTATTCACTACAAAGTCGTAGGCCTATTAGACTATTTTCTGACCTACAACGAACTTCACACTCCTCTCAGTCATTTTACATTCGTCAACTATAATTTGCCCATTCAACCGTCCAGGTCTGCTCTCTCGTCAGCATATCTTTCTCAGTCTCGGTCTCTTGTCTAATCCTCTTTTAAATTCAACAATCGCTTCCAAGCCAATATTGCACGAGCTCTTTGGGACGGACTCCCAAAAGACCGCATCTTGTACGGTCATCATCCATTGTCGCCATTTAATATAAACTCTAAAGCATCCGCTTGCATGATCCTCTGCTACATCCCACTCACGACTGAAAACTGAACTATTCAGGCAATCCCATCCTGATTCTACTTCTGCACTATCATCAGTCACACGACCACAACCATCACAGATTACCACCGTACGGTACATCACCCTGCTGTCTCCTCGACTGGACCTCATCGGATTCAGACGTGGCACCGGAACGAGCAGGGCAGTTTGGCTATTGCGGACTTGATTTGATATTGCGCCGGTGAATAGGCTACAGGAGTGCAGGTCTATCGGACGTGACTTTTGTGCATGCATGGGCGGTGAGAAATTCCAAAGATTTGACCTACATTAAATGACATTGACAAATCACGAAAAGTTTATATCCGCAACTTTCAGAACGTGCCTACGCATCTGATGAAATTTTGTCACATGCACGCAGATCCTTCGATAAACAAGTAGGTCGTCTGCGATTACCGGAAGACAGATTAATTACTGCTAAAGAGGCGTCTGAACCGACGTTTGCAATTTAATTAACTTTTCTGCTAAATATGCATCTGGACATATAGACTATGTTAGCAGATCAGATTAATTAACCTAAATTTCTGCTAAAGAGACATCTGGACCAAGGTTAATAGATTGATTAATAAAACTTTTCTACTAAGCCTGTGCCTACGATTGAAATAAACCTTTCTACGTAACGACTCAAACTAGTAGGCGTTAGTATAGGATGTTATTCTAGTCGGTCTAAGCAGTTGTTTCGCTATATATAGGCCTATGCCAGTGACGAGAAATGTTTGCAGAATTGAACGACAGGACAAAAGATGACTGTGAGTAATCTCATTTCCTTCTTACTAGTATACATTTACTTGTTTAATACTATTATGATCAAAGCTCGAGGGTACGTACCATACGTATTCTATTTTGTGAAAGGTACGTACGTATTTTAACGTACCCTATTTTAGGGTACGTAAACAAAAATAAAATACGTTAACCTCGTCATTGCTCATTATAAGAATGTTCAATTTAATTTAAACAAACAATCACAGCCAAGAATACAGCGTAGTGAATTGCTGCAATGCCATTGTAGGTCTATGTTTATCCAGCACTTAATGCACTGATTAATGCCAGTTAGTCGGCTAAGTTCTGCTGCAGCACTTAAAAGTCAACTCCAAGGAAAAGGTTGAACAGTTGCATTCAATTAATTATAACAGAAGAATTTATCGAATTAAATTTTACTGCTGTGCTACCGGAAATACCGATTTCAATTACGTATATACTATATACGTTCTCCACTGGCTTCCACTCAAGCAGCGAATTGAGTATAGGATATCTACTCTAGTCTGGCGCTGCATGCTAGACCTTGCTCCTGCCTATCTTTGTGAGCTTTGTAGCCCTACTCTTAGTTCTCACCCCTTCCGCTCCCTTCGTTCGACTGAACAAAGTCTACTCTCAGTACCTTTTGCTCGAACTTCCACTATGCAGAACCGTGCTTTCTCGGTGGTGGGACCCTCAACCTGGAATGGTCTTCCTCTGACCCTCCGCTCTCTTTGTAAAAATCCTTCTCAGACTTTCCTCTCTCATCTTAAAACAGTTTTATTTGGCCGCGCTGAGGTTGGGAGCGCCTCTGAGTAGCCCCCTTGAAGAGGCGCTATATAAATGCATATAATGAATGAATACTATTCCGTTGACTGCATGTATAGGCCTACGTACATGTAGGCTATTGGTCGCCGAGCAAGCCACAAACAAAATTTTCGTGCACATGTAACTATGGTACGTATCATACGCGTATTGTATTTTTTGAAAGGTAGCCTACGTACGTATTTTAACGTATTCTATTTTAGGGTACGCGTACCCTCGAGCTATGATTATGATAAAAGTTAACAGCGACAAGATCAGATCCGACTTAGACTTAATTTATAAAGCTCTCTACTTCACCTCAAAGAGCAACTCTTATATTTCAATGTAGTCCCAGTCTCAAATGATATACTTCTCGTCTGCTTAGGCTAAATTTATTACAAGAAGGTGACCAGAACAATTTAGGCAAGTTAAGTCATCTGCCTTCTCGATCAATGTTAGACTAATAACTTGTAGAGATTGGAATTCAGCAGTGATAAACTTTGATATATGTATATATCAAAGTCACTGTATGTACATGGTGGGCCATAAAAAAGACCCCCACATTATGGACAGATTTTATCAAAATATTTCAAACATAACAGGTTATATCACTTTTAGTGAGACTATACCCACTGTTTTTTTGAAGATTCAAAAACGTGATGCAGCAAAAAACAGCAAAACACGATTTATTAAGTCCCATCTCAAATAATTGTTATCAAAAAGGCTTGATGTTGCCAGATAGTCATTATTATAGTCATTTAAAGAAGAAACAGGGTACCAGCGTAGCTCCACCTCACTGTGAAGTCACTTGGCAAGATGACGATCAAGTTGGTAAATAAGGAATCTGTCAGTTTAATAATTTTGCTGTTAAAGCAATAAAATTGACATATCTAACAATTGAAAATGGCCAAGGTGTCATTGACAGACAAAATGTGTATTCATAAACTTCATGAGCAAGGTCCTTGAAATATAAAGCTTCGAGCACCGCTTACTCTGATAAACAGTGAGAGTGCAGAAATTAAGAGTTAAGCTGAGAGTTGATAATTTTGCGTAGACGAAAGGAGATCGGCTCGATGTCACTGGTTCTGGTCTCATTGAGAAAGCCAATGGTCCAAAATCTCAGGATTTGAACCCGATGGTTTGATGATCAATTTCGAAGAACTATGCTGGTGGAGAAATACCACAATCTGCAACAAAACCAAGAGCGATAAGAGAATTGATCGTCGCATTGGAGTTGATATGGGAAGATTTAGCCTATCTTTGAAACAGATCAACAAGGCCATCAAAACCTTTACAAAGAGACTCATTACAAGTTTGAACCAGCGGCGCCCGCAGGATTTTTTTTTGTACGCACAGAAATTTTCGAAGGAGGGGCGAACATTAAAAAAAATTTCGTTAGGTCGCCGAAAAAACTTAAGACTTTTTTTGTAGTCAGCTAAAATTTCCCAAAAACATACCTTTTCTATCCGCCGAAAAAACTGATGACCTTTTTTTTTTTTTTTTTTTTAGTCATCAAGCTGAAATTTTTCAAAAACATACCTTTTCTATCCTCGCGCTGTACGCACTTACCTATGTGCGTACGTCTACGGGCGCCGCTGCTGTACGCACTTGCGTAAGTGCGTACGCCTGCGAGCGCCCCTGGTTTGAACACTGGTGGTGGACACATTGAACACAAGTTGGGAAGCACTGTCAAGTTCATTTGTTAACAGTTATTGGAGGGATAACTTAATAAAAGTGTTTTTTGCTACTTTTCGCTGTGTTACGTTTTCGAATCGTCAAAAAACAGTGGCGGTCTCACCAAAGTGACATGACTTTTATTCTGCTTGAAATATTTTAATGAAATCTGGCCATCACGTGTAAATATGAATTGTCTTTGAGCCGGTAAAATTGCATTTAGAAATTCTTACTTCGGGCCTAGATATTGTCAAAAAAACTGCAGGAATTTTTTATGGCCTACCCTGCAGTATATATCAATAGTTTAAAATCAATATATTTATATAGTTTAGTTTTCATCGTTAGTGGATTGTAGCAGAGTAGAATGCAAGCGGAGAATAAATGGCGAGAATGGAGGATGACCATATATAATTATATATAAACATTATATATATATATAATAGTCCTACAGCTATTGATATAATTATATGCATTGTTCGTACTAATGTTCACCATTTTCAACAATAAGCGTATATTCACGATGCTATTATTGAACAATTGTAGGACGTTGTACACCAACTTCCTGGCGCATGTCATCCGGGTCTCGTGATAACAGTCGATGGCTTCATTCCATGTGATTGCGTCAGGTAAGACTAAATACCTGTAGTAGAAATGTTCAAACGCTTATATTTTAAGTGCAAGTACTTTCATGTATAGGTCTCAAGTTCGAGATTGAGTACGAGTACTTTAGTCCAACGTACTTTGGTTTTGGATATAGGCCTAATATGAATGCAAGTAGGCTACTTAGGTTAGAAAACAAATGCACGCGGCTACTGCAAGAGGATGGAGATAGTTTTTCTGTAATAACTATACAAATAAATTAGACATGTAATTTCTCTCATAATGTGGTATTACTCCTCTCATAATGTGGTATTACTCCTCTCATAATGTGGTATTATTCCTCTCATATATGTAATGAAAGTAATGTGGTATTACTCGTGCGCTCATTTCGAGTTGCTCTCGAGAAATATTAACTATAGCTTGTGACCTATTCATGCCAACTAAAGTGCCATTTCTCTAAGCCACTTGATCCATTGTCTACCATTTGCCACTTGATATATAACTGGTCCACCCTTAATACCTTTCAACAGGGCTACACGACGTCGCAATTTCATTTAATAAATAAACCATAATTCTAAATAAGTAATTCCACCTCAGATTCCATTTATGACTAGCCAGTAATTAGTGCCACTTGATGCACCATGGTATAGCAGCGCAAACATCAAGTCACATTTTTAACATACCACTTTAGTAGGTATAACACCACTTGATATACCAATTCAATCCATCCATCAGAGGGAAATGGATGGAAGGTTCAAGGGTATACCCTACTGGTTGCACTCTGGCACGAAGAGGGCATGCGCGGACGCGGTATCGTTTCCCACTACCACCGTTCTAAAGATCGATTCAACCTTCCATTCGCCAGATGCATTTTTAAAACGAACAGTAGAACGTAATGAGAGCCTTTCATGAATGCCAAACAGTTAAGTTTGTTTCCTGTAATGACTTGTGATCCTCCGTTCATATACTACATGTATGAATCGAAATCCTACAGCTTAAAATTAAATGAACCTATTATCATTATTATTATAATCTATTATTATCTATTATTATTATTGTTATTATTATTATTGTTATTATTATTATTATTATTATTATTATTGTTATTATTATTATTATTATTGTTATTAGGCCTATTATTATTGCATTGAAGCATTTTTCTTAAATGCCCAGAGGTAGTCCTAAGAAGATTCCTAAGAGATTTCAACATTTTATACAAATTTAGGTGGTATTGTTGTTGTTGTTGGTGGTGGTGGTGGTGGTTGTGGTAGTAGTAGTAGTAGTAGTAGTAGTAGTAGTAGTAGTAGTAGTAGCAGCAGCAGCAGCAGCAGTACTAGTAGTAGTAGTAGTAGTAGTAGTAGTAGTAGTAGTAGTAGTAGTAGTAGTAGTAGTAGTAGTAGTAGTAGTAGTAGTAGTAGTAGTAGTAGTAGTAGTAGTAGTGGAAGTAGTAGTAGTAGTAGTAGTAGTAGTAGTAGTAGTAGTAGTAGTAGTAGTAGTAGTAGTAGTAGTAGTAGTAGTAGTAGTAGCAGCAGTGATGTAGTCGAGTCCACCTGAGCCGAGACCGAGTCCGAGTCCAGCTAAGCCGAGTCCGAGTCGAGTCCGAGTCCAAAGGGGTTCGAGTCCGAGTCCGAGTCCGAGTCATTAAGGATCGAGTCCAAGTCCGAGTCCGAGTCCAGTAACACCAAAATTCACTGAAACACTCAATAGGCCTATTATGGCATGGAAACATATCGATACTATTATATGCAAAAAAATTAATGTAGGCTAATTTATCCAATTTGAACTATGAAAATACTGAATATTACCACCCATACTCTTAAAGTAAATGTTAGTAGTCTTTGGTATAGGGAAATGGGGTCCATCCACTGTGTCAATATCATCTGCCCTCCAATGCACTAGCACAGACCAACCAAGTGCTACGACATTGCCTGCATGTTGCAGTCGATAGTAGGCATATCTGATCTATTCATGGAGATGTAAATAAACATCTGCGCCCGGTTCTAAGATCAGAGGAGTTCTAATAGCCACCACTGCCCACCAGCCACAAATAGCCAATACCCACAATAACCACAATTATGATTTGTTTTATCCATAAACATCTAGATAAATTGGCAGTCTATCTGATCGGTATTATATTAATGCCAAGTTTATTGAGGTGTCAAAATATCAAATTCGATTTCGACCGTATAAATGCCATGAATGCCTGGTTAATGGTTGTGTTGAAATGAAATGTATGGGTTTAACGACTCTTTTCCATTACGAAGATGATATCAGCGTCGACTCCACGTTTATATTGCGACCGAGTAACCCGCAGTATGTAAAGATCCGACCGGGGAATCGAACCCGCTCCGCTGGCGCGGCGAGCGGGCTACAACCCACTCGGCCACCCAGGATCCTCGAATGGTTGTGTTTGTGTATGTAGCCTATCTATAAGCTCAAGTTCAAATATTTCCAAATGCCCCTCCCGTAACCCCACACCGACCATACATCAAATACACTTGTAATTAACTCCGCTCGCTCTGTGGTCAGAGGTGCCCAGCCATCCGTCACATTACTTTAGTGTCAAGTTAGGACAATTATGTGTAGGCTACAAAGGCTCCATTGTTTGATTTGAATGATCAAGAAAGCAGACCAAATGTCTGAATTGGTCGTGGCAATTCACAATAGCTTATTCCACGGAGAATTCGTGACTCGGAGACCGAGTCACCGAGTCAAATTTCGAGTCCAGGGCTTCGAGTCCGAGTCCAAGTCCGAGTCCTGACAGTCCGAGTCCAAGTCCGAGTCCGAGTCCGCAGAAAATCGGTCTCGAGTCGGACTCGAGTCTTTTGCCGGACTCGAGTACTACATCACTGAGTAGTAGTAGTAGCAGTAGTGGTAGTAGTAGTAGTAGTAGTAGTAGTAGTAGTAGTAGTAGTAGTAGTAGTAGTAGTAGTAGTAGTAGTAGTAGTAGTAGTAGTAGTAGTAGTAGTAAGCTATATTTAAACCGAAAATAATGATACGTTGTAGTAGTAGCCTACCTCGGGAAAAGTAATTCATTCCACATTAATACCCTGAAACTAACTTTAATATTATCCATCACAAGAGGATAGGTATCATGAATCTGGCGCATAAGAAATATCATCATTTTAGGTGTACACTGTGGTGTGTTCATCTGTGATGGGATTTTCACACAGCTGTGCTCTAAATAAAAAACTTAATGGTCCAATCAATGTCCTAAATCAAATCAAGATCGCAAAGAAAAGAGGTTAAAATAGAGACTTAGATGTGATGATATAATTATTTCAAATGCTAATTTTCAATTTTTTTCTTTCATTCGTGCGTTTTCCCCATCTATCCACCTATCTATCCATCCATTTAACACTCCATTCATTTGTATCCATCGATTCATCCATTTATCCCATCCATCCATTGATACCATATCCAACTGTCGATCTAATCAAATATACACTAGCTTGAATTCATTAATATTTATAATTTCCTTTCAGATTCTCCATCAACCTATCGACTACACCCAATTTCCTCGGCGGTGAAATAGCCCTTCATGTCAATCCCCGTTTCGACGAGTGTAACGCCCTTGTTTTGAACTCTTTCGAGAGGTGCGGATGGCAGACAGAGGAACGTAATGGTCCTGCTCTACCTATCCAGAAGAATGCCAACTTCCAGTGCACGATTACGTCGTTCCAAGACAAGTTCCAGGTAGGCTATATATCGCGCACTTTCTAAGCAGTGCAGCTACCGTTCACCAACTAACACTTCGTCATCATCCATAACTGCTTAACAAAAGCATTAATTTTATAGGTGCGCTTTCACAAGAAAATTTTTAAAAATATGTCAAGTTTGATGGATGTGTGGCATTGTATTGGCATTCGTGAACGATATATACATTCTTCCATATATGCCATATACAATATACGTATACATTCATACATTCATACTATACCCCGCAGTCGATCGAGTTGATCGATCGAGTCGATCATAACTCGGCCAAGTCGAGTCGATCGAAAAATCGTCGACTCGATCGACTTGCAAGTCGAGTCGATCGTGAGTCTTGCCAAGTCGAGTCGATCGAAAAATCGTCGACTCGATCGACTTGCAAGTCGAGTCGATCGTGAGTCTTGCCAAGTCGAGTCGATCGAAAAATCGTCGACTCGATCGACTTGCAAGTCGAGTCGATCGTGAGTCTTGCCAAATGGAGTCGATCGAAAAATCGTCGACTTGCAAGTCGAGTCGATCGTGAGTCTTGCCAAGTCGAGTCGATCGAAAAATCGTCGACTCGATCGACTTGCAAGTCGAGTCGATCGTGAGTCTTGCCAAATCGAGTCGATCGAAAAATCGTCGACTTGCAAGTCGAGTCGATCGTGAGTCTTGCTAAGTCGAATCGATCGTTGTTTCATCTACTCGACCCGACTTATAAATATTTTACTTAGCCTACTATTTCTTGAAGTCTCAAAGTGACCTATTATATACAGTTTTTGCACACAAGTTCAGCTAACGAACCTTTTGGCAGCTGTCGATTTCGTGTTAGTGGAACTGTGAAAGTTGACTATTATAATAGACGTGCGTTTTCGATTTGAATTGAACGAATAGGCCTATAGGGTAACAGAAGCGAATAAAAAAAATTTGAAAGGGTGGACAAAATTTGTGGTCTTGAACCGACAGAAAATTTCCTTGGTCTTCCGCCGAAAGAATCTTTTTTTAGTCTTTCGCCCAAAAAACTTCTAAAAACCCGTGGCGACTTTGGTTTTTTAAAATCTGATGACTTTTTTTAGTCATGTGCTAGGCCTACTTTCTCTCACCTTCCTGTTCCCGTTGCGTTGATTTACAGCTTAATTCTTGAAACCTGATGGAGGGAGGGACCACGTCATATGCGAATCTCGGAATGGGGTGGGGCATGGCCGGATTGGCCCCTTCCTTGGATCCGCTCCTGAATGAGCATGATACAGATCTACTATTATATGCCTGTATATGCAAGTCATGTAGATGCTAATTTTGAGAATATAAAAGGAGACCTTTTATGACGTCACTTCAATTATGATACAATTCTACAATTAAATAAGTTCACTGAGAAAACGAAATTAGGCCTATTGTGACGTCACTTCGATCAGGGCACAGATCTGCCGTCACATTATTTCATTAATGTTGAGAATACAGAACTAGGCCTATGCCTATTGTAACGTCACTCTGATTATGATGCAATTTTGCTATTATATTATAATTAAGTTCACATCAAGAATTAAAAAAACAGCGCCAATTGTGACGTCACATTGATTATGATACAAATGTACCAGACCTATTATGGAAGTGCATTTTGAGAATATAAACAAGGTCTAGTGTGACGTCACGTCGATTATGAGACAAATGTACTATTATAGAAGTGCATATTGAGCATATAAACAAGGTCTATTGTGACGTCACTTCGATTATTATACAGATCTACCAGTATGTTATGTTCGTTTTGCGAATATAAAACGGGGCCTTTTATGACGTCAGTCACGTCACTTCTATTATAATACAATTCTACTATTAAATAAATTCACTGGAAAAAACGAAATTAGGTCTATAATTGTGGCGTCATTTCGATTATGATACAGATCTGCTGTCATATTATTTTATTTTCATAATACAAAACTGGGGCTGTTTAAATGCAACATCGCTCTGATTATTATACAAATCTACTATTATACGTTCAGTTTGAAAATATAAAACTAGACCCAGTGTGACGTCACCTAGATCATGATACAGACATACTATTAAGAAAGTTCATTTTGAGAATGAAATAGCCCTATTGTGGCTAACCTCGATTAGGATAATGATCTGTTATTATAGAAGTACATTTTGAGAGTATAAACTAGGCATATTGTGACTAACTTCAATTATTGCACAGATCTACCGTAATAATTATTGAGTTTCGTTTACATAATCTAAAACGAGGCCTATTGTGACGTCACTACGACTACAGTTCAAATCTATAAATTCACTGAGAATACGAAATTAGGCATATTGTTACGTCACGCAGATTTATGACACAGATCTACTATCGTATAATTTCATTTTAAGATCATGTAACTGCAGAGGTGAGCAAGAGACAAAACTAGGTCAAGTCGACGCGAAGTCGATCGAGTCGATCGTCGGCCGAGCCAAGTCGATCGAGTCGTAGAAAGGTCGGCGAGTCGACGAAGTCGATCGAGTCGATCGTCGGCCGAGCCAAGTCGATCGAGTCGTAGAAAGGTCGGCGAGTCGACGAAGTCGATCGAGTCGATCGTCGCACGAGCCAAGTCGATCGTAGCCCACGACTCGATCGACTGCGGGGTATAATTCATACTATACATAAAGAAGACCATGCCACGTTTGATGCATGCATGTCATTGTATTTGCATTCGAACATGATTCATGCTTCCGTATATACCACATAAATACTTTCATACATACATACATGTACATGCATTCATACATACACACTCACATACGCACATGCATACATGCATATAGACTACATGCATACATACATACATACATACATACATACATACATACATACATACATACATACATACATACATACATACATACATGCATATATGCATGCATACATACATACATACATACATACATACATACATACATACATACATACATACATACATACATACATACATACAATACATACATACATACATACATACATACATACATACATACATACATACATACATACATACATACATGCCCACATACATACATACAATACATACATGCACACGTGCATACCTAATAACCGACATACCTATATATACATGAAAAGACACGTATGCACAAATATACACATTGTGACATTCTTATATGGCAAAATATGTTCACACCATTTTTTATCATAGCCTACTGTCTCTCTAGAGAGTGTAATGGTGCTAACTCCATTGCTAAATGCAAATCTTGTATTTGTATAGATGTGGACTGTTGAGACGAAGTTAGCGTCTTGTAAATAAGCATCGAATATGTTATCGACAGATGGATAATAATTATATAGATTGAAGTTGCCGTTGTGGCAATAGTCGAGATTTGAACCTCGGTTGAGATATGGATTTTCCTGCTTTGACCTCACCAACCATCTTTCAGCTAAGTGAATCGCCCTTAGCACCAGAGACGACGGTGGCGACAACTTACTCTCGACGCGAAGACCAACGCGGCAAGACAGTGCACAATGTATCTGGGTAAATCTATATATACCCGTGCATTTACATGTAGGACTCGGTAGGAGTCGAGAGATATTTAAAATAATCTGATTAAATGCATGCTTCTGTTTCTCTGTTGGCAGGTTGCTTTCAACGGACAGAACTGCTGGGAGTTCCGTCATCGCTTTTGTCAGGACAGAGCGAACTGGCTAATCATACGCGGCGTTCAAGTCTGCAACGTCAATTTCGGCTGCTAGCCTGCAGATGGCACCTGTTTCCGCTGATAACCGGTCTATCAGCATCTACGGCTTTATTTCGGCTAACAACAAGCCTAATATTAATATGGCTCAACGTTCTTAAACATAATTTAGCACAGCAGTTTAACTGACAATGAATTTTGTATTTTAAAAAATATGATGATGCACATAATATTATAGCCTACTTTTCGTCCAATATAGCAGCATTCTTATTATTATTTTTAGAAATTGTCATGAACAAAGCATATCCTGTGCAACGCTCTTGCATCTAAACTTGAGCGTTTGCTATTGACACTATTATTATTATTATGTTCCCAGAACTGCACTCAGACAGCTGTGGCAGATAATGAGAGAGGTGAATATGAACCAGTTGGGTCACTACTGCAAAGTTCCCCTACTTACTATTATGTTCATAGAACTGCAGTAGGCACCTACTTCAGTGTGGCTGAGGTTCATATATAGATGTCAGGTAGGCTATACCTAGCAACTTCAATGACAAGTATCAAACCACAATATATTATTATGTCCGTATCACATGCAGACAGAAGTTATACGACCAAATTTAATCTATCAGCTTAATTGTCAACATGGACATACGATTCAGAAAAGTTTAGTATACTATACAGGGAATATAATAAACGCTGTCTCTGTAATTTATATTGCAAAGTGTGTCGTATCATATATTGTTAAGGTAAATGTTACCTGTAATACTATAATAAAATTACTGCTGCTCATATAATTATGGGCCATTCCACGGTATTGGAGTCCATGAAGGGTCGATAAAAAATATTGGAATTATAAATTGTTATTAATTTCTGTTATAGCTAGTTGGTTCTTGTATAAGATTCCAAAAGAATTTGTCTTTCTGCACTTATCGTTTTGTGTCGACTTTGCTTCAAAGTGGCAAATTTGATTTTTTGCGTTACGGACTCTACATGCAATTTTTAAATGCTAAATTTCTAATGTAAATCCAATGTCGAATATTTTTAGCTGGACATCATGACCATGGTGAGAGTAAGAGATAAATACTTCGTGATCAAAAATTCACCTCATCTTGTGTCCAGATTTGCTCGGGCAAAACATGAGTTGTAGAGTCCGTAACATTCTGGGGCTTCTGATTTGTTTTGGAGGCATTTCGAATTGAGCAGCAAACTTGTTATCTCTATTCCTCTGATTCCCCATTGTAGGCTACTCAGTAAGCATAGATTACTTTTCCTAATGTTGCTTTAAAATTTTTTATGCGAAGTTGAATATCGTTACGGACTCTACAAAAAGCGTTACGGACTCTACCAAGGACAAATTCAGCTCATGAGATAATGGCTAAAATTGCCAGAAATTATGCATGGAAGCTAAACATTCAACATGCATCTTGTTTAAATGATTCCTTTTATTCATCACTTTCTAAGCTACCATGTGGAAAGCATGGAATTAGTCAACAACTTTAAGACATTTAGAAATTTTATTTAGCTGACATCTAACACACATAAATCAACATAATTTATAGCATGATGTATTTATGTGTTTTATTATATATTCATTGCATTTATATTGATTTATAAACACTGTTAAAACAAGGTTACGTATAATCAATAATTTAAATGAATAGTAGGCCCATGCTAGTTAATTTTCCTCGATTATTCATAGAAATGGTGGAAACAGTTAAAGAGCATGTGGAGAGCACAGGCAGAAAGTCTACAACAATGTACTTCATGTCATGGAATCTGCACCTACTTACAGAATCATATTCAAGTACCAGTACTTACAGAATCAGAATCATGATTTTTTTTCAGACCATGAGCTGTATATGTTCAAGAAAGCAAGAGTTTATAAGTGTTTAACTCAGAGCAAGTCTAGGGCGAGAGCACCACGAGAAGCGGATGGTGCTCCTCAACCTTCTAAGTAAACCAGATTTTTGCACTGGATAAGGTGTAAAAATTTGTTTCTCTAAATTTTGGTCCATGTGCCCAGAAGAAGACTAGTGCTAACTCAAACAAGACTAAGCTACAAAGGTGAATACTGCATGTTGTGAATGACAATTTGGGCAATCTGCTCTACTTTCCAGACAGAATTGACCAGTTATTGATATATATATATATATATATATATTCGTTTATTGACATTCAATCTGACAGACCGCAGAACGATTACCGGTACAAGTTATACGAAATACGGCAAGCTTCACACGACACGCAGGTCGGCTCGGTAACTTAACACTAATGACCTAAGTGCTGGAACGCTCCTGATTCGGCCAAGCCAGGAGTGGGAGGAGCCATTTTATTTTCAACAGACCCGAGGCAAACAACACAACAGAAAGCGCCACTGGCAGCTGACAGAAAATTCAAATAAATGTTTGCCCTGAGCGAGGCTTGAACCCGGGTCGCGATAATGACTCTCAGTTTATCGACCAGCGCTCTCTCCACTGAGCAATAAATAATGTTGATAACATGGAATTATTATGGAATGACCAGATTGTTGAAAAGCTATGCACCTGCAGCAAAAGATGAAAGAGGTCTTTTTAAGTTCATTGACCCTGTGACTAGTGTTACAGAATGACCTAAGCTTCTGAAACATTAAGAGCTTCAACATAACAGATCTTTGAACTGTACAAGCATTCCATTGATTGTTGGTGACAATAAAACACCATATTTGTTCAATTTGAGCTCTGAAACTTCCCGTAGTACCTTGCAAGCAATTGAAATGATGAAAATAATTGCTATAAAAAGTATAAATTAACTGTTTTCATGGATATTAATCAGTTTTTGTATATGATCCATAACTGTAGAGTCCGTAACGTAGAGTCCGTAACGCATAGTGTGTTCATTAAGTGAGTGCTCAACATCAGTACTTATCCAAAAAAGAAATGCAATTATGACTATATCAACAGAAATGGCTGGCAAATCTAAGGTTGTGTCTCAAAAGAATTTGTATATTATAATTTCACAGGAAATCAAGATAGTTCAGCCATCAAAAAAGTTCAGGGAACTTTTCTGTAGAGTCCGTAACGCAAACATTTTAATTCACCAAAAATGATACATCACAGCCAGCAAAGTCTAACTAATACCAAACTAGTCTATGATTGAAGCGGCATCTGGGAAAAATATTTAAATAATTTAAACAGTTGTCATCTCTCTGTATGAGGGGCTCAAAGTCTCCGAAATGTAGAGTCCGTAACATTTTGAATACCGTGGAATGGCCCTTATATAATCAATGTTAACTAAACTCTTCATAAATTAAAGAAATTCTGTGTACAAAATCAGGATTAAATACCAGTACAGTAAGTCTCTGTGTGCATTTTATGTGTTCGCTAGATTAGGCATATCTCTTAATCGTCGTGAGTTTGCGTTTGAGATCGCATAGTTCATTTAAAAACATCGGAAATGCCGGGGTTTTCACTCTAGTATAGCTTCACATTCCTTCAGGTCGATGGTCGAGTGGTACTGGCAGATCCCGTCTGAATTGAAAAACTCGTCCTCTACCCCTATGCCTATTTACAGCCTAAAATGTTAGTTCTATATGTTATCGTTATTCTTAAGGTGGCTCTCAAATTCGTTATGTTGAGTAAGCTCAATGATCAATGCTTTCATCGAACCCGATAAATATGAACGGCAACGGAACTGTTGCTGGCACATCAAGAGGCGACTGGAACAGATCAAATGCATTTCTATGACCAATCAGTCATCGGGTATTTTAATTAAAGAGGTCATAAGTCAACGAGTCCGTAAGACAATTTACGAAAACTACTAGACAATTAAATCGAAACAAATAAATCTATGCTGATGCATCAGATCTGTCTATAATCAAAGCAAGTCACCGAATTTAATTTACTTTCATAAATATTTTCTGGCGAAGTAATTTACGTCAATCCTCTTTTCGGAGAGAAGAGGTAAAGTGTCCTCAAGCACTCAACTTTCAAAGCGGATCCAATTCAATTCAATTCAAACTTGCTTACAGGATTGTTATATGGGATTACCGCCGCCAACTTCGCCAAGTCTATGTTTGCTAAGCATAAAAGTAAATCTGGCTGAGTATAGTGGCCCAAACGCGTCGGCATAGACTACATAGGCATGCGTGGTCGTGCGTGTGTCGTTCAATGTCACTCAAGACATCTGACATTTAGTAACTTATTGCAACAAGTATAAGGCTACAACAGAATTATAAAAAGAGAGCATAAAATTTTATAAGATTCATAAACTGGAGTTACAAATAGCTTGTATACATATGGTGCCATTTGCGTAGGCGTGCGTAGGTGTAGCCCAGGGGTCTCAAACACGCGGCCCGCGGGCCGCATGCGGCCCGCGAACCCGATTAATGCGGCCCGCGAACAGCCTCCTGGCTTTTGATTTTTCAAAATTATAAATCGGTTTAAAAGAATTTTGCAGTTCTTTTACGATTTGAACCTAGGTTTAAATGCTTTCTACTCCTTTTGCTGCAAATATTATAGGCATAGTATGTAGATGGATTTAGTGGACCTTCAATGCGATGCAACCCCGAAGCAGAAGTATGCTACAGCGAAGTTTTATGCCGGTGTCGCAAAATGGAGTATCTCCGTAATAATTGTGTCTCCCCAGATGATGAGATGTTGAAAAATGTCACTTCCGCGTGTGTTTATTTTTGCAAAATTAATTAACTTCCATTTGCTTGGTTTTGAACAATGACACTAACAGGTAGGCCCATGTTTATTCCTATAATTTCGGTGACTTGGTTTAGAGGACTTAGAACATTTAGAACTCTTAAGAAAGCTCAAAGTCTCTTGGCTTAATTAAATCCGAGTTGAATTACTCTGAACATTGCTTTGGATACCTAAAAAATTGGTCATTTTAAATTTTGATTACAGCATAATTTCTTCAATTATAGCGCCCACGCATTTTCGATAATTGGGACAGAATGGTTTTTCAATTTTGTTTGTAGTACCATTATAGTTACACTCAAAATATAATAATATTATGTGAATTTTACAGGATTATATCACCATTGCAGTATTGTGTGCTGCAATGACATATAGGCTAACTAATTATATAGTTTCACGCGCACGAGAATATTTTTATGTTGCGGCCCGCGAGTCATTAAAAATTTCAAATGCGGGCATTATGCGGCCCACATGCTGACTTGAGTTTGAGACCCCTGGTGTAGCCTATAGTATACGTTGGCTATAGCGTATAATAGCACTTACACTATTATGCAAGTCCGCCCACGCACTTGCTTTGCTATATATGGGCATGAGACAAGACAATTTGTGTTTTCGACGATCAATCGGCAGGACGAAAAATGGCTACACCGGTAAGTGATCTCACTTCCTTCATATACTGCTTCTCTCAAATATTTAATATTATAGTGCTCGGACCATGGGTATCTTCCTGCTTCACAAAGGCGACCTGTCGTTTTCCCACCCTCAAGAAACCTAACTTGGATCCAAATCTGTGTCTAAACTACCGCCCCAATTCTAACCTCTTTTTCATTTCTAAGACTCTTGAACAGCTTTTCTCCCAATAACTGATTCCTTATCTGAAACAGTCTGGCCTTCTCCTTCCCAGCCAATCGTGCTTCATGGCTCATCACTCCACTGAAACTGTCCTGTTCTCTCTACTTTCTGCCATCTATTCTGCCGTTGACAGAGCTGAACTTACCCTGCTGATTCTTTTCGATGTCTCTGCCGCCTTTGGCATGGTTGACCATGACATTGCACTGCAGCCAATAATTTATAAAGTTCGCAGTCGGCGAAGGAGTCGAGTTCACTGCGGACCTTACATATTTTGACGTCTGAAATTTGGTCGAATGCAGCGGGTCTCGAGTCATGACAGACGCCATCTTAGGAAATAGAGACTTACAACTGCCCCAGAACGGGAGAAAACCTATTCACGGAGTAAAGAGTTGTGCCTGTCCCATGATCAGCGTTTTAAGCCGATACTCCAGCGTATTCGTAGACCAGATTTAATTTGGGAATAAGATACGCCGGTGCTTTAACTACGGCCCTGAACAATAACCCAGCGATGCATTTCTTCAGAATTATCAATAGTCTCTGTCTGCCCCTCCTGTCTGTCTGCCTGTCTGTATGTCTCTCTTTCTCTGTCTCTGTCTGTCTGTCTGTTAGTCTCTTTTTCTCTGTCTCTGTCTGTCTGTCTGTCTGTCTGTCTGCAAGTCTCTCTTTCTCTGTCTTTGTCTGTCTGTCTCTCTCTGTCTCTTTCAGCATACTATTGAAATATGCACTGTCCATCCTCCTATAATTATAATCCATTTATTATAGTCTACCGTGTTTATTTACCTGTATATAATTTTGACAATTCACCTAAATGAATAACACTCTACAGGACGTTGTACACAAACTGCCGGGTCCATGTCATCCGGGTCTCGTCATTACGGTCGATGGTTTCATTCCATGTGATTGCGTCCGGTAAGTATGGTAGAGATTTCAAGGTACTTAACGTTTACAGTATACGTAGCCTACGCACACGTGGATCCAAAGTACGAGTTTTAGTAGGCCTACATATATACCGACACTTCGAAACCATATACTACTGCAGTTTTATATACGCTATAAAAATGAATACAAGATCGTGTGTTGCAAATAAGGTTCACCGGGATTGTTCTTTTCTGCAACATGCAAGACTAAATCAATTAGATCTATGCGTTTTTCTCATCATATGCCGTAGGACACAAGCCGTAGTCATTTAGAGTCGCTGTTAAGAAATAAATAAACTCAACCGTCAATTGAACTCATTTCACGAAGTAATACTAAATCGATAGGTCTATAATATCACTGGTCAATCCTTTTTAACCATTACTGGGCCTATAGCCGACATTAGTAAACAATATCATTTAATAACGGCTGCCATAAGCCTATACGTATTACGTAAGAAAAAAATACTTCATAGGCTATATACCACTTCAGGCCAACCAGTGGATTATAATCACTACAATTCCAACTCAGACCAACCAGTAACTATACCGGTAACCACTTTATGCACCGTATTAGGGGCTTAACATTAGGTTATGCGTACATGTATATCTATTGTAATGTCTCACCATAACACACCAAGTGAGACCGCTTGATGAAGCATCAGTTGAACCATGCAGTAAGTAGATCTACTTAATACACAGTCTGAGGTCACTGAGGTTACTTACGTCACTTCATATCACACTTCAAGCAATCAATTATTAATGCAATTAAAAGTGTAAATATGAATTTCCATTGTGCCGCACAGAATTCCCAAAAGACGTAGGCCTAAGGTTTCTGACTTTAGGAATAGGCCCAACCGAATTTGTCTTTGGTGCGATACTCACACAGTTGTAGGCAACTGTGTAAATGTACAATCGAGATTACGACCAATTCAGAAATTCTATTTTGTTTTATGACTATTTCATCATCATTAGCATCATCATCATTAGCATCATCATCATCACCATAGTGATTTCCGCCAACCAATGTCCTAAAAAGTAAATCAAAGTTACAGAGCATATAGAGGCATCGATATAGAAACATAAATTTAAACGTAGCCTAATTCCATGTGTTGGTGGTGATGATTATGCTATTACTAATTACTTAGTTCGTTTAGTTTTCTTCTTCTCTTCGTTCGTTCATTCACTTTTCCATTCACCTACACATCTATCCATCCATTTATTAAAATAATCCCCGTATTCGATTAGTTACTAACTATTCTTAATAATTATCCTTTCAGCTTCTCCATAAACCTATCGACTTCACCCACTCTCCTCTGCGGTGACATAACCCTCCATGTCAATCCCCGTTTCGACGAGTGCAACGTTCTTGTACGTAACACTTTCGAGAATGGAGGATGGATGGTTGAGGATCGCTGTGGTCCTCCTGTACCAATCCAGAAGAATACCAAATTCCGATGCACGATTACGCCGCTTCATGACAAATTCCTGGTATGTATCGTGTATATAATATATTGGTAGGCTGTATAATATTATTATTTAGGCTACTAAGCATTGCAGTCAGGTTGCGTCTTGACAACCGTCTTCATCCATGTAGGCCTGGTTCTATAACAGGCTATTTGGCAAATGCATGCACATTGCCGCATTTTTACTGGAACAGACTGCAAGCGGAATTCCAATCACAAGTTGGCGAAGAATTGAAGCCTAACGAAAATTAGAATTTGCTGAAGAAGCGTATTCAAGTCCAGATGTAGGCTACAGTGCAACTTGGGTTGCTGTCCACCCGACAACCCCATCCGCGTAAATTGAATCTCTAGCCTGGCGAAAACCAGAGGCGGAGCTTTGTTGATGATGAATACGGCTTGACCAATAACTACTAACAAGCAATGGCCACTGCGGCGTTGCAGACCAAGCAAAGTCGTGTCTAAAAATAATTAGGAGGTAACTCTGATCCTAACCCAACCGCCCATTACGATTCACGACGCCTGATCCCAAACGACACCTAAGTCTCCGATACAAGAGTTGTGCTCAAAATTGAGCAATAAGGAATGTCAAAGTGAAAAATTACCTCTGCATAACGTTCGTCCATATCTGAGGTCATTTGTGCAAATTGTATTTATATAACTCTCAGGAGTCGAGATACTTAGAATGATATGAATTTTACATGTCTCTGTTTCTCTGTTCGCAGATTGCTTTCAACGGACAGAACTGCTGGGAGTTCCGTCATCGCTTGTGCCAGGACAAAGCGAACTGGCTCATTATGCGCGGCGTTCAAGTCTGCAACGTTAGTTTCGGCTGTTAGCCTGCAGATGGCGCCTGTTTCTGCCGATAGCCGGTGTGTCCGGTTCTACGGCTTTAATTCGGCTAACAGCAAGCCAAAAATTAATAATAATAGCTAAAGTGTCTTGGAACATAAATTTGTACCGTACCGCTTTTATATAACTAACAACTGAATATTTTATATTTAAAAACAATATTACGCATGTATACGGTACTTTTCGTCTGAAATTGCAACATTTCTATTAGTTTAAAAATTGTCGTTGACACAGCATGTCTTGTGCAGCGTTCCTGCATATGCATACTTGAACGTTTGCTATCAGCATTATTATTATTATTATGTACTCAGAATTGCACTCGTACAACTGTTGCAAATAACAACAGATGACTGTATAATGTGAACCAGTTGAGTCTTTAATTAAAATTTTCAGACTTACTAAGTTACTATATTAGGTTCACAGAACGTACAGCACTTCATCATGGCTGAAGTTTTTATATGTCCGGTACACTAAGCTACTTCAGTGCAGTAACCCGCAGCATGACAACTTATGTCCATAATATTATAGCAGACACAAGTTAGATTACCGAAATCAAGATCAACTTGCAATGGGCACACAACAATTGAATAACATTTACCGCAACAGAGAATTTAAACGTTATCTCGATAATTTATATTGCAATGTGTAGCAATGTAGGCAAATGCAATAGCATATATTTAATGGAAGCCAAATCTATTGTTGTCTGACACTGCAATAGAATTCCTGCTGCTACTAATCAACGTTAGCTATAGCTCTTCATAATTAACTGTTTAACGACCAGCTACATATAATTATATTCAATGCATTTTAGTACACACTGGTCGTTAAGGGGTTAAAGAAATTCTGTGTGAAAATCAAGATTAAATACTGCAAATTCAACTGTCTCACTGTGAATTTTTATATGTTTGCTATACTAGGCCTATCTCTCGATCTCCGAGAGTCTGCATTTAAGATCGTGTAGTTCATTTTACAAACAAGGGTAATGTCGGGCTTTTCACTCTAGTATCCTGACATTCCTTCAGACGGATGGTGAGTGGAATGGCGCGCCTACCTGTCCGGAAGTTGAACTGCAAGTCCAAAGTTCAAATGCGAGTCAACAGCGAATTTGGGTAAAAGCGAAGCCTCTAGCGGGAGTCTAGCCCCTCTGAACGCGACTTGACTTCTGTCAGCGCTTCTTAATTTCTTTATCAATGTGTCCACCACCAGTGCCAAAACTTCTTTTGAGTCTCTTTGCAAAGTTCTTGATGAACCAGTTGATAAATCTGACAGATTCTTTATTTATCAATTTAATCGTCATCTTGTTAAGTGACTTCTCAGTGACGCGCAGCTACGCTGGTACCCTTTTTCTTTTTTAAATAGTAATAATAATGATCATCTGGCAAAATCAAGGCTATTTGATACCAATTATTTGAGATGAGAACAAAAATTGTGTTTTTGTTAATTTTTTTGTTGCGTTTCGTTTTTGAATCGTCAAAAAACGGTGGGTGACCTCAATAAAAGTGGTATAACTTTTGTTCTGTTTGAAATATTTTGATGTGCAGATGTGAATTGTCTGTAAGCCTAAAAAATTTCATTTCGATATTCTTACTTTTGGCCAAGATATTGGCCAGAATAATTAGATTGGTTTTTGTTGCTTTTTCTTGCGTCGCGTTTTTAAATAATCAAAAAACGATGGGTGACCTCACTAAAAGTGGTTTAACTTTTGTTGTGTTTCAAATATTTTGATGAAATCTGACCATCATGTGCAGGCCCGGCCCTAGGAATTGCGGGGCCCGAGGCAGCAAGGAATAGCGGGTCCTCAACCAAAACTTTGCGCAATTGACTTTCTATCAATTGCCTACCGTACTGAGAATACCATAATGTAGGCCTATGCAAGTAACGAAAATCAAACTAAAATTGGTAATAATGTAGGCCTGTAAGAAATGCAAAGCAGGATCTTAATACTAACATTCAGTATGAAAGCAATAATTAGGCTGTTTCATTTCCTTATTTCTGACATCTGAAACGCGATACCAATAATTAAAGTATTTCAACGACCTTCTAATTGAAAGATTGGTAGTCACTATAAACAATATCGTGGGTTCTATAACTTCTATCTCATAAAACATTTATATTCACAAGCAAATCTTGTGAGTATTAATGTATGCAAAATCCGTAATAAGTTCATAGTCCAAATCGTTAGCAGCAGCATTTTACATTGAAAAAAATAGCGAGGCCTACTGAGCCGTTCTTGAAACATCGTTAATCGCATGCAGGCCTAGATCAATTTGAGCTTTTTTCTCTTTTGGTTCCCACTTTAAGATTTTCTGTTAAAATGAAGAATTTGTTGGGTAGGCCTATCCTCTCAAGTAAAATAATTAATTTGGCTTAATAGAACAGTTTAAATAAAAGAAGAAATTGTTAAATTGAAATTAGCAAACCTTTGCAATTGTGATGTAGGCCTATTGTATAATAATTGTAGACTATCCCTAGGCCTACATTTATAAAGTGACTCCCACAATGTAGCCTATGCCAATTCATGGCGCTTCCAGTGCGTAAAAGAAAAGAAAGCGGTCTCGAGACAGCAGTTTGACGCATTTGGGGTAGGCTACAAGTTGGTAGGGAGAAACGGCGTGTCAATGGAGAGAGGAAATGCAAAGTGAAATGCAGGACCAATGAAGGTATAATAGTGCTCAATATCGCTCATGCATCAATAAGAACGATCAGCATTTAGACACTAATATGCTTTAATAGTGTGTGATACAAATTTTAGAAGGGTTCTTTCATTAAACATTTAAGATTTCTCAGTGTGAAAGTCATGTTAACATAAAAAGACTTAGGCTAGATTGCAAGATTCGTGGGTCACGTCAAATCACAAATTTTAAAAATAACATCAAGACCGCCGAGAAAATATAGGCCTAATAATAGCTAGCTACGGTACCGAAGGTATTTACTGCATTCCTGAAAAAAAGGTAGTTGTGATCCGCTTAATATAACTGACAACCGCTAATGTTGCTAAGCGGCCAACGCGTTGTAAACCTTGTCACTTAAAAAAAACTTATGTCGGCAGCGCGGGGCCTCTGAAGCGCGGGGCCCAAGGCGGCTGCCTCGCTCGCCTTGCCCAAAGGCCGGGCCTGATCATGTGTAAATATGAATTGTTTTTAAAACTGTAAAGTTTCATTTTGAAATTCTTTCTTTTGGCCAAGATATTGGCAAAAAACCTAGTTTTTTTGGCGCACCCTGTAATATAATATTTATTATATGCTTTAGCAGAAAGGTTTGTTAACATATTATGTTAATAGCTTGATTAATAAACCTTTATGCTAAAGAGGCATCTGGACATACAGGTTGGCTAAAAAAGCACCACCAGATAAAATGCGATAACTTCGCAACTAATTGAAATTTGTCTGCAAAAATATTCCAATTTACAGGGCGACTGAATTTCCAACAATTCTTGAATGCTTCACTCAAAACTTCTCATGTTTGCAATAGTTGTTGCTGCTTAAACTTTCAATTCCGTTTTTTCAAATTTCCTCGGAGAAATGAACGTCACTTGTAGATTTCCATGTCAAATTATATCACTTTTCACTACGGGCTCTAGGACCATTGCTCATAGGCTGATTGCTCATAGGCTTATTACTCATAGGCTTATTGCTCATATGGCTTATTGGTCATAGGGTCTATTGGTCATAGGCTCATTGGTCATAATATTATGTCCAAAATTTAAACGAACTTAGGCATAATGTTTAAAACAAATATACCGTTGGCGATAATGGGCGATTTTCTTCACGCCTTAGCTTGTGCTTATCAATTAGGGACAATTAAATTCTAGCGTTGGTAGACTAATACAATAACTGGGAATGAAGAAACTTGCGAAGATATTTACTTGAAGGCGTGAAATGACTTGTTCGAACCGTTCGTTGCTCAATTATAAAGTTCATGACACCAATGGTGGTAGAAACAAGACATTTTTTCACTCTTTTACTTTAACAGTTTTCTTTAAATGTGAGCAATTACATGACCTAGTAAATATTTCTTTCTATTTCAATCAGTGTTTTCTTTTCAATAACTTCACTCGACTAATTTAACTTGCAAATTATTATGACCAGTCAGCCTATGAGCAATGAGCCATATGACCAAAAAGACCTGTGACCAATTGACCCTATGACTAATAAGCCATATGAGCAATGAGCCATATGACCAAAAAGACCTATGACCAATAGACCCTATGACTAATAAGCCATATGAGCAATAAGGGGTCATTGCATAATTACGTAACGCTGAAAATGACCGTTTTCGACCCACCCACCCTGTAACGCTTCGTAACGTTGCCCTTGACCCACCCACCCACCCTCCCCAGCGTTACGTAACGATTGTTACGAAAAATCAGTTCAGATTTAGGTCTATTATTGGCCTATGTGAGCGCGTAAATAGGCCTATAATTCATATTTTCATAGTGAATTTTATATATAGCCTAGTAGGCCTATGTGAATTAAGCTTATAGGCTAATTTGACAGTATGTTAGGCCTACAATATAAACCAAAAAGGTGCAGCATAAATTGTTGGTAATTAAAATAACTTCTTTTTTAAATTTAAAATTTATATTGGATTTGGACTTAGGATTTTATGCTATTCTAAAACACTTTGACATTGATTGGATATAGAAATTATGTATGTTTGTTTATTATACTTTGAATGTACACCAAAATGCGGATAGCAATTGGTATATTAAAGAATATTCTTATCTTATCTTAATATAGGCCTACATAATGTTTTATTTATATAAGTGACAGTCATGTTTGAAATGCATCAAGAGTAAATTTTACGCACTGCTGAAAATTTTCACCAACTAAATTGCTCATTAATAATTAATAAAAATTAAGATCAACTAATTATTTGCTTAGTCTGGGCAATTCGATAATTATTACTAGAAATACTGCGGAGTTCTGTTGAGCATCAGTTTCGAATGTCTGAGATTCGTGTCCACTAAGTAAAATATTCTTCAAAGTGGTTCCTCGATGTCAGGAATCCGAGGGGAATTAGGCCTACCACGTTGTTCCGTTGGTAAAACTATCACGGAACCAAACAATTCGAACAGTGGTTTCCGGTTTGCACAAACGGGAGAATAGCCTAGATAATGTTGACCTCGCATGTAATAGGTGTCTGCTGCCATATCTTTTTAAGATATATAGGCTAGGCCTACTTCGGTTACGTTTTAAATCAATGTCACGAAATTTAAACTTCGATCACACCATGTCTGAAGTCTGAACTGTCATTCGATGGTAATTTAACCTGCATTAATTTTTTTCATGGCGTTACGTAACGTTCAGCTCCCCCCACCCACCCACCCACGTAACGTTTCGTAACGTTTTCAATTACCCCACGCACCCACCCTCGAGCGTTACGTAATTATGCAATGACCCCTAAGCCTATGAGCAATAAGCCTATGAGCAAGCAGCCTATGATCAATGGTCCGTACACCAGATATTAATAGATTAGGCTACTTGATAAACCTTTCTGCTAATGAGTCATCTGGACATTATGTTAATAGTTTTATTAATACACCTTTCTGCTTAAAGGGCGCCTGGGATTACGATTGGAACAAACCTTTCTACGTGGTGACCCTGACGAGCAGCAATAGGATACCATAGGCTAGCGGCCGCTAGCCGGTCTACACAGTTGTTTCACTGTACATATTGTACAGGCTATAGGCCTATATATATGCCTAGGTTTGTGACAGGAAATGTTTGAGGGATTGAACCACAGGACAAGAGATGGCCCCTTTGGTAAGTGATTTTATTTCCTTCTTATATTTGCTAAATTTACCTATTTTATGCTATTATAATAAAAGTCAACATCGACAATAATTGATTACAAACTGATGCCCATAATGTTTACCCTGTTTAGCGGAACTATATGCTCATTTGGGTTTACCTACCTACAGCCTACTTGCAAATTTTGGAAACTGTGTGCTATCATGCCTATATACTATCGTCAATAAAGATTGATCGGTTGATTGAGGATCCGATCAAATTAACACTTAATTTATAGTGCTCCATACTTCACCCCATAAAGTAACTCTTATATCGCAATGTAGTCTCGGTCTCAAATTATACTTCTCGTCTGCTTAGGCTAACTTTATTACAAAAAGGCGACCAGAACTATTTAGGACAAGTTAAGGCACTTCGACTCACTTGTCTTCTGAATCTTCGGATATAACTTGAAGAGATTGGAATTCAGCAGGTACCGTATCACAATTCAAGATCAAATGATCACATATGCATAATCTTTTGCTTGCATGGGGCTTTTGTCGAATTGTTGAGCTTGACATCACAACCAAATCCAATTAGGGGACTTTGCTGTTATAACATCCATTAATATTGGAGAAATTACAGCCTGATCCAAGACATGAGAATTCTCAATCAAAAGCGTCAGAACTTACGCGCTGCCGCCGAAAAAATCTACTTTTTGGGGGCCAAAAATTTCTGACGACTTTTTTAGTCATCGAAGCTCTTCCCGTGAGTTTTCGCCCTGAAAAACCATTCAAACAGCGTAAAACGGTCTCCTTTTGCTGTTTTTTTGCCTTCGTAATTCACGATTTTTGCCTGCGCATATCCACTTGGTCTTACTGAGGTGGGTACACGCTGTAGGCTATACCCGCGTCTACCCTCGTTTTTTTAGGTGAGTATACGCTGTCATTTTTTCCGGGAGGTGAGTATAGGCTACGCCGTATACCCGCGTATACACTTGAGTACACTGATTAAAAGTCTAATATTGCAGTCAAATTATCATAAAACAGATACTTATAAAATTTGAAATTTAAAATCAAACTTCTAGGAGAAAAATATTATTAAGTTCCTGGGTAGCCAGGCTGATGGACCCGGCACAAGAGACATTCATTTCTGCAACTAACAGGTGGCAGCGCTCATTGTGTTTTGTACACGAAGCGAAGTTCAGCAACGTCGAACGCTGTTTAAAAGCATAAGCCTAAAGACGGCCTACGTGTAACATGGCCAACCGTTCATGACATATGAAGCCATCCGAGGAAATCCAGCACTGGATTCTGTCGGAATGCCCTGTAGCCTACATTGGTCTTTCAATTACATCCATATAAATTATTGTCATCACTATCGATCAAAGGCACCGAAGTCCGTCGAAGTGCACCATCTATATAATTAGCAGCCGTATTATTTATCGGGGAGGGATCTAGGATGATGGCCGAGCGCATGGACATGGAATCGCTTCCGCCACTCTACCATATAATGTTCACTCAACCTTCCGTGCATGACGTTGGTAAATGAGCAGTCAAGGCTAAGATGATGTAAAATGGCATGACAGCCACACAGTTAAATTCGACTCAGCTGTAACAACTCGTGACCATACGTTCATACAATGAATCATAATTCTCATCATATATTGCGTTGGGTCAGTTTGAAATTATACGAAATCTTAAAATCTAGGCTATATAATTCTGTTGACAATGCTATTGCTGATGGACCATTTGAACACACACAGCTATTCATTCCTTCAAACTGTTCTGTTACTCACATTATTCATCCAATTTCATCTAGGGCCTACATATGTATATATTTATGCATATATATGTATAGCCCTATATATTGTCCTATAAGTATTGTCCTAACGACTTATAAATGCGTCGTCCGTACTATTGATTCATTTATTGGCAGACGTAGACTATAATTTTATGTATAATTTTTACATTAACGACGCTATTGTTGAACAATTATTGCAGGACGTTGTACGCCAACTGCCGAGACCATGTCATACGGGTCTCGTGATTACAGTCAATGGCTTCATTCCATCTGATTGTGTTCAGTAAGTAGTGAAGATTTACAAGTACTTACGTTTCAGGTACTCACGTGTACGGTAGCTCTCAATTACGAAATTGAGTAGGGCCTATGCAAGTACGACAATACTTCAATTTTGGATATAAATGTGAGTTCAAGTACTTACATGTTACAAAATAAATGCACGCAGCTACCGCAAGAGGATGAAGGATAGTTTTCTGAACTATTTAAAACTAAATCAGACGTGTATTTTCTCTCATCATGTGGCATTACTCGTAACTTATCCGAGATTATTCCACCTAAAGTACCGACATTTTCTCTAAGTAATACCTCACTGGTCCACACTTACGGTATATTAGGCCTACCTATTATTAGAACCTACACACAGTACACAGCATCATGAAGAAATTTAACTCAATAAATTTACCATATACATGTAAGTAGGACCTAAGTAGAATTCCACTTCAGATTTAATTTCATATCAATCAGTAGACTAACTGTTTCCACTTGCTCAACCATATCATAGGGTAAATATAATTCACGCTTTTTAATATGTATCCACTTAGTAAGTAGCTCCACTAGATATACCAATCCAGTTCAACCATTTGGAGGAGGGATTAAGCCTATTATTATTGCTGTTTCGAGAGTTTCCGAAGTAGATCTATTCACAAAGGCCAATTGAGACAACGTCTAAAGATTATGGAATCAGGAATGGACATTCACTCAGATAATTTGCTGTGGCTGCTTTTCGCTGGATACAGGCTGAATATAGGTTCTTGCATTTTTATTTTATTACTAGCTGTACCCGGCCACGCGTTGCTGTGTCTGAAAAGACTCTCCCTCCCACCCTCACTCCCTACTTCCCTACCCCTGCCTCCTTCCCTCCCTCTGTCCCTCCCCTCCCCTTCCCTCCCTTTCCCGGCCTCACACCCTCCATCCCGTTTCCTCCATCCCTCCCTCTCGCTCTCTCCCTCCCCTTTCTCCCTCCCCTCCCTCTTCCTCCCGCTCCCACCTCTCCCTTCCTCACTCACCCCTCTCTTCTCCTTTGTCCCTCCCCGTCCGTCCGTCCGTCCGTTGTCTGTCCGTCCGTAAAACTTTCCGAGATCCTTGATTTAGTAAAAACCAACAGTTACATACATACGCTATAAACAGACGCGCGCATTGGAATGCAACGTCGTGTGAAAATTTAAATCGATATCGCTGGAATGGAATGCAAAGTTGTGATAAAAAGATTGCGCTTTTTGCAAAAAAGCATATAAAAACCCTGGCGCTCGAATTCGAATGGAACGTTGTGCGGAAATTTGAAAGCAATCGATGAAGAACTTACCGAGATCCTTGATTTTGCACAGACCAACAGCTAGATAAATAAATGCGCTATAAAAGGACGCACGTATATGCGCTATAAAAAGACGACCGCATTCAAAAGCAACGTCGGGTGGAAATTGAAATCGAAATCGCTCAAATCGATCGCATAGTTGTGTTTTTTTGGTCGTAAAGATTGCGCTTTTCCCAAAATGCATTATACAAACCCGCTTATGTTCGAATGCAACGTTATGTGGAAATTGAAATCAAAATCGCTGGATTCGAATGGAAAGTTGTGGTAAAATTCGTCGAATTTTGTGCCTTTTCCAAATAAGCATTTACAAACCCGCTCGTATTGTTGTGTGAAAATTTGAAAGCAATAGATGAAGAAGTTTCCGAGATCGTTGATTTTGTAGAAAGAGATATATGCGCTAGAAAAGCACGCGTGTATATGCGCTATAAAATTACGGCCGCATTCAAAAGCAACGTCGGGTGGAAATTGAAATCGAAATCGCTCAAATCGATCGCATAGTTGTGTTTTTTTGTCGTAAAGATTGCGCTTTTTCCAAAATGCATTACGGTATACAAACCAGCTCATGTTCGAATGGAACGTTTTGCGAAAATTTTCAAAACAATCAGTCAAGAACTTTCCGAGATCCTTCATGTCGAACGGTAACGTTTTACATTTTTTATTTATATAGATTATTTGTTTTTATTAATATATTAATATAATGTATTGTGTCACCCGGCGTTGCCCGGGAAATTTACGGCTTTCAACACTACTCCTCTGGGTACTCAGCGTTGACCGCTAAATTTCGGGTTTTCGGTAACCCTCCACCCACCCCGATTCCCCTAAAAGCCAAACATGACCCTCCCTGAGGGGCGGTTGTGTGTGCTGACTGTGGCTTAATACAATATTATAATTGCAGTTTGTCTGTTCTGTTAGTATAGTTAATATTTCTGTGATCTGCGTTCTTGTGAATATTATTGTTTCAGCTGCATAATTGTAAACTGTAACCGGTTTCGGATTGTTGATAAACGGAAATTATTATTGGACGTGAATGACGTCATGCGGGCTGTTGTCTCTTTACTAAATGCGGCAAGATGGCTGCTGTAAGGATTAAAACGCTAACTCTGGTTTTAAAGTGAATTAAAAGCTGAAAATAATTGCGTTGACTAGGGTGGTCCTTATTTTTAAAAGTTTGATTTTATAACGGGGCACCCTCTAAGTTGGTTTCTATTGATGAGAAAAAAATTGAGAAAAATTTTGGAGAGACTCTGAGGATATTTAGGGGTCGCTACCAGAGGTTAAAGTTCAAGGTTAGAATTAATTTAGGCTTTGTAGTCCACTATGCGCAATTTCCATTAATATGCTTTCCAACCATGTTAATCGCTATGATAGAATTTGATTGACAACTATACTCACATATTTATTAACATCTCCGACATCATGATTGCCACTTACTTACTTATTTTATTGACATTTTTTATAATGCATTCACAGCCATTGCATCTTTTGGCGGCAATTCGCTTCATTTTGGCTTTTTCGTGTATGTTGCATAATTTCGCTATTGTCAAAGAGAACACAAAGTTGTCAATAGACCTAAGTCTTGACAATGCCACGGTGAAAGTGAGTAACAGAAATGCAACACTTGTAGGCCTACTTTCTTTCGCACTACAATGTCTTGGCAATGGTCTCGCAGAGTTCAATCTCTATTGTTTTTCAATGCTTAAGGAGTGAATAAAGATTCGACCAAAAATTTACGAAAACTTGAAAGCTGAATGCCAACCAGGAGTTCCTCTAATAATTCACTGGGATGGAAAGTTGTTGGAAGACATCTGCAGACTGCAGTAAAGAAATAGTAGACCTCTTCATGTCCTCGTTTCTAGAGTGTTGACCAGATCCTCGGTTTACAGAAGTTATCATCGGGGGCAATAAAATCTTCAGTGTCTGCAGTGTATGAAGCGGTTGTGACTTGGGGCATAACTGATCAAATCAAATCTATGTGCTTTGCCACCACATCAGTGAACAGTGGACTTAGAAATGGTGCCTGCATCCTGTTGGAACAGAAGCTGGACAAGGATTTGTTGTAGAGTGCATGTCGCTATCACATATGCCTAAATTAAGTTGGAGGCAGTGGTTATGTTTTCTCTTGGTTCACCGAAGGGTAAGGACATAATGATTTTTCTGCTGGACTGCACAGAGCGAGGTTGATCGGCAAGAGCAGTTACAGTGTTAAGATATGGATGTTCAAGAAATAATTCAAGTCAACAAGAAGAGAATAAAGGGTATGGCTGACATCTGCCTGCTATACGTCAAAGTCTGGTTTCAAGCACCGTATGCACCATCTATACTCCTCAACTTGACCTGTAGAAAGCAGATCTTTAAGGACATTGGCAAAATACAGAGAGATAAAATAGTGCAGTTGCAGACGTTGCAATGAAAAAATGTTTAGATGACCTTTGGTATCTTTCAGAGGAATTGGTGACTTTTGCGTTCTTTGATTTATGGGGCTTCCATTTATACCAAGCGCCAAATGATTACTACTCTGGACAAAACTTGGATCGAACATCCACTTCAAAGAAGAACCTTGGAACCTGCTGTAATAAGCTCAATGCAACTGGAAGATTTTGTCATGGAAACACGAGATTTTTCAAGTTTTCTCCAATAAGACGTTGATATACATGGTCAAACGACACGAGAACTTCAAGTTAGAAAAGGCCACTGCGAGCTCAGTGAAAGTTGTGAATGACATTACAAAGCGTGGAGTGGCACTCATGAACATGTATAACAAGCTTCAAACAAATAATGAGGATCAGATACAGAGTCTGCTATATTGATTGTGAAGATATATACGGTATACCTATCGTCGCAAAAGACTGATGCAATAATGGAAACATTAACTGGAAAAACATTTTTATGTCCGTGTATGCGTTTTGTCCAAAATAGTAAACCAGTCCACAGGCCACTAGTCCACCTCCAGCACGGTCCATTGCCCACCAGAATTTATTTAAATTTGTGCATTCAACCACACATGTACACCAGTAATAGTAGACCTATACAATATAGGCCTACGATATTCCATGTTTCGCCTGTGTCTTTACATTGATATATGTTTCGTCCGGTAGCGACCCCTAAAACTCAAAAAAATCTGCCAAAATTTTCAGTGTTAATATTTTTTAACCTAAAGGTATAAGTGTGGAGGGTGCCCCGTTAAAAATTCTCCAAAAAATATTTTTACATGGAGCTAAGGACCACACTAGCGTTGACCTTATAATTTTGGTAGGAATCAATTGCAAAAATTTTGGTAAACCGACGCTGTTACATTTCCGAGCCTATTTGGTTACGAAGAGTCAAAATACATCCGTACAAACAAACTTATGGAAGGGCAAATTTTCGGAATTATAATATAAGATTATTGCGTTGAAGTACTTTTTTCTTAAATGCCCACTGCCCAGAGGTAAGCATGATTGCTCAGGGAATTCAACCTTGTCTACAAATTTACGCAGTGGTGGTGGTCATTGTAGTATAGTCGTAGTAGTAGTTGTCATTGTAGCAGTAGTAGTATACTATAGTAGTAGCAGTAGTAGCAGTAGTAGTAGTAGTAATAGTAGTAGCAGTAGTAGTAGCAGTAGTAGTAGCAATAGTAGTAGTAGTAGTAGTAGTAGTAGTAGTAGTAGTAGTAGTAGTAGTAGTAGTAGTAGTAGTAGTAGTAGTAGTAGTAGTGGTAGTGGTAGTGGTAGCGGTAGCGGTAGCGGTAGCGGTAGCGGTAGCGGTAGCGGTAGCGGTAGCGGTAGCGGTAGCGGTAGCGGTAGCGGTAGCGGTAACGGTAGTGGTGGTAGTGGTAGTAGTAGTAGTAGTAGTAGTAGTAGTAGTAGTAGTAGTAGTAGTAGTAGTAGTAGTAGTAGTAGTAGTAGTAGTAGTAATAGTAAAAATAGTAGTTCGTTTTTTAAAATCTATTCATCCATCTATCCACCCATTCAGCAATCTAACCCTATGTACCCATATCCACTCACCCATACATCCCATCCATGGATTCATCCATTTATCCCACCCACCCATCGATTCCATATCCATCCGTCGATTTAATAAAATATACACTATCTTTACTTGATTAGTATTTAGCCTATAACTTTTTTAGGTTCTCCATAAACCTTTCGACTTCACCCACTTACCTCGGCGGCGACATTGCGATTCATGTAAATCCTCGTTTCTGCGAGGGTAACATATTTGTTCTGAACTCGTTCGAGAGGGATGGTTGGCAGGCAGAGGAACGTAATATACCCGTTGTACCTCTTCAGAAGAATGCCAACTTCCAGTGCACGATTACGTCGCTCCAAGACAAGTTCCTGGTAGGCCTATGCATGCGCATTCTATCAATATAAATTATTCTATCTAACATCTGCTTTATTTCATACTAGCTAGGATACCCGGCGTTGCCCGGGAAATTTAGGATTCGACCCGCCCCGGCCACAACCCCATTACACCCCTCCCACCCCTCCATCTCCCCCACCCTCCTCCTCCCCTCACCACCCTCCACCCCGCATCCCCCCTCGACCCCCTCTCCACCTCCCCTCCACCCACCCACAACCCCCACCACCCCACCACCCCACTCCGCCCCCCATCCCAGCGCCTCCACCCCCTCAGTCTCATTCATGCAGCATCATCGTCATCATAATTCGTCGCCTACTCCACCAATGGAGAACACGAAGCACTGAGGACCGTGTGGCCTGGATCAAGCACATGCGGCATATGCATACAGTGTATAGAGAAAAAGAGATGTACTATTGGGAGAAGCTGATTGAGAAAGACTCTAACAACCCTCGACGACTCTGGGCATCTATCTCAAGCGTCCTTGGTCGTTCGACTTCTGGAAAAAGCCCCATTGAACCATCATTTACAGCTGCGGCTTACCTGGAATTTATGGAACAGAAGATTGACGCAGTCCGACGTTCAACTGAAGGTGCGATACCACCGACTTTCCCTCCAACTGACTGCAGGATGTCTCAACTGAAGCCGTTTTCTGCAGAAGACCTTCGCCAGTTGTTGCTGTCCTCGCCATCGAAGTCGTGTGAGCTCGACCCGCTGCCGTCATTTCTCATCAAGGACTTCGTGGATGATCTTCTGCCGTTTTTGTTGTTACTTTGTAATACTGCATTGGGGGATGGGGCCCTTCCTTCTTCTCAGAAGCGGGCTATAGTTTTGCCTTCACTTAAGCGTAGTGGTCTTGATGTAAATGACATGGCCAATTATCGACCGATTTCTAATCTATCTTTCTTGTCAAAGATAGTCGAGAAATATGTATCGTTGCAGCTTATTAGTCATCTTGAAGCAAACTCCCTTCTGCCCAAGCAACAGTCAGGCTTCAGAAAATTTCATTCCACTGAATCTGTTTTAACACGCATTTTAGTTGACATGTATGCTGCTGTTGACCAGGGGCATGTATTACTCCTTGCTTTATTTGACGTGAGTGCGGCCTTTGACACCGTCGACCATGGCATTCTTTTAGAGCGCCTTGAAACGTCGTTTGGTGTCATTGGCCGCCCACTGCTGTGGTTGCAGGCTTTTCTTTCTGAGCGCAGCCAGTCTGTGGTTTTTGGTTCCACCCGGTCTGACTGGTCCAGAGTTTATTTTGGTCTTCCTCAGGGTTCCATTTTAGGGCCTTTGCTTTACATTTTATATACAGCTGACCTAAATAAGATTCTGTCTTCTGTGGGGGTTTCTGCACATCAATATGCTGATGACACACAGGCATATGTCCAGGGTCCAGCTTTAGAGGCTATCTCACTTGTGGGAAAAATACTTATGACGTCGGAAACGATTGGTGCCTGGATGTCATCCAATCGCCTCAGGTTAAATCCTGGTAAAACACAATTTATTTGGGTTGGAAGTCGTGTGCAAGTTTCTAAAATTGATATGCAAAATCTGCAACATTGCTTTCCTGGCATGACTTTTTCTACCACTGTGCGTGATTTGGGTGTGACCTTGGACCAAGAATTGACCCTTTCTGATCACGTGAGGAATGTTTGTCGCACTTGCTTCTACCATCTTCGTCAAATTCGCTCGGTACGTCGCTCACTTACAACCAAAGCTGCCACTACTCTGATGCATGCATTTATATGCACGAGAGTTGACTATGGTAGTGCCATCTATGCGGGCTTAACACTTTCACGCATTAATAAGTTGCAATCTGTCCTTAATGCTGCGGCCCGCCTGATTGGCGGCATACCAAAGTTTGGGCATATATCAAGTTTTATACGGGAAGAACTGCACTGGTTGCCAATGCAAAAACGTATTGAGTTTAAGATTTTAATGTTCATGCGCAATTGCCTAGCAGGCCAAGCTCCGATCTATCTTATGGAACTCTGTGTACCTGTGCTGTCCATCCCAGGCCGTAGATTCCTTCGTTCTGCTACGCATGGTGACCTGGTTGTCCCTAGGGCTCGATCTTCCACAGTGCTACATAGAAGCTTTGCTATGGTTGGTCCGTCTTTCTGGAATAAGTTACCTATTAGTCTTCGCAATGAACTTCTTTGTATTTCTTTGCCCCTTTTCCGCAGCGTTTGAAAACCATTCTCTTTGATTGTGGTTAGGTGTCAGGTCGGGAGCGCCTCTGAGGAGTTCTCTTGTAGTGGCGCTATATAAATGTACGATTACAATTACAATACAATTACAATTACAATGGGAACTTTGCACAATGAGTTGACCAAATTTTTCCAACGTGTCCAGGGCTGTACTCAGAATTTTCGAGGTGAGCACACGCTGCCCCCGGAAAAATCGACTTTTTCATATATTCTGACGACCTTTTTTTAGTCATCAGCCGAAATTTCTTTCTTTTTTAGTCATCAAAGTTTTTGGCCGTTAGCCAATATTTCGCACGGAAAACCTTTAAAAGCAGCGTAAAACGCTCTAGTTTCATGATTTTTGTCCTTCGTAATTCGCGATTTTTGCGTGCGTGCACTACCCACACGCTCTTTGTGAGGTGAGTATATGCTGTATGCCAGCGTGTACCCTCGTTTTTTGAGGTGAGGATACGCTGTCATTTTTTCCCGGAGGTGAGTATACGCCGTATACCAGCGTATAGGCCTACCCTTGAGTACAGCCCTGAAAGTGTCCGATCCTCAGCCACAGTGATGGCCATGTTCAAATCCATACCCACTTTACCCAGTCCAGTTAAGTCTTCATTTATCATCCAGATCCACGTTGTTCTAGGTCTTCCTCTATAGGGCGCTTCCAGGAAGGTGGGGCCTGCGCCTGCAGTGCCTGTCTAGAGTCTGAGTCTACTGGCATTCGAGCAACGTGCCCAAGCAGCCCCAGACGTCTCCGTCTAATATATATAGTACCGCATACCGTTATTTGTCCAGTTCTGTTGCAGACCTCCGCGTTGGTGATGAAGTCGGACCACTTGATGCCGCATAAGGTCCTCAAGCACTTAGTGCCAAAGGCGTCTAGACGCAGCTGATCCCGCCTACCGAATGACCATGTTTCAGAGCAGTAGAGTACTGGCATGATATGATGAGTCGAAACAATTCAGGCAGCATTCATATCTATTCTGTGAGTGATTTGCCTCGCAGGGTTTTAACAGGGTTATATAGGTCTACTAGCTGGGGTACCCGGCGTTGCCCGGGAAATTTAGGATTCGACCCGCTCGCGGCCACGACCCCACCACTCCACAACCACCCCACTGCACTCCACAACACTCCGACCTCCACTTGTACGCCACCCGTGAAATTTGAGTTTTCGGGAAAATTTCCTTCCCACCCACCACCCCCACGCCCTCCACGGGCCGAGGTGTGTGGAGGCGAGATGGCCCGTGTAAACATCTGTCTAGCTGTAACGTTTCACATAGCCTATAAGTGTTAAAATATGCGTCGCAACATGCGGTCACGCTGGTACTCTGTTTCTTTATAAATAATCTGATCATACCAAGCATTTATTTTATTGAAGAAAAATATATTTGAGGCTCCTCTTTGTATAAGCTTATACTCCTTGGCCGAAGGCATGTATCTTTTCACAGGGCTGTACGACAGCGTATGATTTTCAAAAATCACGTCAAAATACGACGTCAACGGCAACAGGCCGTTACTGAAAATTGCAGCGGTAGGCTATAATAGCCGCTAGCGCATACATTAACACAGCGAAATTTAAAATGTCTGTTTTTTCGAATTCTAAAGTGAATAAAAAGCTGAAAATAGCGTACTTTGATGGTTTTGGTGAACGTTTATCTATGTGCAATGTTTCAGGTCAGTAGCTGTAAAACTGTGAGCGTGCATCGGGGCCAAATATACGCAAGTCCTTTCTTATAGATATAGATATAAATGCCGTAGATTAGTTTTTGGCGATCTTGATTGCAAGAACTCAAAGATACCGGCCTTACAAGACCAAACAGGGGTCCATGCTGGACCCATGCACACGGGCCCATGCATGAAAAGCTAGATATACGCCACTGTATCCATGACTAGGCCTATATATTTGTGCTATGCACTATGTATCTGTTTATCTGTGCATTTATATACCTCATAGGAGACGAGAGACTCTTAAAGCAACCTGAATATAAGAATGCCTCTGTTTCTCCCTTTGCAGATTGGTTTCAACGGCCAGAACTGCTTGGAGTTTCGTCATCGCTTTTGCCAGGAAAGAGCGAGGTGGATCATTGTACTCGGTGTCCATGTCTGCAGCGTCAACTTCGACTCACAGTCTAGCATTGATGTACGGGTAAGTCTGACCCACGGCTGCTGACATCCGTGCACCTCTGCATTGGGATCCCGAATCATGCAAACGAACAAGCCGTGTGAACGGTGCGAAGGTCACCCGAATACCTGATGTTTGCAGTCGTGTTTGCGCTTATAAATGCAAATCAAATTTCAAAGCTCACGTCCAACTTTTCCAGAATTTTTACTTAGGCTCGTCTCAGTCTGCACCTCCGCATTTTGATTCCTCTTGTATTAAACGGCAACCGCCTAAGCCTCTCTTGGTCTGTACAATGTATCTCTTACCTCTACAAACCGGATTATATATATATATATATATAATATTTAATATATATATATATATATAATTATATATACATCAACAACAGTTGAAACCAATCTGCGAAGGGAGAAACAGAGACATGCTTATATTCAGATTGTTAAATATATGTATATGTATATATTTATGGACCACCTTTTCACTGCCCGTTGTAAACCCCCTTATTTTATGCAGGGCTCGTGAATACGCTGGTGTCACTGCAGGTGCCATGCGCTTAACTTTTGAGTAGCACTTTAGAAGTTTGGAGTTTACGATTGCGATCATTTAGTACATTACCCGATGTTTAACTAGTACAGTCCTAGCATGTGCTACATTTAACGACATTTAGACATAGACCTACATATAACCGTCCCATTGCACCCTCTATACTGCCAGCCGTCGTTATCAATATATTGACGATGCTATTGTTGAACAACTGTAGGACGTTGTGCGTCAAATGCCGGGTCCATGTCATCCGGGTCTTGTGATTACAGTCGAGGGTTTCATTCCAGCTGATTGCATCGGGTAAGTATAGTAGAGACTTTCAAACATTCTATGTTTCAAGTGCAACTATACATGCAGGCCTAGATCGCAAGCCCGATACTGAGTTCATGCACTCTAATCTAACGTACGAAAGTTCTCTTGTTTCAGATTATAAGGCTGCCAACTTTTGAAATTACCATTCCGGAATACTCGGACTCACTCGATATGTCATTAAAATTAAATATTGTCTTCATCACTGTATAGGCCTTCTGTGCAAGCAACGACTAAGTCTTGGGTATAATTTATATACTATTGAATATAGCTGATAATTATTTCAGTCAAAATTAATCATCAAAAGAGGAGAGGATTATCTTTCAAATTAGAATAAAGTTCAAGAAGAGAACGTCTCTAAAATTACAGCAGCCTACCCGAGTAGACAGTGTAGACTATACTATAGCCAGGCTTATGGGCCAGCACAAGACTAATGTATAGTCATAGGTCTATGCATATAATTATACGAAGTGACTAGCGGACCGCCAGGCGGCCGTCCAATTTCAATTACTAGCGGACCGCCAGGCGGTCGTCCAATTTCAATTACTAGCGGGCCGCCAGTCACGTGTAACCTGTCACATGAGTGACGAGTCTTGGTTCTTGAATATTGTTACAATGGCGGCAGTTACCGATAGTTTGTTTTATGTCGGACAAAAGTTTTCTTGTTTTAATTACTTAGAAAATTGCAAAAAAGAGTATGAAATGAGTAACCTTTTGTAACAATGCGGGATGCAAAAACGTTGCAATCCATGATGAAGTATGCACCAAAGAAAGCCGACCGTGCAAAGAAGGAGCTCCGTTATTACTCGCTTCGATTACCAAAAAAGTGAATGATTTTCATCAATCCAGCTTTTATTTTGCACAATACATTTGTTTAATCAATCCAGCTTCTATTTAGAAGACAATTATTATCATCAATCCAGCTTTTGCTTTGCACAATAGCCTACATTTGTTTTAATCAATCCAGCTTCTATTTAGAAGACAATTATTATCATCAATCCAGCTTTTATTTTGCACAATACATTTGTTTTAATCAATCCAGCTTTTATTTAGAAGACAATTATTATCATCAATCCAGCTTCTATTCACACGAACATTTTCTTCACAAATCCAACTTCAAATTGCATAACAATTATTTTTAATGAATGAACGTTAAATTAATATCAATAGCCGGATGAAATAATTTGGGACCGCTGTTGACAGGATTACCTGGCGGCTTGCTAGTATTCGTTATTGGACGGCCGCCACTGGCGGTCCGCTAGTATTCAGCATTAGACGACCGCCTGGCGGCTTGCTAGTATTCCGTATTGGACGGCCGCCACTGGCGGTCCGCTAGTATTTGAAATTCAAGGGCCGCCTGGCGGTCCGCTAGTCACAGCCATAATTATATGCATATGGGCATACAATTATAATATTATTATAGGCTTACTTCATGCGTGCACGCAAATATCATTTATTGGGTGTGCGACGGAAGAGAAGGACCTCACTTAGGTCTAAACTTATGCAGTTGAGTTCATGCCATTTTGAGCATAGTTCCGGATTACTGCATTTTTATATCAGTGGCGCTGCCACCATAGGTCGCGTCCTGCCTGTTTTACTCTTCACCGGCCCTATGACCGGCCAAAAAGTCTTTGACATTTTTAATATCTTTTTATATTTAATTTCTTCGACCTGCTGAATAATTCCCATGACCCTGTCACGACCTGCATGCTGAGATTGTATAGCAGGCCCCGCCACTGCTGCGTAAGTTGTAACGCCGAAGAGCCTGGTATATAATTAATCATGTTAGAAATAAATATTCTTGCAACAGTTCCGCTTTAATAAGGTCGGCTCTATTTGTTTGTTTGTATGGGCACTTGTTATAGCGCCCCTTCAAGCTCTCTCTACTCAGAGGCGCTCCCGACTGCAGAGCGGACACTGCATCGGAGTTTCACGCCGAAGTGCTGAGCAATTGCGAGTGAAGGACTTGTCCAAGGTCCTTACGCGGCGACTTAAGGTGGATTCGAACCTCGAACCTTCCGCCTTCTAGGCAACGACGCCACCACTACACCACCGCGCCCAACGATGGTCGTTTGGATTGTCCGACAGCAGTTTGTTGATGTTAGCCTATAGGATCATGTCATGGGGACCTAAGGCACTGGAAACAGGAACTGACAGTGCGAATAGGACTCAACGAGTGGGTTGTATTATTTGTATACAATGTAAAGTTTCGAAGACTTCTACTCAGCGCTGTCTGAATCCAACGATGAACCAGCAACGTCAAGTCTCTCATAGAGCGTGCATGGCATACAAAATTCATTGTCACATCGTAACCTACAATTTTTCGAGTTTAATGTGTGAAGATAACAAAAACATTTGATGAAGTGGATGTCTACACAAAATTCCTTGGACATTTTGGGATCCGTCGGGACACAGGACGCCCATGTCGATTCCGGCATTGTCCCAGCGAATCCGGGACGGTAGGCAGCACTATTTAGATATCAGTTTACAAGTAGGCTACTCAAGTGATAAAGAGCACGTGGTTACCGCAGGAGGATGGAGATGTTTTTATGCAACAACTCAGACGACATCAGACATTTATTATCTCTCATAATAATTATGGTATGACACATGCGCTCGTTTAGAGTTACTTCTGAAAAATATTAGCCTAGGCCTATACTTGCAACCTATCCATAGTATTCGAGGTAATGCCACCTACAGTTTCATTCCACTAAGTAGTATCATTTGATCATGTCGCTTCCATCACTGGTTAACCATAATTAACAATAACTTCGATAATCAATGCCACTTAATAAAGGAGCTACCAAAAATAATGACGCTTCATATGCCACTACAGACCAACAAGTAGATCACATCACTTAATATGGCAAAATTCATACCAAATCAATACATAATCTACATGGGGAATCCAGGGAAAGCATCATGTTATGATTCTTGATGTCAAACCTAGTAAGTATATTATAACACCGATTGAAATAGCCTGCAGAATACCATTTTCACACAACCCGCTAACGACTCCACTTCAAACACGGCATAGCCTATAATATATGTCGTGTTTTAAGTGGAGTCGTTAGCTGGTTGTATGAAAATGCTATTCTGTAGGCTATTTCAATCGGCTATATATTATATAGTCAACCCTTCAGTTACGTCACGTTTGAGGTGATCAGCTAACGACTCAGTAGTCAGAAACAGTTATTTATACCACTTAAATTATATACCTAAAGCAGGTAATGTATCTGATCTATTTTAGTATACCATTGAGCGTCTACAGAGGTGGAAGGTTTTACATATGAATATGGCATTAGATATATCGCCATATTATTACTACTATTATTATTATTATTATTATTATTATTATTATTATTATTATTATTATTACATAAATTTCTTAAGCGCGCAAGGTCACACCGAAATGTGAGTCTGAGGCGCGGATAGTAAGCCACCAGAGGAAGATGCAGTTAGATAGCCAAATACTTAAAAGCCGATGAGAAATAGTGAGTTTTGTGCCGTTTTTTAATGTGGGGAGTGAATTTGAGCTACGAAGAGAGAGTGGAAGTAGATTCCATTCCTTGGGAGCAGAGGCATGAAATGCACGCGAGCCCATAACAGTTCTGCATCGAGACTCAGCTAAAAAAAAACATACTTGATGATCGCAGGCAACGAGAAGGAATGTAAGGACTGAAGGTAGGGAGGAATGCTGGTGGAGAGGGTTTTGTGGGTTAAGCAGGTCAATTTAAATTTGATCCTGAACTCGGCAGGAAGCCAATGCAGCTGATAAAGTAAGACGATGATGTGTGCTTACTTATCGTGTGTCCATCTGTGACAGGACTCTCACCCAGTTGTGCTCTATATAAATGTTTAAATCAAATGTCTCAAAGAAAAAAACTGCAACATAAAAACAGATTTACGGTAGGCCTATTATATGCAGTTTCCATATATTCGTGATGGTGTTGATAATTATAGTTATTCAATCCGTTTATTGTTCTTCTTTTGCTCGTTCCTTGGCCCACCTTTCCATCCATTCATCCATCCATTCATCCATTCATTCATCCATTCATTTATTAACATCGTATACCCTATATTTTTAATTAGTCTATGTTTCTAATTCCGCTTTCAGATTCTCCATAAACCTATCGACTTCACCCACTTGGCTCTGCGGCGACGTTGCGATTCACGTCAATCCCCGTTTCTGCGAGGGTAACGTCCTTGTTCTGAACTCGTTCGAGAGAGGTTGTTGGCAGACAGAGGAACGTAATGGACCTGATGTCCCTCTTCAGAAGAATGCCAACTTCCAGTGCACGATTACGTCGCTCCAAGACAAGTTCCTGGTAGGCTATATATCGCGCACTTTCTAAGCAGTGCAGTCAAGGGCGGATACAGAAATTTTTTATGAAGGGGGGCCAAAATTTTTGGGTCTTGGTCCGGGAAACTGGGAAAAAATTCCATCCGCCGAAAAAACTGATGACCTTTTTTTAGTCATCAGTCTTGAATTTCTTCAAAAAGAAGATACCTTTTCCCATCGGCCCTCCACCCAAAGCACTGATGACCTTCTTCGTCGCTGCATTCACGGGTACGGGGAGCTACTCGCGGGCGGGGGAGCCAAGTCAACTTTTCAGACCAGAATAGCTGGTGAAAAATAAAGAAATTTCTAAATGGGGAGGGGCCATGGCCGGATTGGCCCCCCTGGATCCGCCTCTGAGTGCAGTTACCGTATACACTAAATAACTCTTCGTCATCATCCATAACTGTTTAGCAAAAGCATGTATAAGCGCGCTTTCACAAGAACATAAAGAAGTCCACGTCAAGTTTGATTACTGTATGCATTAATGCATTAATACATTCTTCGATTATACCCCATACATGCATTGATACAATATATAAAATGCTATTTCTAATCTATTAGACGATTGTGGGTCAAACGCCTCGCAACCTCTGTGATCTTATTAGGAGGCCAATCTCAGCTACCATTGGACGTCCTCTCCGCTCTTTAAACCGTCATGGCCTTCTTGTGCCACGGTCTCGGACTGCCACAGCCCAGCAAAGGCGCCACGCCTTTGCCTCTGTCGGCCCTTTGCTGTGAAATGGCTATAACTCGTTCTCAGAGTTTATCTAGATCAGCGTTTCCCAAACTTTTTGGGCCACGGAACCCTTCCGGTCCTAATATTTACTCGCGGAACCCCAATCTCAACTAAACTCATTAAAACATGAATAGCGCCTGAGAAGCAGAGGCCTGCTAAACACACACTATAGAAAGTTTATTTTTCTTATAGGAAAATTTAATTGCACTGTTTTGAAAACCACGACTCATAGGTCCCTATAGATCTACTGGACGTAGGCCTATACAAGAAATTAGAATTCGATCTGCGCTTGTTCTTTCTCATGCATTTTTCTATGTAACTGGCAGGATGCTAGAAAGCTGGATTCTTATTGTCAGCTGCAACAATTCGTCGATTTCCACATTTTGCTTCTGTTCCAGTAAAATATGAACATGCTGTTTTGCAAGGGCGGATCCAGGAGGGGGCCAATCCTGCCATGGCCCCCCCCCCATTTAGAAATTTCTTTATTTTTGACCAGCTATTTTGCTCGGAAAGTAGACGTGGCCCCCCTTATGAGTAGTTCCGGAGGACTTTGGCCCCCCCCCTTCGAAAATTTCTGTATCCGCCCTTGCTGTTTTGTACAAGTTTACGTAGCAAATGACAAAGACATGCTAACTGCAGTTACCGGGGAGTAATATTTAGCTACATTCCATTCCAGACACTGATAAGTGACGATTGATTGAAATTCTGCTTCATTTGCATTATGTCAATAGGATATTCGTAGTCTTCATTAAAAGAGTTAGCTGGTTTTAGCCTACTTTAAATGCTCACGTATCCAATTATTCATAGTAAGAAATTATGTAACCATCTTTTCGCGGAACCCTGCGCCCAGCTCGCGGAACCATTGGGTTCCGCGGAACCCACTTTGGGAAACGCTGATCTAGATCATTATATAGGTTGAACCGGCCGTTGGCGCAATAGTCGAGATTTGAACCTCGGTTGAAATATGGATTTTCCTGCTTGGACCTCAGCAACCATCCTTCAGTTATATGAATCGGTCTTAGCACCAGAGAAGACGGTGGCGACAACTCTCGACGCAGGGACGGGTGCGACATTTATAATATAATACACAATGCACTTTGTATCTGGGTAGGCCTGTAATATAGGCCTACCTGTGCATTTACGGGCTACAACTCATCGACGTTGAGGGCTCTTTAAATGATACGAATGATGCATGCTGCATGCCGCTGTTTCTCTGTTGGCAGATTGCTTTCAACGGCCAGAACTACGGGGAGTTCCGTCATCGTTTTTGCCAGGACAGAGCGAAATGGCTCATTATACGCGGGATTCCAGGCTGCAACGCCAATTTCGGGTGTTAGTCTGCAGGTGGCGCCTGCTTCTGCTGATAGCCAGTGTATCCGCATCTACGGCTTTTATTCGGCTAACAGCAAGACTAAAATTAATATGGCTTAACGATTTTAAAACATAATTTTAGTTTAGCAGTTTAACTGACAATGAATTTTGCATCTCTAAATATAAGATGATGCACATGTACTCTCTACTTTCGTCTAATATAACAAACTTTCTGCTAGTTTAAAAATTGCTGTGGACAAAGGTTATAAAGGTGCAACGCATAGTCGGGTCATTCAAAGTTCCCATACTTAAACCTACTATTATGTTCACAGAACTGCAGTACTTCAGCGTGCCTGAGGTTCTTAGATTGTCAAGTGTAGCCCATAGGCCTACCCAGCAGCTGAAACGGCAATTTGCAGTATCACACCATAATATAGTATCGTGTCCAATGTGACAATGTCCATGTTATAGCAGACACAAGTCAAATAGCCGAATTAAAATGTGTCAGTATGTCAACCTAGACGTACACGATTGAGTAAAATGTGCTGCAACCGAGAATAATAAACGTTATTTCTAGAATTTATAGTGCAATGTGTAGCATGATTTTAAGTGAAACTAAATATAGGTCATCTATTGTTACCGAACACTAGGCTATAGGCTAATAGAATTACTGCTGCTGCTACTAATCACTATAAACTATAACTCTTCATAATGAAAGAAATTCTGAATAAAAATCAGGATTAAAGCAGCGCAGTCAACTGTCTCTCTGTGCATATTTATAATTATGTGTGCTAGATCAGTCATATCTCTAAATCGTTGAGAAGTTGGATTTAAAATTGTAGTTCATTTACAAACATCGGAAATATCGGGTTTGCACTCTAGTAGGCCTATCCTGACATTCCTCCAGGCCAGTGCTCGAGTGAAATGGCGAGTCCGGTATTGGAACCACAAATTCAAGATTCAATGCGATTCCACAGCAATCTTGGGTAACGGTGAATCCTCTAGCCTGTCAAGACACGACATGGCCTATGTCAGCGCTTGTCTAGTTTCTTTATCATTAGACTGTGTAGCCTTGTCATCTAATTGTATAAATAGAAGATATAATTGCATCTCCAGTTTCCTACGCAGTCCATCCAGGGGACTGTATAGAAGATGGCATAGAAGTTATGGCTTCCAGATTCAATTCCATCGTCGAAGGCGGCCGAGAAGGAGGTGGAGGAGCGATAGCCCCGTATTCTCCTCCATAGCGATATAGAAATTCAAGATGTCACACGAACGTCTATCAAGCAATTAATGAATTAATGCTTCATATATTTTTTATAAAGCAATATTATCAAACACGATTCAGGTGTGCCTCTCCATCGTTCCTGTAATAACCCAAGTGGCCAATCTCTCGCTCTCCACTCTGGCTCTCTGGTTTAAAGCATCAGGGCCGGATTTACATGTAAGCCAACTAAGCACCGGCTTAGGGCCTCCGGGATCTGGGGGGCCTCCAAAAGTGAACATCTAAATTATAAGCCACTGAATTTTTACTTTAGTTCACGATTGATTATAATTTATTATCAATCAACTTTTATACTAGGAATTGATACGGTTAGCCTTATGCGTAAGATCGAAAACACTTGCTCTTAGTCTCAGTTCTTTAAAAAAATTAAGTTGAACGCTTGCGTCAGACATCTATACCGTAATAACCTGCGTCAACCGATAGGCCTATATTAATATTATATTGTTTTGGCGGAAAATGAGGAAAACACGTTAGTTGAATGTTTGAGCGATGGTAAAAGCAAATCAATCAATCAATCGTAATTTATATCGCGCCCCTTCAAGGTACCTACTCAGAGGCGCTCCCGGCTGAGATCAAGCGAAAAAAACAGTCTTCAACAGTTTGTGAAATTGAGAAGAGCTTGGGAGGTGTCGCATAGCCTAGTCAAGGGAAGTCCATTCCAGGTTGTTGGACCAACCACAGAGAATGAACGCCTCTGCATTGTTACAGAGCGAGTGAAAGGGACCATTACGTCACCATGGACAGCAGAGCGCAGTGCGCGGCGGCCTAAAGCCTAATATTAAGATATTAGGGTTTAAAAAACTAATATCTTTGGTAAAAGCGCATTTTAGCGTAGGCTATTTAATTATTCGCCATTGCATCGGTTTCACGGTTTTCACCGTTTCAGTGTTTATCGGATACAAGTCGGATTGACGAAAATAATTCTTGCAATATTGAAGTCGGATTAATAAAAATAATTATCGCAGATTATGCAATGCAGAAATGCAGGAAAAAGATTATCTAAAACTTCATGTTTTTAGTATGTAGGCCTATACCATAAAAACTGGAAAAAACGAGTGCATCAATTACAATTCGACTCGTTATACTGTTAGAGACTAACAGTCTAAGAATGCTAACAGTAGTTGATCAAACATGGATCAAAAACACTATATATCACCTGTTTTGTTTAGGAACTTTTAGGGAGCCACCTATGCCCATTAATTATGTCAAATGATCTACATTCCCTTTTTGCAATTTTTTATGTAATTTTCTACACACATCCTAAGATGGATTCAATTGTTATGGACAATGGACATAAACAATTTTAGGTAGCCTATTGTGTTTCATTTGTTGAACTACTCTTTGTACGTGGTAGCAGTGTGTCTATCAGTTTTGTTGCCAATTAAACGAATATAATAAGAATCACTGGCGCTATTTTATTTTTTAAACTTTATTATTACTATACTTTATTGTTGTTTCTGTTTTATTTCACATTTTCGACATGTAACCTGGTGTGGTGTGTCACCAGGATTTGTCTGATTTTAAATTAAACGAATGCAACAACAAAAACAATATGCATTAGGAATATACTTAGATCTAGCAATTATGCAATATGCATTTTATCTGTTTTTATTCTTAAGTGGGGCCTCACAATTGAAAGTGCTTAGGGCCTCACTCTGTTCAAATCCGGCCCTGTAAAGCATCCTGTAGTCAATTCCTTATCAAAAAGCAAATCTTGACCAGAAGGCCTATAATAATTGAAACGTGCGTGGCGCCCTCCAGCGTCTTAAAGTGTTCTAAATCGTACACACTATGCCTACATTGGATGTCTAAATGGGTGAGTTAGATGATGCTCATATCGCCGGTCCGACACCTTACCTTTTGAAGTGTTTACTGAATTATCAGTGGACAAAATGGTGTCACGGGCATACATGTAGGCTACCATCTGAATTGAAAAACTGGTCATCTATATACGCCTTGCATTTATGTATCGCCTTTAACTTTATTTTTATGTTACGGTCATTTCTAAAAATACTCTCAGGTTCGATATAATTGAGTGTGTTTAAATCTTCTTCATGTTCTCTGCCCAACGGCAGGTTCGAACATCCGATGGCGCCACTCCTCCCGGTGTTGAACCTCCTCTTTCAGCTTCCCATAATCTTCAACCAACATCCAGTCCAGTAGCTTCTGTCTATGTCTTCCTCTTTTTTCCCTCCGTTCTTCCTTCAATGATCACTTTCAGAAGGGATTCTCCTCTCAGGATGTGTCCTATCCATTTCTTTTGTCTCACCTTTATTGTATTCATTATTGCTCTTTCCTCGTCTACTCGCTCTAGCACCTCCTCGTTTGATACATGCTCAGTCCAACTAATCCTCTCCATCTTCCTCCATAACCACATTTCAAAAGCCTCTAGTCTTCTAGTATCTTCTTTTCTTAGAGTCCACGTTTCTGATCCATATACAATAGTGTTACACTCCATATCAATGTTTTAATCATTTTTCCATGTGTTTAAATCTAATCCGTTAAATATGAACGGCAACGTTATAACTGTTGCTGACACAGAATGGGACGACTAAAAGATTCAATCTATTTTATGCTGATGATCAAGCAGTCATCGGGTATTTTAAAGAAGGTCTATGAAAGTTAAAAACTCCCTAAGACAACTTGCGAAGACAATTAAATTGAAACAGATAGGCCTATATCCTAATACAGTTGTCTATAATCAAATAAAAGTCATCAACTTTTCTTTCATAAATATATTCTGGCGAAGTAATTTACGTCCATCATCGTTTAGGAGAGAAGGGGAACGTGTCCCCAACTTTTAAAGTGGATACGCGCCACTTAGTCTACGTGGACACCAATAAACCTGGCTGCGTAACGGCACAAACTCGGCGACGCACGTAGCCATGCGTGGCTCTGCACACTACTATAGGCTACATTAGTTTAAAGGTACTCAAGACATATGACCTAGACCTACTCAACTTATTGCAATAAGAAGAACAGAATTATAAAGATAGAGTCCAAATTTTTATATGAGGTTCATCAGATGGAGCTATTAAAAGGCCTATATGGTACAATTTGCGTAGGCGTATGTAGCCATGCGCGGTCCTGGCACTATATTATATTTGTTCAAAGACACTCAAGGCATCTGGCATACCCAATTTATGTCGGAGTGGGCGTCGAACGTTGTGATGGTGAAGAAGAAGGACGGCAGCATGCGTTTTTGCATCGACTACCGCCAGTTGAATTTGAAGACCCGGAAAGACGCGCAATTTATTGCAATACGTGGAACAGAATCACAAAGATTGAGCCCACATCTTTTGTAAGGTTCGTGAGATCGAGCAATTAATAGGTCTAAATGGTAATATTTGCGTAGACGTGCATAATAATATTATAATACTCATACCCTACGTTGGATGCGGTATTAGAGCATTAACGTTATTACGCATGTCCGCCCACGCATTGGCTTTGCTATAATATGGGCACTAGGGTGGAGTGAATCGGAGCGAAAAAATTTTTTTCTCGAATTTTCAATTCTAATAGTGATCAAAAGTTGCCTATGGTATCACAGAATTGCTACAAAAAATTTGACCTTCCTGTGTTGACGTCTTCTGCCCTCTACCGGACGATTTAAGGACGCCATATTGATTTTCAGTACTGTCAGGCATTTTTAGACCAGGCATGGAATCTGAAAATTGCCCTGTTAGAAGCAAATCATGTAACAATTTTCTAACTGGTGTTTCTAGACTAATCTGACCCTCCTGAAAACGAAAATCGCGGTTAGGAAGCTGAATTTTTAGCGGTTCCATGGGAAAACAGGATGGCGGACAAAATGGCAGACAATTCCTTCATATGACTAAAAGTAAATCATTGTATGTGATAGGAACACAATTTTAGGCTTTAAATTAAGATTATAGGGTTCAAGGAATGCAATGGAATCAAAGACATATATGTAGCACTGCAAAAAATAAAAATGGCGGACAAAATGGCGGTCAGAATCTTAAAATGGCTATAGGTGAAGTAATGTATACAATGGAATCATGATTTCAGGGTCTAAGTCAACATTTTCGAGGTCAAGGAATATGATGGAACCAATGTCGCTCATGTATCATTGCACGAAAACCAAAATGGCGGACAAAATGGCGGCCAGAATCTTCAAATGGCTATTGATGAAGTCATGTATGCAATGAAATCATGATTTCAGGGTCTAAGTCAACATTTTCAAGGTCAGGGAATATGATGGAACCAATGCCACTCATGTAGCACTGCACGAAAACCAAAATGGCGGACAAAATAGCGGTCAGATCCTGGAATTTTCTAGTAGTGAAGTTCTGTATCTAATGATTGAGTCCAGAGTTCAATTCCTCCAAATACAGGTCAGCTATGGAAACCTTTCTACTCGCTACCAACATATGATTCTTCTCAAATTAACTTTCTACACCAAAATATCGTTAAATATAAGGCATACACTCAGTAATAGGCAACACCTTTTCTTCTTTTACGGAACCACCCGCAACAGCTACATTTATATCTCCAAATGCCCAAATATGGCTGTTGAGAGCTGAATGAACAGGAATGAAATTAGATCAGCTTTGCTTTCAGGCATACCAAGAACATTCAGCCAATTCTCCGACAACGGAGTTCCGCTATTTCAAGACTCAATACAGTGACGAAGTTGGTCATAGTCGCCATTTATGTGTGGTTCCACTTTTTAATAAGTAATTTCCAGGTCCAGTACCTATCCAAGACAATAATTTTTGACCCTCTCGTAGCCAATCGAAAGTACCTTTACACGAGCAACCATTGTATCTGCCAGGTCACCAAATGTCTTCGCCTTTGGAAGGTCCCCATTGCTTGTACCATTGATGTCCATCCAAAAATTTATCTGGACACTTGTCCTATGAATTGCGACACGATTTATTGGGCATATCGCAAAATTTGGTCATGCCTCATATTATATGCAGATGTCTTGCATTGATTCCGTTTCGAGCAGCGTATTGCCTACAGGGCTGTGTGTTGGTTAGGCGGTGCCTTGAGGGACGAGCCCCAATTGTCTGCAAGAACTCTGTTTTTCAGCTCGGCTGTCCAGCGTCGATCCACTCTTCAGTTGGCGGACCAAGCTGAGCTTCTGCTATTCGACAGCAACGTTCATTCTCTGCGGCTGGATCCACATCCTGAAATGTCCCCCCATTTTCACAGCTCTTATTGCCCATGGGTCACTCCACTCCGTTCCGAATCTAGAAACTGCCTTATTCAGTTGCGGTTAGGTTGGGAGTGATAGGCTACTGAATAGCTTACTTTGAAAAGGCTCTAAATAAAATATTCTAAATAAATAAATGTTGACCTCTGTTAAAAAGTTGATGACTGAACAAGTTACTTTTCAGAAAGCATCCAATGCCACAGATTTTGAGCGAAGCTCATGGCACGATATTGATGCCAGATCCATCGGATAGTCAGTTTGATACGCTGTGATAAGGTGCTGCATGATAATTTCGTCAGTGTTCTTTTGCAGAACGCTCCTTGGTTTAAGACCAGCTGAGAAAATTGTGATAATTTCAATGATCATTATAATCTGGCAAAATAAGGGAATATTGTAGATAAATTCCACAACAGATGCCATCTTGCAAAGACCTGGCAAAAAAACTGAAATCAAATTCCGATTGCATACATGACTTCGCTTGTAGCCATTTTAGAATTCTGGCCGCCATTTTGGTTTCGAGCAGCGTTACATGAGCGACATTGGTTCTATCATATTCCTTGACCTCGAAAATGTTGACTTAGACCCTGAAATCATGATTCCATTGTATACATTACTTCACCTATAGCCATTTTAAGATTCTGACAGCCATTTTGTCCGCCATTTTTATTTTTTTGCAGTGCTACACATATGTCTTTGATTCCATTGCATTCCTTGAACCCTATAATCTTAATTTAGAGCCTAAAATTGTGTTCCTATCACATACAATGCTTTACTTTTAGTCATATGAAGGAATTGTCTGCCATTTTGCCCGCTATCTTGTTTTCCCATGGAACCGCTAAAAATTCAGCTTCCTAACCGCGATTTTTGTTTTCAGGAGGGTCAGATTAGTCTAGAAACACCAGTTAGAAAAATTGTTACATGATTTGCTTCTAACAGGGCAATTTTCAGATTCCATGCCTGGTCTAAAAATGCTTGACAGTACTGAAAATCAATATGGCGTCCTTAAATCGTCCGGTAGAGGGCAGAAGACGTCAACACAGGAAGGTCAAATTTTTTGTAGCAATTCTGTGATACCATAGGCAACTTTTGATCACTATTAGAATTGGAAATTCGAGAAAAAAATTTGTCACTCCACCCTAATGGGCACGAGACACGACAATTTAAGACAAATTTGTGTTTTCGACATTCAACGACAGGACGAGAAATGGCTGCTTCGGTAAGTAATCTCACTAATTTAATACTGCTTCACTCACCTGTTTAATATAATTATGGTGTTACAGAAGATCATGTATAGTACTATAGTTACAAAATGGAGGAATAAGGGGCGATACAAATGTACTGAGATAAATGATTGAACGCGTGCAGGTTCAAGCTCAGGTCCTATAGAACTATTATATTAGCCCTACACATTGTCAAACGCACCAAGATTTTGAAACTTGACCGACCGATCGTGGTTACACGTCAAGTGTTCGAAGTCTGAATGTTTTACTTGATAGCAAGTAGGCTATGGACTAACCTTTACGGATCACATCTCCAATCTCATAAGCACCTCCTCTTTTCATTTAAGGCATCTCAGAGTCAGTCGTCGTTCTATTTCTGCATGCATCGTCACTATACTTTAGCTCTTTATTCAGCATTTTCTTGTGTTGACTACACTGCAATTCCTTTCTCATATGTCTTCATAAGGTTCGCCTCCCTTCTCTTCACTTTGTGCTCATCGCAGCTGCTAGATTGATTACCGCCCTCTCATGTACTCTCGCACCTCTGACTATATATTTGGTGAATTGGTCAATTGGCTCCCTCTCCGTGTTAGTGTACAATTTAAGATCTTCACTCTGATCCTCAAGGCTCAGCGGGGTCTTTCCCCGAAATATATCGGTGGACAGTATGCTTTGGGTTAACTCAGCCTCTGCCTACCGCCCACTCAGTTTCTTCCATAGACTTCTCCACTTCGTATATATAAGCCATACCAGAATTTATATGATCTCGTTCATTTGCTTCAACTAAGCCTCATTGGAAAGCGCTTTCTCCCTCTCTGCGCTGTACAATTCTATCTGGTAGTCTCTCTTCTTCATTCGTTCTTTCTCTAAACTTGTTTCTTCTCGCAGGGGCATGCGCACTGAGAGCCCTTCTGAACGATTCACTCTACTAGATGTGCTTTACAGATGCTTAAATAGACCACAATGAAAGTGACGATTTTATCAGAAATAAAGATTGGAAAAGTAGAACCTGAAGAAGCAAAACGTTTACAATTCCTGTTTAGCGAAAAATGCCTGTGTTTTCTATCTCAGCCTTGTTTCTTGTTGGAATCGCTTATTAGGATTTTTTATAAGGTGTCACCTTAGAAAGGAGAGACAAAATATTTCAAGACATTGATGCAATATATTTGTACTGTTCTAACTTCTACGACAATATTAAATATAATTTGACTGGAAATCGCACATAGAATAAAACCTGTTTTTAATCAATCGCTGCCTTAACACAAGAGAATGCAGTTGATATATGACGCTAAAGTTGCCGTTGACACAGTCGACTGAGTAGGGGCTATTTCCTTGATGAGGACGTGACTTTCATTGTACCACGAGTATGTAACTGTCTATCTTAACTCAGGCCACAATAGTTCAGCACAGTGTTATCGTAAGTGATAAAATCTTATAAACCGTATTCGCCAGGCATATGTAATATCTTTTTGGCACCAGAATGGAACAAATAATTCATGAGCTGATATTATGAATTTCATCTCAAGCCCGTTTAAATGTAAGTGGGGAAAACACGCTGCGCCCTTTGGTCAAGCATAAAAGGATAAAACTTTGCATGGATATCATATAACTCCGCCAATTATTCTGTGGAATTTATTTTTACTTTTTGAGTCAATTAATGATATTTCACTCTAGTATTTGCTCTGAAAACGTTGCACTGGTACTAGTACATTTTAATTATATTCAGCGGACAGCCCTAACGAACATATTTTGTTGACATTTGTGACGCAGCATGGCACCGTTGAAAGATGATGATCTCATTTTGATCCTGATTTTACGAACTGATAGAGGTCTAAGGGATGTAATTCGTTTGAAATGATTAACGAGTTTCCTGATAGATGATGGATTAAAAAGAAACAAGCTGAATTATCTGCTATGGAAACTTGATAAAACAGGACCTTCTACTCGTAGACCCTAAATCATGGGAATCGGTTCGCACGGCTATGCATTTCGTCAGAATGATAGGGATATAATCATAGTCTGTCCAATTGAATCTCTCTCTGTTTTCTCTCTTTCTCTCTTTCTAGAATTCTACAATTCACTCTCTTTCTCTCACTTTCTCTCTCTCAATATACTGTGTCCATCCTAAATCCTAATGGTCTGCTGTATTTATTTACCTGAATATTGACAATTTATCTAATTGAACAACTGTAGGACGATGTACACAAACTGCCGGGACCATGTCATCCGGGTCGCATTATTACAATCGACGGTTTCATTCAACCTGAAACAATCCGGTAAGTAGAAGAGATATTTTAAGATCTAACTTTCAAGGCATAAGTTTCAAGCACTCACACGTGGATCTTAAGTGCGAGTCTGAATGCAAGTCTTTGTGCAAGTACATAAAATTCGTAAAAATACTTCTATAGTTCTATAGATATATGCCTAAATATTAACACAAGTATAGGCTATACTTGGGTCACAATGCAAGTCCACGCGGAGATATTCTCACTGTATAAGTTAAGACTAAATAAGCTTAATTTATGCATTTCTCTCATCATGCGTAACTTAAGACACAGTTAATTTATTAACTGTAGCTCTTGAGAAATAGGCCTACTAGCTGAATCGCAACCTGTCTGAGGCCATATCGCTCAAAGTGCCACTTTGCGAATTGAAAATTGATTAGGTCATCACTATAGTCAGGCTATTTTGTCTATTATTGGACCTACAAGGCATAAGAATAAGCACGGCTGCCATGCTGTAAGCTTACTTGAGAAATAACACTTCACATCCCACTAAAAGGGACGCGGTGATGCAGCGGAATGTCGCTCTGTGCTTTGTGACCGGAAGGCTGTGGGTTCGAATCTACAGTACAAACCCTGCGTAGCAACCTTGAACAAGTTGCTCATCCAGAATTTCTATGAAGAAGGCTGCAAACAACAATGATGCGATCACAATCATCGGGAAATCACCTAACAGTCCTTACTCATCTCCAGGCAGATTTAAAGCCCCCTTGGGATACAGGTTATGGGTAGAGAACTCGTCATCACCATCACCATCACCATCATCACCACCACCATCACCATCATCGTCACCATCATCATATTCAGAGGCAACAGCATTATCATCATCATCATCATCATCATCATCGTTGTCGTCATCATCATCATAATCATCATCATAATCATCATCATAAGCATCATCATAAGCATCATCATAAGCATCATCATCATCATCATCATCATCATCATCATCATCATCGTCATCATCATCCTTAACCACGGCAGACAACTATCACTTAATATCCCAACTCAGACTAACCAGTAACTAATACCGCTATGGACACCTTATCATGGGTTAGTATTACGCTATAAAGGCTATCTCATAATGTCCCACCATAGTTAGACCGCTTGATAAACCATTAGTAGGCCTAAAACCAATGAGCAGATCTACTTATTGCACAATCTCCGGTCACTTATAATGTCACGTTATATTACACCTCAAAATACAGACAAACAATAATTAATACCATTTAATAGGTCTGATTGTGAATTTTCATTTCGCCTCTACTTGAAGTGGAAAGGCATTAAATACATAACGTGAGTTTGCCTTTGATGCGTTAATCATACTTTTTTAAACTTCATATATGGCAATCAAGGCCAATTCTAATATGATTTTACAACTATTTTATCATCATTTGCAACATCATCACAATGGTGATTTTCTCCAGTCAAGGTCATAATTCAAATCAAGGTCACAAAGCAGAGAGGCAGCGATTATTTAAACAGATACTTAAATGAATATTCCAACTATTCAGGAAGTTGACTACATCTTTCATTTTTTTAGTTTTCTTTCCTGTCTTTGATAATTTGTTCGTTTTACATGCAACCACACGTCGATCCATCCATTTAAAATGATCCCCATCTTCAACAGTACTGTCTAATAATTTTCCCCAATTTGATTTCAGATTCAGCATAAACTTATCGACTGCAGCAACTTTTGACGGTGGCGACATAGCCCTTCACGTCAATCCACGCTTCGACGAGAAGAACGTTCTTGTACTTAACTCTAAAGAGAACGGAGCGTGGAAGGTTGAGGAACGCGGAGGTCCTCCTGCACCTGTTCAGAAGGATGGCACCTTCCGCTGCAAGATTGAGTCGATGCAAGACAGATTCATGGTATATTTTTTTCGCAACTTTGTTACTCATGGTAGCTATGCACCTTGACACTATGTACCCATCGGTATCATCCATGTGATAATAATTATAATTCTATCGGGCACACCACCGTCTTTTTTCATGCATGCATACTGCATAGGTCGCAATGTTTATACATGCATACATACATACATACATACATACATACATACATACATACATACATACATACATACATGCATACATACATACATACATACATACATGCATACATACATACATACATACATACATACATACATACATGCATACATGCATGCATGCATGCATGCATACATACATACATATGTACATACATACATACATACATACATGCATGCATACATGCATACATGCATGCATACGTACGTACGTACGTACGTACGTACATACATACATACATACATACATACATACATACATACATACATACATACATACATACATACATACATACATAATCATCACACATGAAAGCGCAGGTTGGATTCCTTCAGACGGAATTACAATAGGTATGAGAAGTAGCACAATCTATCGTCTAGAAAGATTTTAAGCCTCGCCAATCTTAAATCTTAATACGCTGTGGAACTGGATTCGAAGTCCGAACCCAGATTAAAGTGTAAATTGGATTGCTGTGCATCCGACAGTCCCGTCCTTTCACTCAATTTAGGACCTGTATAGACCGGAAGTCAGAGGAGATCGTGGAATGTTGTGAAAGAGGCATAGCGTCTTGTAAATAAACCTCGAATTTATAACCGACATATGGACAATAGAATGAATTGCAGCTGGGGCTATAGTCGGGATTTGAATCTCGGTTGAGATATGGATGTCTCTACTCGAACTTCAATTATCGTCCTTCAACCAATTGAGACCACGGTTGCTTTACTCTCAGGGCCGACGTCGGGTGCGACATATTTAACATAGGCTATAAACAATGCACTTATGTAGCACCTGAGCGTCGAAAGAACTTTTAAGATAATCTGATTGAATAGCCTACATGACTGCTATTATATCCGCAGATAAGCATCAATGGCCAGAACAGCTGGGAGTTCCGTCATCGCATTTCCCAGGAGAAAGTGAACTGGCTCATTATACGCGGCGTTCAAGTCAACGACGTCGCTTTCACTGGCTAGCTGCAGATGGCGCTTATTTTCGCTGATAGCCAGCTTATACCATTTGCGGCCATAACTCGGCCAACAGGAGGCAAATTTTGTCTAAAATCAATAAGGCTCAGCGGTCTTAACACTTAATTTAGTACAGCAGATAAACTGACAAATGTAGGCCTATATTAAATAAGTTGATGCATGTGATTTCGTCTGAAATAGCAACATTTCTTGGGTCTATTACTAGTTTAAAATTGTCTTGCATAAAACATTTATTGTGCAACGTTAATGCACATGCACAGATAGGCCTATTTGAACGACATTACTAATGACATTGTTATATTCCCATAACTGCACTCGGACATCTGTGGCAGATTATGACAGGTGGATTATTAATGCAAAGTTCCAAACTAACCATTAAGCTCAAAGAACTGCAACACTTCATCAGGGCTGAGGTTCTTCGATGTTATGCAAATCAATGCAGCAACTTCAACAGCAGCCTGCAGCATCACACCACTCATCCATATGGTAGACACAAGTTACATGTAGATGACCGAATTAAATGTAGCCTATCAGTATATTAACAAATTTACTGTATAAGAGAATGATAACGATTTTTTGCAAGGTGTAGCATATTTTAAAGAATCGGAAATAAGGCATCATGTTTAGCTGACACTATGATACAATGACTGCTATTGAAACAATGCTAAATTCTTCATTATGATAAAGTGCAATAAAGATTAAAAACAGCAAAGTCAAATGTCTCTCTGTGTATTTTATATGTGTGCTACATTATCTATAAATCTCCTTGAGTTTGCATTCCGTTCGCTGTTCGTTTACCTATTCCAGTCGCATCGTTTCTTTTTTCTGTTCTGATGACTCTTCGTCATCCGTGCATAACTGATTAATAACAGTCCTACTGTTGGTCAAGGAGCAAGTCTCTATCTCTGGTTGTAGTTGAACAAGGAATATAAGCGTCGCCATCTTCCTATGATTTAATAAATATAATTTTTGGCTCAAATATAGGCAACATATCACAGGGATCACTTTTTTGGCCCACTCTGTATAATATAGATATATAAATATACTATGTTGTTTTACGCTTACTGGGCTACTCTATACCCTCGCATGCAGAAATTACAAAACATGAGCAACTGAGTATATAGACAGATGCAAAACTAGCATACACGAGGTGATGATTTCTGTGAGCTAATGTAGATAGTATATCAACACTCTGGCTAGGATACTCATCACAATGTTGTACACATTCAAATTGTAGCTATATTGTATGTATGTACGTACGTACGTATGTATGTATGAATGTATGTATGTATGTATGCATGTGCATTTGTTTTAGCACCCCGGCACGATTACTATTTAAAAGCGCTTCAGACTACAGCGCGGACTTGAAATCGGAATTTCCCGAGCAATTGTGAGTGAAACTGTGAAGGACATGCCCGAGGTCCCTGCGAGACGGCTTGAGATGGATTCGAACCTACAACCCTCCGGTTGCAAGGCAACGAACATACCCACTACACCACCGCACCCTCACAATGACTAGTTACAATGAACAGTTACAATTCTTTGCCACAATAACTAAGAACACAAATCTTTTGACATCCTTTCCAATTATGCAAGTTGAAATAAGATCCTTCAGTATAGACTCACCTATGCATTATTTCAGCACACATACAGCAGATGTACCTGCAGCTTATGCCAAGTTAATAGATTCCCTTAACAGGATACAACACACATTCAGCAGATGCACCTGCAGCTGATGTTAAGTTGATAAATTGCCTTAAACGGGAAAGCTTTTAAGAGACAATTTCAAACAGATTTGCGCAATCTTACTTAACGTGCTTCCAAACTCTAAGATCTAGATATTGGAATGATAGATACAGTTTTGCTTAACTTTCACAGAGAGTTCAGAACGATAGAGTTGTGCACAAAATAGCCTAATAATAAATTATTATGGCATCAGATAGGTCTACATGTAAGCCTGCGTGTAGAAGCTTGTCATTGTAAGTATGAAACAATAACCGGCCGTGACCAAACGTTTTGGTCAACACGTCATTATCCGAATGTAATAAACGAGGAGAATACTAAGCCTACAGTCATGGGCGGAGTTTATCAGAGGCTGGGGGCTAAGCTCCCCAAGAAGACCCAGATTAGGTTTTTACCGTGTAAACGGTATCTTTCCCCGGGCTCAGCCCCCAAGATGGCGCAGAATTTGTTCGGGGTAAATGGTTCTGTGAAACTTCTGAATGACTAAGAAAGTTCATCAACTTTTTTGTCCGGGAAAATTTTTATTTTTCTGCGAGATTCCAGCCCGAGCATTAAAAGAAGGTCCGAGAAAATATTTGTCAGCGCCGCTCGTTCTGGACCGAGTTACAGTCTCAACAAAGCCCAATTTTTTTAGCCCCTCCAAGAGCGGAAAGCAAACTCCACCCATGCCTACAGTTGTGTCGGAACCCGATTCGAAATACATGTATGCAGGTCATCAGCTGAAGACTCGAAAGCAAGAGAAATACTCGGTTAGCTCTCAAAGACTATAAGGAATTTGCAATATTCAAATTTGTTCAATCGGTACGGCGGCACAAATGTTATTACCTGTAAGGTAGGAGATGTTATTTGCTTAGGTTACCGGTACTCAAGTGTAGATTATAGGGAAGACCACTGCAGTGGCTGCTACGTTACGTGCAAACAAATGACATCATTGCCTTTGAGATATCGACAGAAACTCGATGGTGTAACGCATGGTCCTAGCCTTAAAACTTCGTAAACTTAAGCCACGCGTGTTGTGTGTTTACAATTCCGTAAGACTTAACATAGGAGGAAGAGGATGAGAAGGAGTAGGGAGAGTAGGAGGACGAGGAAGAGGAGAAATAAGACGAAGAGGTGGAAGAGGAGGAGTAGCAGGCAGACGAGGATGAAGAGGAGGAAGAGGATAAAGAGGAGGAGGAGCAGTCCCTTTAGTTATCCCTGAGACAGCCGTAGGTATGAAGTATTGGCGACTTCCTTTTCTTAGCCTCGGCATACGAAGGCGGGTGGCCCATTCTTCTCCCTCGCCGTCTCATCTTCCCACAGACAGTGTAAGGTCGCTATGCTCATCATAGCTGAGTAGGCTATGGGGCACACCTGGAGCAAAACCTCGACACAGATTCTGTCCTGGCGGGGAGTTGAACTCCAGACCTCTCGCTTCACATTGCAGCACGCTAACCACAATACTCACGTGCATCCCAATAGTAGTGAACAGTACTAGCCATTAAAAGCATCCGGATCGTGTTTTCATCTTACCAGTTGAAATAATTATAGGCTTACGATGCGTAGATGTCTAAACGTGTGAGCTAGATAACACTCACAGACCTATTGTCTGCTCCGCATTGTCCGACGCCTTGCAACTTCTCTCAACCGTAGGTCCGTAGCATCTACGTGTAGTTGTCTCCTTGCTTTTCTCCTGACAATCGGATCTCGTGCATCACAGTGTATCAAGGACTAATCCGTCTGACGAATTTCCGCAACGCTTGTGGAAAACTGGTCATCTACACTTCGCGTCTAGGCTACGTATGCCGCCTCGAAATTCTAGTTTACTGTCGCGGTTAATTCTAACGTGGAGTTCGATAAGTTGGGTAGGCTATACGCTTTCATTTTACCAGTTACATCTAATATATATGTATATTCGTTTAATTGGAAATCAGACTATTCCGTGTGACACACCGCGCCTGGTTACATATAAAAAAGTGTAGGTCCTAAAATAAAAGAGAGAAATAATAATAAAGCATAGTTAGCCTATAGTAAAGTTTAAAAAGTAGCGACAGCCATAAACAGCCGCCAATCTGTCTGGTTGTTGATGTTAAATGTTAGAGGAAAAGGTTTCTTGAGTAACCATTATGTCCTGCTAAAGATGTACTCGGAAGGGTAAATGCCGATGTTATACTCCTGCCAAGATGATCGTGGTAAAAGATGATGAATGTTGCAACAGTACTGTTGTTGGCAAGTAGGTTAAATTTGTACAGGAGTAGACCTACAATGCATAGAGAAAGAGATCATGCAGGGCACAATTCCTGGAGGTAAAGGAAGAGGAAGGCCAAGAACGAATTGGCTGGACAACATAAAGACATGGACGGGCTTGCAAATGGGAGAAATGCTAAGAATGACGGAGGACAGGAATCATTGGAGGAACATCGTGCATGATGCGGCCGAACCTCGTACCGAGGATGGCTAGGAACGGAACGGAGGCCTACAATGGAACAATTTGAGCAAATCACTATGATAATAATGATCAAATAGTCAAGCAGTCATCAGATTTTTTAAAGAAAGTAAGAAATATATGCCGTAAATTCTAAACAAATTATTCTAACACAGGCATCGACAGACTATGTCTTTAATCATGGGCGCCCGCACATAGGAGCAAGGGGGGGCACTTGCCCCCCCCTGGAAAATTGAAACCTATTTTTCTAACTACTACTTTTGGGGTTTAAGAAATTTCTTCCCATTGAAATACTAATGTTACGAATGATACACTTCAGTGAAAGTCATAAATTTAAGGAATGAAATCTCTTTAGAAATAAAGAAGTTCTTAATTAATTTTTCTGCCTTGCATTTTTTCAAGCTCTTGCTGAAAACGGTAGCAATGACTTTTAACCCTCCCGTGGGTGCCCATACAAATAGTGTTCCTATCGATTATGACCTTCATGACTGGAATCTCGCTGTAGGCTAATGCAATTTTTCACAACTTGGCAAAAATAAATTATCAATAAATTATTACACTAATGTAAAAATTTGAAATTTATCAACAGCCCATTGAAATTTAGTAATGAAGATCTACATATTCACCAGCGTTTATATATGGAATCAAGTTTGCTTTAAGTCAGGCTGAATTTTGTCCATTTTGCATGCTGCCAGCTAGTACAGAATTTAGGTAGGTCAAGCTGTATAAACTTGGATAATTGGCTCTGGTTATCACGCCTCGAGATTTTCTTCGAAAGAGTTGAATCAATTGATACCCCGTTCTTCTGATCCTCTGGATCCTCCACCTTCCTATAACGACACCTGCATTAACATCTGACCCTCTGGATACAGGACTCGGACCTCTTTCTTGACTGCCCTTTGAACAGCCTGATGACTCGATGCAGCGCTTCTGAATAAGCTGGTGCCCTACAATTGAGTTTGGAGTGGCACATTAGAAGTTTAGAAATTAACGATTAAAATATAGAAGTAACTTGATGGAGCACTTGCCCCTTTAAAACTGATACCTGTTTTTCGTTCATTTATTCATTCATTCAATGTATAGCGCCCCTTCAAAAACCTACTTTTTAACATTCTACTTTTGGTTTTTAATAAATTTCTTCGCTCTAAGAAAACTATTCATATTGAAAACTACACCAAATGAACCTGAGAAATATGCATTAAGAAACCTCTTTGAAAAATACCCATATTCTCACTTTCCAGCTTTGCAATTTTTAAGCTCTTGCGACTAGGAAATTTAACCGTGACCAACTTAAAAATTTTGCCCTCCCCTGCAAAAATTTCTGCGGGCGCCCATGTCTTAAATGAAGATTTTTATCGCATGCCTCCTATGATCAGCGTCTTCAGCTAGTCAATAATGAATTAATATCAGCTAGTGATTGGTTCAAGGCAAATAAACTTTCATTAAACCTATCTAAAACTAATTATATCATATTTCGTTTAAATAAAAAAACCAATACCTATAACAAATAATGAGCTGCTTATTGACAACAAAATTATTCCTCAAGTTTACACGACAAAATTCCTTGGCGTTCATATTGATCATCACCTAAAATGGAAAGTCCATATAGACGAAATAAGTAAAAAAAATCAAAGAAATAGGCATTATTAAGAGGGTCTCTTACTTGCTTCCCTCTCATGTGCTTATCAATCTATATTTCACCCTAGTCTATCCATACCTTAGTTACTCTAATTTAATTTGGACTTCTACCTATGATACCCATCTCCATGTTTTAAGGACCCTGCAAAAAAGCCATACGAGTTATCACTAAATCCACTGTTAACTGTCATACTGGTCCCCTATTTGCTGAGCATAAACTCCTAAATATTAAGCAGATTAGATTTGAACAGACATCTCAATTTACGTATCAATACATCAATAACCTCCTCCCTTCTTCCTTTTCTTCCTATACTTCTCTCCTGCATTGCATCCTGGACTCACTAGAGGTAATAGAGACTTCAGTATTATTTTTGCAAAAACAAATGTTCGGAAATTTTCCATTAAATTCCAAGGCCCTGTCATATGGAATAAAATTTCGATTCACATTCGTAAGGCTACTAACTTAACTCACTTTAAACACCTGTTACGTGTGTATACATTATGTAATGTTTTCTGTTAATAGCATGAGGGGCTGCCCATGCTAATGCTGATTTATTTGATTGCTTTATTGCTTTTGCTTCTATTTTGTTCTTTCTCTAAAGTTTTCATGTAGTGTTTACTACATTAGTTTTGTTTTTTTTAAATAATTTTTTTCTTTCTTTCCCTAGTTAAGTAATATCTCTGCATTCCAATACTCCCTTCAGCTTTCACTTCCTCACTTCACTTTGTTAATTAGGCCCCTGCTATTGAAGCAACAATTGCTTCCATAAATCCGACTTCTATTGCAGCAATAATTTTTTCCCATCAATTCAACTTCTATTTAAGCAACAATTTCTTCATCAATCCAACTTCTAGTGAAGCAAAAACTATTTTTTCATCAATCCAACTTCTATCTGAGCAACAATATTTTCACCAATTCAACTTCTAATTGCGCAACAATATCTTCATCAATCCAATTATCCAACTTCTAGCGAAGCAAGGACCACTCTCATCAATCCAACTTCTATTTAAGCGAAAAACTTTTGTTGATCCGCGATGAATTGTCCGTTCACAGTTGTCCGCTCCAAATTTTCCGAATGTCCGGTCCCGAATTCTCCGGACACTGTAAAAACAGTGATAAATCTGACTGCGTTTATATGACTCAAACGCGTCGGCGTGCGTTGTCTGGCGTTTATTTAATGTATTCTTTAATTGCTACTCAAGACATCCTGACATGCCTCAACTTAAAACAACTAGTTCAACAGAATTCAATACAACTTGTTCAACAGAAATTCAGCGAACTAGAAGTCCAGGATTCGAGTGATTAAACCATTAATAGGCCTATACGACTCAATTATTTGCGTAGGCATTCTTCGGCGCACGTAAACACAACTTGAGACAAGACCACCCACGCATTGGTTTAGGTATAAATTATAATTATGGGCATGTGGGAAACAGGGCTATTTTAAAGAAATTTTTAAAACTGCACAACTCCTTCTTTCCTTTCCCATCATCCATGGTAAATTAGCCTACTTCCAACCGGAGGACAATGACCTTTTTGCTAATTTTAAGTGTACAGAAGTGGTTCTACAACTGCACATTTTGTGTACAATTGACGTTAAAAAAGCTCTGGTGGGCAGTCTCACTTGCTTCACTCACCTGTTCAACAGTGTTATAGCAGATAACAGTTCCAAGACAACGGTTGGAAAATGCAAGGCGCAAATGTCCCGAGCAAGGTGCGAGTTTATGTCCTATAGACCATACCCATTATGGCATTACCAAACTCAACTAGATTTTGAAACTTGACTTAATGTTTGCGCATAATAGTCATGGATAATAGTCATAGATAATAGTCATAGGCCCTGTAAGTTTTCTTCACGTAAAGTGCACGAGATCTGGGTGTTTTACTTGATAGTTCACTTATTTTTTCGGAGCACATCTCCAATCACAGACGCTTCTCCTATTTTCATTTAAGGCGTCTCAGGGTTATTCGTAGTTCCATATCTTCATCAGTGGCGGCGCCAGGATTTCAGTTTTGGGGAGGCTAAAGGGGGTAAATCGTCCAAGAATTTTATTTTTACATGGGGAAAAAAATGGATGGCCCTTTTTAGGGGGGCTTAGCCTCCTCTAGACCCCCTAGCGCCGCCACTGATCTTCATCCATATTCGCCTGCTTTTATCGATATGATTTCAAGCTGATGACCAAACAGTCATCGGATATTTTATAGAAGGCAAGTAAGCAGTGGCGTCGCCAGACACTTTTTGCAAACAGGGAAAAGCCAGAGCAGCCATAGGGTACATGTAACCAGGGCAGAGGACGATTATTTTATGGCGAGCGTGGTAACACATGATTATCGTGGTGATCATAATTAAAATGTCGCATCCACTACGTAGTTCCCCCGCAATATTATCACTGAATGGTCAGGGTCAGATGGGCGAAGACCCTAAAACTAATATTTGCATACAAGCAAATTTGACAGGTTGAAGCTATGGAGGCATTAAAAATCGACTTTCGCTAGCATTCACATTTCACAACAATTTTCATATGAAAAAGTTCAACAATAGAGTCACCCAGTCAGTTGTTGTTCACGCAAATGTTCAAGGAGTCAAGTATATAGGTATATTATATATATATATATATATATATATACATGTATATATATAGCTCGTGTCATTTGAAATACAGTTAGGCGACATTTGGGTATCTACTGCCAGTTGTATGCGGCGATGTCGATGCACAGCTTAGTGCTGTGATAGGACGAAGACATGAAGTGAGGACTGGAAAGACAATAGTAAGAAAAATATGCCCAGCATATTCTGGGTAGTTCAAACATTTTGGCAGGACAGCAACAAAAGGGCGAAAGCTTTTCTACCAGGGCATTAGCCCTGCAATGCCCTGATGTAAAGCCGCCGGGCCAATGAATTAAAAAAATATCTCTGACACTTTGCAAAAATTAATAGACCCTAAAAAGGAAACAAATATTCAGACCCATCTGTCTCTAAACAAGGAGCGTCATAAAATTTACTGTCATAAATAAATTTATTTCGGGGTGTTTTCTTGACCCTGAATTTTGAGGTGACCTTTTTTAATCGCCGAAATTTCTGAAGATTTTTTAGTCATCGCCTGCTTTTCTTACCTTAGGCCTACCCCACTATTTTCCGCGTTTATCCACTATTTTCCGCTCGAAATTGCATTACACATTGCAGTTCTTATATCATGTGCTAGTAAATGCATTATTTCATTCTTACATTATTTCATTTCGGATTATGAATGGATTATGTTCAGCTGCATCATTTACGACATTAATATTTTAAGCTCGCATGCAGATCGGTGACGAGCCAAGAGAACGACTTCTTTTATCTCCCTGTCTGCCTGGATGTAGATATCTAGTGCAGACTTGTGCAGTAAAGAGTTTCTAAGGGTTTTTAGGTTTTTTAAAATCAGCTCTTGTAGTGGTACTTGCTGCACATAAACTTTTATAATAATTATGTCGAAGAGATTCATCGTATCCCGGACGTTCAACTATTGCAATCTCGCTGTCATCTGGCACAGCCGAATCAACCAACACCAGGTGAACCAACATTTTACTCATGTACCACAAATGGATCGAAAATATGTGTATTTCTGCTGTAGCGGATGGTATAGCTTATTGCCTTGTGAGCAATGAGCTGCTTCAACAGTTACAAGTCATTCCAGGGAGCTGACGTTGGACATTGGCATGTGTACCAATGTCTTGAGAACCACCTGAAAAACAAGTACATTGTGCTCATACAGGCTGCAGTTCAAATGCAGTCAGATGAAACAGAGATGGAGGTAGAGGTAGATTGCAATGTAGCAACTTCCCTATCCACATCTCTCAAACAGTGTTTTCGTAGGTCTGCGAGAGTTTGTCATCAGAGTATTGAAGACTATCTCCACTATCACCAAGTTGATGAGATCTATATTATAGTTTGTACAGGTGGGAGATTCGGGTATAGTTGAGTGAGTCATGGAGGTGACATGAAGGAATAAAACTTGAAGTAGGCTACAACGAAACATAAAGGAGAAGAAAGAAGAAGAAAAAAGAGAGAAAAGAATTTTAAAAAACATTATCTAACCAACAGCCAACGTCAGTAATTAGTTTTATATAACATTTTTCTCTGCATGCATACTTGCTTCCGCCCTATATACTAAAACACCTGTACTTTACTCTGATTTACCCCTACTTTACTTATTGTAATCTCATCTGGACCTCAACCTACGACTCCCATATGACTAGCTTGAAAATACTCCAAAAAGCCATCAGAGTAATTAAAGAGGCGAGAGAAGGAGGGAAACCGAAAGAGTAGCACAGATGAGTGAAGACAAGTCAAGAGAAGAGAGAGAAGAGAAAAGGAGAGAGCTTCAAATAAGATAGGAGAAGATGAAGTGAAACAATCCCCTAAATACAACCTCAAATCCCACGGTCGAAACTGTCGACGATACAAAATAAACAACATAAGGGGTCATTGCATAATTACGTAACGCCGACAATGACGCTTTTCGACCCCCCGCCCCTGCAGCGCTTCGTAACGTTGCCCTTGACTCACCCTCCCCAGCGTTACGTAACGACTGTTGCAAAAATTCAGTTGAGATTTAAGTCTATTATTGGCTTATGTGAGGACGTAATAATATTATAATTCATATTTTCGTAGTCGAGTAGGCTATGTGAAAGCAAGTCGCGTTAAATCTCAACTGATTTGCGGTATAATTTAAGGAAATAAAAGTTTACGCATGAATGTAGGCCTATAGTTTATATGAATAAAACATTGTGTATATTTTAAGCCTAGTCTACTGTGAAATCATTTCGATGAATACATCATGACTGTCGCCAGAGCTCCAAGAGCTGAAAGCACCAGGTGACCAGATGAGTATGTGAATTATAGGCTAATTTGACAGTTACTGTAGACTAGGCTTAAAATATACACAATGTTTTATTCATATAAACTATACAGTCATGCGTGAACTGTAATTTTCTTAAATTATACCGCAAGAATAAAATTTTACACCGCTGAAAAGTGTCACGGACTAAATGGCTCATTAACAATTATTAATCAAAATTAAGATGAACCAATTATTTGCTCAGTCTGGGCACTTCGATAATTATTAATAGAAATAGCCTACATGTATATTGCCGAGTTTTGTTAAGCATTAATTTTAAATGTTTGAGATCGTGCCCACTAAATAAAACATGCTTCAAAGTGGATCCTCGATGTCAGGAATCCAAGGGCAATTAGTCCTGCCACGTTGTTCCGTTGGTAAAGCCATCACAGATCCAAACAATTTGGTTTGCACAAATGGGAGAACAGAATTGACCTGGCATATAGGCATAACCGGTGTCTGCTGCCGGTGTCACGTAATAGAGTACCCCCGTATTAATCGTATCCACCCAAATGAAGAAAAGTCAAAAAGTCACTTCCGCGTGTTTGTTTTATTGCAAATTAATTTTCATGTGCTTTGTTTTGAACAATGACACTAACAGGTATGTTTATTCCTACAATATATTTTTTCCTTTGGTTTTAGAGCACTTAATTTTTTAAACACTTAAGAACACACTCAGAGTCACTAAATAAATTCGAGTTGCCTTTCTCTGAACATTGCTTGATGATGATGATGATGATGATGATGATGATGATGATGATGATGATGATGATGATGATGATGATGATGATGATGATGATGGTGCTCTGCCCGAAGGCAGGTTCATTGGCTTTACGCCCCTGGGAATGAGATGAGTGGGGTGGTTTCCCGTTGCCTTCCCCACAGACAATGATGGGTAAGCAACTTGCCCAAGGTCGCTCCGCAGGAGCTTGCGCCCCTGCGTCCCACACGTGCTAGCCCGAGATATCTAAATCTCTGAATGTCAACTCCCAGCCCGGGGCTTGAACCGCAGTCCGTTGCAGCCAACAGACGAATGCTGTCCTCGCTTACCGGTGTAGCTAACTAGGCCAGTGAACATTGCTTAGGACACTTAAAACAATTAGAGTCACTTCAAAGTTTGATTAGAGCACAAATTTTTCAATTATACGCATTTTTCAAACAAGGGGATAGGCTGGCTCATCCCCCCGGATAGTCTAGACCGGTTAATTCCATCCGGAGAGATAGATTAATTCATCCCCCCGGATAGCTTTCAGGGGGATACTCTGTTTCGTGTCACCGGATCTTATTAAGATAAATAGACTTACTTCGGTTAATCAATGTCCTCGAAGTTCAAACTTCGACCACATCATGCCTGAAGTGTCATTCGAATCTTTCGATGGTAATTTAACTTTTCAATGACCCCCACCCACCCACCCTCGAGCGTTACGTAATTATGCAATGACCCCCTTATGTTATACACAACCAGTGCATTTCTCTCATTACTTTTTGGTATTTTTTTAAATTTTCTTTTTAAATAAATTTTTTCATGCTGTTCTGCATCATGTAGGGTAGGCACAAACTGCTGCAGATCTCTCGTTTTTTCTTTTCTTTTCATTCTTATGTTATTTGCATTATGCATAGCAAGCAGGCTACAACTGCTTTCTTTTGTGATCTATACACAGCACTGCAGACCTTTTATAATTTCAGTTTGTCTTATACCATGCATAGCAAGCATACTCAGTTAATCCACTCATTAGATGAACAACCTATCTTAGTTGCAATGTATAGCGTGCCTTATCTGTGGACCACAATGTTCAACTGTATTTTTTTCTTATAATTTGTCAGCACAGGGTGAACATTCTTGTGCCTCTTTAGAGGCATTATAAATAACCTATGCGAAATAGCATTAGTAAATCACAATGCTTGATTTGTTTGTGAACCAATTGTCTTTTTATGTAAATTGACAGCTCAGGGTCTGTAAACATTCTCGTATCTCTTTAAAGTTGTCATAACAAATGTGCAATGTAAATATGTGCAATAATGTTAGTGCAATAGTAACTGTAACTATCTGCAAAGTAGCATTATTGCATTAGACATAGACATAGACAGACATAGACATATTTTTATTGATCCCATCAATTCAATTGTACATGTATGTTTAACAAAGTATAGACATAATTCGCAATAAGAAAATACTCAAAGTGAATAGGTATTATAAGAGTGAGGGAGCAAATAGGCACACCAAAAGGGACAAGTCCCGCTAAGCAGGGGCCTAATTAACAAAGTGAAGTGAGAAAGTGAAAGCTGAAGGGAGTATTGGAATACAGAGATATTACTTAACTAGGGAAAGAAAAAAATTATTATAAAAAACAAAACTAATGTAGTTAACACTACATGAAAAACTCAGAGAAAGAACAAAATAAAAGCAAAAGCAATCAAACAATCAAATAAATCAGCATTAGCATGGGTAACCCCTCATGCTATATTAACAGAAAACATTACATAATGTATACACACGTAACAGGTGTTTAAAATGAGTTAAGTTAGTAGCCTTACGAATGTGAATCGGAATTTTATTCCATATGACAGGGCCTTGGAATTTAATAGAAAATTTCCGAACATTTGTTTTTGCAAAAATAATACTGAAGTCTCTATTACCTCTAGTGAGTCCAGGATGCAATGCAGGAGAGAAGTAAGATGCAAAGGAAGAAGGGAGGAGGTTATTGATGTATTGATACATAAATTGAGATGTCTGTTCAAATCTAATCTGTTTAATATTTAGGAGTTTATGCTCAGCAAATAAGGGACCAGTATGACAGTTAACAGTGGATTTAGTGATAACTCGTATGGCTTTTTTTGTAAGGTCCTTAAAACATGGAGATGGGTATCATAGGTTGAAGTCCAAATTAAATTAGAGTAAGTAAGGTATGGATAGACTAGGGTGAAATATAGATTGATAAGCACATGAGAGGGAAGCAAGTAAGAGACTCTCTTAATAATGCCTATGCTTTTTGATTTTTTTTAACTTATTTCGTCTATATGAACTTTGGATAAGAGAACTGCTTATCTATCGATCAGCTGTAAACATGATCACATGAATGTAACCTGTCTGCTGAATAATCTTTGACTATCATATAGCTTTGGTTCCGCCTAACTTAAAAAAAATGATATAAGTGTCATTCGAATCTTTCGATGGTAATTTAACTTTTCAATGACCCCACCCACCCACCCTCGAGCGTTACGTAATTATGCAATTACCCCTAGCGTGTTTTACTGAACTTTTTTGCAGGGGTGAATAGCGAAAATTGTACTCAGCTGTAGGGTGTCCATACTGAGAGTTCGATGGCTGCATCGGAGGTGTGCGTGTGAGAATGTCTAATGGAACACTGATTCATAACAATTTCATTAGGATCACGGCCCATTGATTGTCCTTTGGCTGCTAGAATGTGTGCCGCATGTATGCCACTAATTTTAGTCCTGTTGAATGCTGCAGTGACACATGCACTCAAAATGACATTGGATCTTCTTAACTTCTTTTCAGCAGGCGCACAAGTCGATTTAACATAACTAATTGCCCGCAAGGTTTTCTTGTATAATTTTCAAATTGACTTTCTGTTTTTTAATTAAATAATAACAGTATCCTATGCATGCATTCAGACAAGGTGGTCTAGCTGCTCCAAGATGTTAATGGTACGGTATGGAGCAGACCTGCTGACCGGACCGGTTGAAGCTGGGCAACATGACGCAAGACAGACTCAGACAGAGAGTGGTGTCAGACCCCTACGGGCATTTAGTCCAAGAATTTTGATGATGATGATGATGATGATGATGATGATGATGATGATGATGATGATGATGATGATGATGATGACGATGACGATGACGATGACGATGACGATGACGATGACGATGACGATGACGATGACGATGACGATGACGATGACGATGATGATGATGATGATGATGATGATGATGATGATGATGATGATGATGATGATGATGAACCTTACTTGTCTTCAGTAGGACTGCCTATAGTATAAAAATCTTTTCACTGCACGCATACAGCAATATAAAAGTATTTCATGAATCTATTATGATTATAGTATGAGAAGAGGGGTCGAGGTCAGAAAGACGCCGTTCACGGTTTGTCTACATCTACATAATGAGACAGCGCTCAGTAGGCGGACGTAGCTCCCCCACAATATTGTGCCGGGAGTCTGACTACAAATTAGCGGTATGCCTACTGCCATAAATATCATCAGGTTTTCATATTATTATTCTTATTTGGAAATTTAAATGATTTCAACTAGTTAATGATTGACCACTGAGCCATCGTTGAGTTTAGTGTAAAGGTTGACCCCATAATAAGGGTGGCTACTGTGGCCATGGGCGCCCGCAGAAATTTTTGCAGGGGGGCAAGATTTTTAAGTTGGTCACGGTAAAATTTCCTAGTCGCAAGAGCTTAAAATTGCAAAGCTGAAAAGTGAGAATATGGGATATTTTTCAAAGAGGTTTCTTAATGCATATTTCTCAGTTTCATTTGGAGTAGGCCTATCATTTTCAAAATGAATAGTTTTCTTAGAGCGAGGAAATTCATTAAAAATCAAAAGTAGAATATTAAAAAGTAGGTTTTTTGAAGGGGCGCTATATAATGAATGAATGAATAAATGAACGAAAAACAGGTAGGTCTATCAGTTTTAAAGGCGCAAGTGCTCCATCAAGTTACTTCTATATTTTAATCGTAATTTCTAAACTTCTAAAGTGCCACTCCAAAGTCAATTGTAGGGCACCACCGCACCAGCTTATTCAGAAGCGCTGCATCGAGTCATCAGACTGTTCAAAGGGCAGTCAAGAAAAAGGTCCGAGTCCTGTATCCAGAGGGTCAGATGTTATTGCAGGTGTCGTTTAGGAAGGTGGAGGATCCCGAGGATCAGAAGAATGGGGTAACAACTCTTTTGAACAGAGGAGACGTTGGTTTTGGGAGAAAATCTCAAGGCGCGATAACCAGAGTCAATTATCCAAGTTTCTCTACAGCTTGACCTACCTAAATTCTGTACTAGCTGGCAGCATGCAAAATGGACAAAATGCAGCCTGACTTAAAGCAGACTTGATTCCATATATAACTTTGGCGAATATGTAGATCTCCATTACTTAATTTCAATGGGTTGTTGATAAACTTCAAATTTTTACATTACCGGGTAGTGTAATTTATTGATACTTAATTTTTGCGTAGTTGTGAAAAATTGCATTAGCCTACAGCGAGATTCCAGACAAGCAGGCCATAATTAATAGGAATACTACTTGTATGGGTACCCACGGGAAGGTTGAAAGTCATTGTTACCTTTTCAGCAAGAGCTTGAAAAAATGCAAGGCAGAAAATTAAGAGCTTCTTTATTTTCAAAGAGATTTCATTACTTAAATTTCTGACTTTCACTGAAGTGTATCATTCGTAACATTAGTATTTCAATGGGAAGAAATTTCCAAAACCACAAAGTAGTAGTTAGAAAAATAGGTTTCAATTTTCCAGGGGGGGGCAAGTGCTCTCCTTGCCCCTATGTGCGGGCGCCTATGACTGTGGCTAGTGCCACATCTGTGTCTCCCTCTTCCCGAGCCAATGCAGTGAAAAAGGCTACAGAACAAATAATGAGACTTCTCTAGCCTAGGTTGTGTGGTTTGAGAATAAAATGTTGGTCAGGTGAAAGTTGTTAGTCTATATACCATTCTTTACGAGCGAAAGCACGAATTGTCCCCCAACTTTCGAAGTTCACATACGCCACTGATGTCGCAAGCAACCACATCTTTTTGCAGCCAGGCCTCTAGGCATGTGTAAGTAGACCGATAAACCAGGCTTTGCAATGGCCTAAAATGAGTAGGCCTGTGTGAAGGGCTATTAGGCTAGTCGGCCTACGCTCTGATCTCGTTATAAATAGGCATGCGACGCGAGCAACTCTACGGTGTTGAACGACGACAGGACGAAAAATGGCTGCTTCGGTAAGGAAAAGCACTTCCTTTCAGGGCTGTTTTTAAGGAATTTTTAGAACTGCACAACTCCTTCTATCCTTTCTTATCTTCCATGGTAAATTACTTACAATCGGAGGAAAATGACCTTTTTTGCTAGTTTTAGCTGTACAGAAGTGCTTCTACAACTGCACAAATTCTTTTAGAACTGCACATTTTGTGTACAACTGCACGTTAAAAAAAGTCCTGCTTCCTATTATAATGAACGCTTCACTCATCTAATTAAGACAACTATAATAATTATCAGTAAACAGCATCAAGATTACAACACTATTAGTTCATCAATAGCAACTTGGATTTTAATTTAGCTTCAGCAACTTAAGCGTAGCCGTCATTAGGAAGAGAAATGCATGGTCACGCCTTGCATGGTAGGCTACTGTGAGGCTACTGTGGATCAAGCACTCCTTCACATCACGACTTTAGAATGACGCAATCTCACTTACATGTACTTCATACTGCTTCTGTCAACTGTTTAATATAATGGTGTTACATCAGATCATGTATAGCCTACTTACAAACGAGCTGGCTGAATAGGGCGCGATACAAATGCACTGAGACAACTGACCGAACGCGTGCAGGTCCAATTTGAAACTTGACCGAACGATCGTGCATGATCAGCATGACGTGTAGGCTAACTGGGTGCGGTAAGTCACCCGGAATTGTCATTGTCAATTAAACGAGTATACACATACATGTATACTTGTACGAGGTCTGAATGTTTTACTTGATAGTAGGCTACACTTACCTTTACGGATCACATCTCCAATCTCATACACTCCTCCTCTTTTCATTTAAGGCGTCTTAGGGTCATTCGTCGTTCTATTTCTGCATGCATAGTCACTCTACTTTAGTTCGCTATTAAGCATTTTCTTATGTCGACTAGTGCAATTCCTTTTTCATGATTATGTCTTCTTAAGGTTGCTGCTAGATTGATCACCGCCCTCCCACGTACTCTCGCAGCTCTGACTATATTATATTTGGTGAATTGGTGAATTGGCTCCCTCTCCGTGTTAGTGTACAATTTAAAATCCTCACTCTGATCCTCAAGGCTCAGCGGGGTCTTTTCCCGAAATATATCGGTGGACGGTATGCTTTGGGTTAACTTAGTCTCTGTCCGCCGCCCACTTTGTTTCTTCGATAGACTTCTCCATTTCGTAAGCCATGCTAGAATTTATATGATCTCGATCATTTCCTTCAACTATAAGCCTCTTTGGAATGCGCTTTCTCCCTCTCTGCGCTGCCAATTCTCTCCTCCTCATTCGTTCTTTCCCTAAACCTGTTTCTTCTCGCTCTAAGAGCGCTTCTGAGCGATTCACTCTACTAGGCGTGCTGTACAGATGCATAAATACAATGGAACTTATGGAAGTGAGGATTTTATAAGAAATTAAATAAAATCTTATAATCCGTAATAGCTATGACAAATCTTTTTGGCACCAGAAAGGAAGAAATCATCCATGAGTTGATAAGCTGCATCTGATAACCGTTTAAATGTGAAGGGGGAATACACGCGGTAGGCCTACCTTTTAAGATGACCTTAGACTTGTTTTTACACCATGATTTTTGTAAACGTTTCGTTCGGCATGAACTACATGACGATAAGGCCAGTCATAAACCTCGGCTAAGATTGGCTTGACTACAACTCTCTATTCAGAATGCAAGACAAGACGCTGAAATGTAAGACAAGATTTAGAAGCACATTTTTAACCAGAGTAGTGATTAGAAGGATATAATTATGGTCTGTCCTATTTAATATATATATATCTACAGGGTGGGCCATAAAAAAGTAACCCCCTACGGTTTTTTGCCAATATCTTGACCAAAATTGAGAATTTCCAAATGAAATTTTACAGGTTTATAGACAATTCATATTTACACGTCATGGCCAAATTTCATCAAAATATTTGAAACAGAGCAAAAGTTATGCCACTATTATGGAGGCCACCCACCGTTTTTTGACGATTCAAAAACGTAACGCAACAAAAAGTAGGTTTTTGCCAATATCTTGGCCAAAAGTAAGAATTTCGAAATGAAATTTTACAGGTTTTTAGACAATTCATATTTACATATGATGGCCAGATTTCATAAAAATATTTCAAACGGAACAAAAGTTATATCAATTTTAGTGAGGCCACCCTACGTTTTTTGATGATTCAAAAAAGTCAGAAAACGATAGGTGGCCTCACTAAAAGTGGTATAACTTTTGTTGGGTTTGAAATATTTTGATGAAATCTGGCTATCATTTGTAAATATGAATTGTCTTTAATCCTGCAAAATTTCATTTCGAAATTCTTACTTCTGACCAAGATATTAGCAAAAAACTAATTTTTGTTGCGTTTCGTTTTTGAATTGTCAAAAAACGAGGGGTGGCCTCGCTAAAACTGATATAACTTTTGTTCTGTTTGAAATATTTTGTTGAAATTTGACCATTGTACGTAAATATGAATTGCCTTTAAGACTGTAAAGTTTCATTTAAAAATTCTTAAGTTTGGCCAGGATATGGGATAAAAACCGTAGGGGGTTACTTTTTTATGGCCCACCCTGTATATAAAGAGAAGATTCTTTGTGTGTGGGTCTGTTTAACCGGAATGCATTTCCGCAGTTTCTGAGTTATTCACTCCAAATCTTCACTACTGTGTCCGTCTCGGCATCGGACACGCAGTGGAAAGGTTCGCGAATATCTGCCATCATGGGGGGCCAGGGTGGGGCAAAAACCCTCATTTTTCTTGTTGGCCGTTTCCTTCACAGGCTCATCAATGCACTTTTCTTTCGGTCCCATACCCATTTACGCATAAAAGCAGCGGTTGACACCGTTTTAGAGGTGTTTAAGGACAGCGTTTTTGCCAGTCAGGATTTAACGGGTCGCCGGGTGGGAAGGTTGTGGGGTGGAGGTGGTGGGGACTGGGACAAGGAAATTTTCCAGAAAACCCAAATTTCTTGGGTGGCGTACCGGTGGTCGGAGTGTGGTGGGTGGGGTGTGGTGTGGTGGGGTTGTGGCCGGAGCGGGTCGAATCCTAAATTTACCGGGCAACGCCGGGTACCCCAGCTAGTATAATATATATATATCTATGTCTCGTTCAATATGTTTTACCCATCCTAATGGCCCATTAAGGTCTGCCGTATTTATTTACCAACATGTATATTGACAATTTGTCTAATTGAACAACTGTAGGACGTTGTACAAAAACTGCCAGGACCGTGCCATCCGGGTCTCGTTATTAGAGTCGACGGTTTCATTCCACCTGAAACCACCCGGTAAGTAGTAGATTTTTAAGGTAGACCGTATATATATATATATATATATATATATATATAAAACGCTTAAAGTATAAGTACTCACACGTATATTTAGCACGAAGAATAGTACCTAAAGTTCGAAAACAAATACTTCTATAGTTTTAGATATATGCCTAAGTAGGCTATTAAAACAAGTATTCCTATAGGCTATACTGGGGTCCAATCATGGGCGCCGCAGACATTTTTGCAGAAGGGAACAAAACCCGATGGTCAAGGCTAAAAAAATTTGCAGCAAGAGGTCAAAAAAATGCAAAGCAGGAAATTAAGAACATGCATATAGGTATTTTTCATAGATGTTTCTTGATGTAAATTTCTCAGTTTCACTTTTACAATTTCTAATATGAATTGTTTCTTTTTGCAAATAAATTTGTTTAAAAATCTATAAGTATTAGTTAAAAGTAGATTTCTAAATTCTCTAATGCGAAGAATTTTTTATAAACCCCAAAAGTAGTAGTGAGAAAAATATGTTTCAATTTTCCAGGTGGGGCAAGTACCCCTCTTGCCCCTATGTGCGGGCGCCCATGGGTCCATTGCAAGTTCGAGCGAAAATATTCTTTCTGTAGCAGTTAAGACTAAATCAGTTATGCATTATTCTCATCATGCGTAAGACAGTTTATTTATTAACAGTGACTGTAGCTCTTGAGAAATAGTAGCTGAATCGCAACCAGTCTGAGTTTATTTAAACCACCCAAAGTGCCACTTTGCGATCTAATAATTGATTATGTCATCACTATAGTCAAGCTTTTTTGTCTATTACTGGACCAACATGGCATAAGTATAAGCACGTGTTATTTCTTTGAGAAATAACACTTCACATCCCACTTCAAGGGTCACGGTGGTGCAGCGGAATGTCGATATGTGCCTTGTGACCGGAGGGTTGTGGGTTCAAATCTACAGTACAGACACTGCGTAGCAACCTTGTACAAGGTGCTCATCCATAATTGTCGTTGAAGAAAGCAGCAAACAACAATGATGCGATCATTGTGATCATCGGTGCAGCCTCTAACTCTTCTCATCCCAGGCAACTTTAAAGCCACCAGGGAATCCAGACTAAGGGAGAGGACTCATCCTCACCATCACCATCCCCATCATCATCCCCACCACCACCATCACCATCAACATCCTCATCACTCACCATCATTATCATCATCATCATCATACCACGGCAGACAAACTATCACTTAATATGCCAACTCAGACCAACTCGTAACTAATACCGCTATAGACAACTTACTAGAGGTTAGCATTGCGTTTTACATCTCTCATAATGTCACACCATAGTTAGACCGCTTGATAAACCATCAGTTCAACCAATGGGCAGATCCACTTATTGCCCAATTTCCGGTAATTTATGTCACGTTATATTACACCTCAGATTTCAGACGAGCAATAATTAATACGATTTAATAGGTCTGATTCTGAATTAAAAATGATCCACCATCTTCAACTATCCAATAATTATTCCTAATTTTCTTTCAGATTCAGCATAAACCTATCCACTTCACCCACTTTCCTCGGTGGCGATATAGCCCTTCACGTCAATCCACGTTTCGACGAGGCTAAGGTGCTGGTTCGTAACTCTTACCAGAATGGACAGTGGATGGTTGAGGAACGCGGACCTCCTCCTGCACCTGTCCAGGAGGATGCCACCTTCCGCTGCACGATTTCAGCGTTGCAAGACAGATTCATGGTATATTTTTTCGCAACTTTGTTACTCATTGTGGCAATGCACCTTGACACTATAGGTACCGGTACCCATCGGCATTATCCATGTGGTCCTATAATAATATTATATCGGACACACTACCGCGCTTACACGATAATAGTATAAGGGGCATCCTGTCTGTTTTCATGGATACATAGGTCGCAATGTTTATTCATACATACATACATACATACGTACATACATACATACATACATACATACATACATACATACATACATACATACATACATACATACATATATACATACATACATACATACATACATACATACATACATACATACATACAATGCATACATACATGCATACATACATACATACATACATACATACATACATACATACATACATACATACATACATACATACATACATACATACATACATACATACATACATACATACATACATACATACATACATACATACATACATACATACATACATACATACATATCATCACACATGAAAGCGCAGGTTGGATTCCTTCAGACAGAATTACAACCGTAGATATGATCATATGAGAAGTAGCACAATCTATCGTCTAGAAAGGTTGTAAGCCTCGCCAAGCTCAAATACGATGTGGAACTGGATTCGAAGTCCGAACCCAGATTAGGCCTACAGTGTAACTTGGGTTGTTGTCAGGGCCGGATTAAGGCATGTTCAACATGTTTGGCCGAACGGGGTCCCCACACTTTAGGGGGCCCACGCATGCAATATAAATATTTTTCATCACTGTTAATCATAATAGTAAAAATGAGTAAAATTTCTCGGAACGAATTGTCAAATTATTTAAAAACTACTGATTTTAGCTTAATATGGACTTGCAACTTTTGAGCATGAGTGAGGGCCCTTATTGGAGTTCCCAATTCCAAGCAGACTTATCTTTTAAAATCGGCAAGATTTTCTAGCAAGGGCTATCAGTTCTAACTACTTAGATCTATATGATTTTGGACACTTAACACCTCTTCCGATCGGAATTCAAGTGCATTTATGAAATGGCATCATTATACACTCTGCTTTTGCGCATTAGGTCTACTACTTGCGTATAGGCGAAAATAAAGGCCTATATTAGCGTGTGATCAGTGGCGGCGCATCACACTAATATAGGCCTATATTTTCTTCTGGCAGAACAACGACCAAGACAGAGGATTTGTACCAGGCATTTGCCCTGATCTGTCCTTCTGTAGCGCCGCCGGCGCACAGAAGGACAGATCAGGGCAAATGCCTGGTACAAATCCTCTGTCTTGGTCGTTGTTCTGCCAGAAGAAAATATAGGCCTATATTAGTGGGATACTCTATTTCGTGACACCGGTGCACAGAAGGACAGGTCAGGGCAAATGCCTGGTACAAATCCTCTGTCTTGGTCGTTGCTCTGCCACAAGACTGCCAGAATATTTTCCTGCCAAGAATTTATTTAGGGCATAAATCGCTTCTGCGCCGTTTACTTGTATGAGCTCCCTGACTATGTCCTGGTTAAAAAGTCTGATTCTAATATTCTTAAGCGGTGATAGATGAATACTTTAACACTAGACTGGAATATAAAAAAGACATGTTCATATTGTAAAAAGAAGGATCTGGCATTCTCGCACAGGTTGTTAGCTTCATGTCGACGCACCACGATTATAAACCTGGATGCGGAGGTAAATGATCGGCAGACTCGAGCCACATAAATCGTAATCGTATCGTAATCGTAATCGTAAACTCGAAATTTCTAAAGCGCCACTCGAAAGCCAAGCGCAGGGTACCAGCTTATTCACGAGCGCTGCGTTGAGTTAGAAGGGTTGTCCGTGAGAGTATTCCGTGGCGGTCCGGGTCGAGTTACCATAGGATCAGAGGGGCGGAACAGCTACTAAGGGGTTGTCGTCTGAGCCGGGAATTTGAGGGTGGAGGATCGGATGAGACAGGGTGAGAGTTTGTGAAAAGGAATGTAGCTCGTGAACAGGAGTGTAGTTCGTGAAAAGGAGTGTATAGTTCGTGAAAAGGAGTGTAATTCGTGAAAAGAAGTGTGTACATATAGGCAGACTAATAGACGAGTGTTGATTTGTTGAATATAACACGTTTTGTGTCAATTGTGTGTCCTTTTTCAGTGAGTCTGTAAGGTTGGGGGCCCACAGTTTTAGCGAACAGGGTCCCAACATTTGTTAATCCGGCCCTGGTTGTTGTCCATTCGACAGTCCCGTCCTTCCACTCAATGTTTAGGACCAGGGGCACTTTCTGTTCGAAGCTTGGTTAGACCGGAAGTCAGAGGAGATCGTGGAATGTTGTGAAGAAGTCTTGTAAATAAGCCTCGAATTTATAACCGACAGATGGACAATAAAATGAATTGCAGCTGCAGGCCTTTAATAGTCGGAATTTGAATCTCTGTTGAGATATGGATGTCTCTGCTCAAACTTCAATTATCGTCCTTCAGCCAATTGAGACCACGGTGGTGACTCTCCGGGCCGGCGGCGCGTGCAACATAATGCAGCGTATAAACAAATGCACTTATTTAGCACCAGAGCGTCGAAAGAGCTTAAGATAATCTTATTGAATACATGACTCTGCTATTATATCCGCAGATAAGCATCAATGAGCAGAACAGCTGGGAGTTCCGTCATCGCATTCCCCAGGAGAAAGTGAACTGGGTCATCGTAACCGGCGGCGTTCAAGGCAGCGGCGTCACTTTCCCTGGCTAGCTGCAGATGGCGCTTATTTCCGCTGGTAGCCAGCTTATCCGCATTTGCGGCCATAACTCGACCAAGAAGAAGCAACTTTTGCCTAAAATTAATATGGCTCAACGGTCTTAACGCTTAATTTAGCATAGATAAACTGACAAATGAATATCAAATAAGTTTATGCATGTGACTTCGTCTGAAATAGCAACATTTCTTAGGCTTACTGGTACCGTATACTAGTTTAAAATTGTCTTGTATAAAACATTTATTGTGCAACGTTCCTGCACAGATAGGCCCATTTGAACGACATTACTAATGACATTGTTATATTCCCATAACTGCAACCGGACAGCTGTGGCAGATTACGACAGGTGGATTATTACTGCAAAGTTCCAAACTATTTTATTATTACATAAATTTATTACGCGCGCAAGGTCACACCAAAGTGTGAATCTGAGGCGTGGGCTCTAACTATTAGCCTAAGCTCACATAAATGCACCACTTCATCATGGCTGAGGTTCTTCGATGTTAGGCATAGCCTACCCATGCAGCAACTTCAACAGCAGCCTGCAGCATCACACCGTATGCATCCATATAGTAGGCCTATATATATACACAAGTTAGATGACCGAATTAAATGTAGCCTATGAGTTTGTCAACATGGCCATAATTTTAGGCTAAGCAAAATTTACTATATCAGAGAATAATAAATCTTAGGCCTATGTTTTAATGTTTATGATTCACCAGGTGTAGCATAATTTTTGAAGAATCCAAAAGCATCTGTGTTTAGCTGACACTATAATGCAACGACTGCTATTAAAACAATGCTTAATTCTTCATTATGATAAATGAAATTCTGTGCAATAAAGATTAAATACAGCAAAGTCAATTGTTTCTCTGTGTATTTTATATGTGTGCTACATTATAATCTATAAATCTTCTTGAGTCTGCATTCCGTTCGCTGTTCGTTTACCTATTCCAGTCGCATCGTTTCTTGCTTTGGTCTGATATGACTCATCGTCATCCGTGCATAACTGAATAATAATTAATTACAGATACTGTTGGTCAAGGAGCAAGTCTCTAAGAGACTGGTTGTAGTTGAACGACGATGCGTCCTAACAAGGATAAATGATTAGCGTTGCCATCCTCCGCTCTCCAGGCTTGCGACTGCCACTTCCAGAGTAGGCCTACTAGCAGTGTGGAATAAAATTATTATTGAATGCATAATTATTTTGTCTGTTATTGACGGTGTCCCGTCATTAGCGCGCAGGACAAAAGCGCGCCGACAAAAGCGCTCCGATATAAGCGCGAACCGTCATTATCACGCAGGACAATGGCGCCGACATAAGTGCGCAGTCAACCAGACATAGGCTAAAATACACAGACAAAGAACTGAAGAAACTCACGATCAAACTCATGTGTAATTGTCCGGCAAATATGCAAATAACGTGAACAACGGCAGAAAATATAATGTCGAAAATATAAAGTTACAGGGTTCGAAATTTAAATTGCGTATAATACTCTAATCAATGTTTTTCTAAAGATATATAGTTCACATTTTAATGTGTGTTGCGCAGTGGCTTAGCCAGGAATTTATTATGGGTGTTGGGATTTTTGCCTGACCGGATGCCCTTTCTGACAACAACCCAACAGTATTACCGTAAAGGAAAAGGGAATAAAGTAACAAAGGGAATAAAGTAAGAAAAACAATTGTTACTACAATAAATTGTTTTGTTTTTCTTATTTAAGTAGATAGGCCTAAATAACATTAAAAAAATTCCTATGTCAATGGGGAGTTTAATCCCTTGCTACATGGGGCATGTAGCAATGGACCTAAAAATAGGTCTAAAAATAGCCAAGGTTAAACCCATATATATAAACAAGGTAATAAAGAAGAGCTTGCGAATTATAGACCTATTTCTATCTTGCCTTTTTTCCAAATTTATTGAAGAAGTTATGTATTCAAGATTATTTAATTACTTCACCAAAAAGAATATTCTACATGATTCTCAACATGGCTTCCAACCAGGTCACTCTACTTCCATGTCACTTCTCAATATCCAGGATAATATATCCTCTATAATTGATCGAGGTGAATTTGCATTGGGCATATTTATAGACATTGCAAAAGCTTTTGATTCTGTTAATCATGATATTTTAATTTCTAAATTACATAATATTGGAGTAAGGGGTATTGCCCTTGATTGGTTTGGAAGCTATCTTGAAAATAGAATGCAACAGGTCTCTTGCAATGGTTCAATATCCAAAATCAATTTGATCAAATTTGGTGTTCCACAGGGGTCTATTCTTGGACCCCTCCTTTTCTTACTTTTTATCAATGACCTTCCTAACGCATCCCCATTACTGCGCTTTGTTCTATTTGCTGACGATACTAACATTTTTGCCTCCCATAAATCTTATGAATTACTTTTTCAATTGATGAATCATGAGCTCTTACACGTTGTTGATTGGTTCCGAGTTAATAAGCTCTCCTTGAATCTTAGTAAAACCAACTATATCTTATTTTGCTCCCATCGTAAATCAATTCCTGACACAAAATTAACAATTTCTATGGACAACTTCAATATACCCCAAGTAACATCAACTAAATTCTTGGGTGTCCATGTGGACCAATTTCTAACTTGGAAGGTGCATATTGAAAACATATCTAAAAAGATAGCTAAAAGTGTTGGTATCTTGACCCGTATTGCTTATATGCTACCACCTCGAATTAGACTTAGCTTGTATTACTCTATTATCCATCCATATCTTTCATATTGCAATATTGTTTGGGCTTCTAACTACTCTTCTCGACTTACAAGACTAACCTCACTTCAAAACAGAGCTGCCACAATTATTATGGGACTCTCCCGCCGTTCTCATTCACATCTCCTCTTAGCTAAATTAAGAATACTTGCCATCGATCAGATAAGAATCATGCAAACGTCCGAACTTATGTTCAAACATATGCATAATCTTTTGCCTCATGCCTTTGCTGATTTCTTTACTCTAACCTCTGATTTAGTTCCCTATAACTTGAGATCCTCACTTAATTATAGAAAGATTATCACTAGAACTAATACTCGCTTGTTCTCAATTAAAAGTGCGGGTCCTATGACCTGGAACAATTTACCCTTGTCTATTCATAATTCCCTCTGCTTCACCTTCACCCAATCCCGCCTGAATTGTTTTTGGGATATCTAGAAAACTTATGGTACCTATGGTAGAATAACAATACTGCAACAATGGTCACTTTTAAGCATAATAAAGTATATATTTCCTGAATCAGCAAACTTAAGGCAATTAAATGCATATTTCACGGTGAAGAACTTTTCATTTATATAGCGCCTTTAGCATACCAAAGGGCAAAACAGTCATCGATAAGCATTTCAAACAGCATTTGAAGGTCAACAGCCCAATATTGGCAACAAATAAGCATACTAAACCATATATTTTCTGAACCAGAAGTCTTCTGGCTACATATTACATAATCCAGATTTCATATTGTGAACAATAGTTAATTTATATAGCGGCCATAATGCCAAATGGTAAAACAGTCGCTAATAAAAATATCGACAATGAATTTGAAGGACAGCAATTCAACCAAATTTACTAGAAGGCATAATAAAGTATATATTTTCTGAATCAGCAGACTTCTGGCTATGAAATCAATATTTCACTGGGAACAACTATTCATTTATGTAGCGGCCTTAGGATACCAAAGGAAAAACAGTCACCGATACACAAATCGGCACTGCATTTGAAGACAACAATGATCACAAATGAGCATAATAAAGCACATATTTTCTAAATCAGCAGACTTCTGGCTATGAAATTCAAATTTCATTATGGACAAAAGTTCCATTCTAATAGAGGACCAAAAAGAGTAGGGTGACACCTACAGGGACTTGGTACAACATCGACATGTGGAAGGTTAGCACTGTTTGCAGTGACGTTGTCTATCAAGTCAAGGCCGCTAACAAGACTATCTCAATGTCCAACTGTCCTAGTAAAGGCAATATCCTTATATGAAAAAGCCTTTTGCCAGTTCCATTCCTCATTGTCAAAAAGTTGCTGTCGGTTAGTTTAGTAATTCCATCGACTTCATCACTTGGACGTTGACCTTTGCGAACACGACTTTGACCTTGACCACAGCCACGACCTCGACCATGACCACACCGTTGACCACAACTGCTTCTTCCTCTTATGCTGTTGGTTGTGTTACCATCATCAACAGTGCATATTATGCTGCATAGAAATGGAAAAAATTATAATGAATTAGATAGGATCATTCATTGTCAATCAGCTGATCAAAGGACACACAAAGTTATTCCATGAAACCATTTTCAGTACAAAATTTTAGCTTGAATTGATTATCAGTAAACATAGATTTGCTTTCAATCAAGCATATTCAAATACCTCTTACATCATAACTATCAAGAAATTACCAGAAAGAAATATGACTGAAAATATTGGCCTTTGCTTACCTCTCCGACTTCGATATCATTTAGCAATGCAAAGTCCGAACGACAAGACTCGGTATCAGACCGGTCCAAAATCGAAACTGTTTGCGTCCCAAACACTGTCCACCAGCGATATTCAAATCTCGGATGAATTGAATCGTCAAAAGATGAAAATTCATCGTCAAAACCATTCATGACACACCTCAAAAACTTCGGAACTCAGGACAACTTTTATCCCTAACTTCAAACTTTTTTTGGGACTCCAATATATAACTTTTGTGAACAAATAAGACATCAATTTGTGCGGAATTTTTCGCCTATCAACACTGATTTTTTATACATAAAACGGAAGCGTATTATAAATAGCTTTTAGCCTGTTTCAACGCCTCCCGTTTTCGGGTCGCTAGCGACCCGATCCGGCGGGAACGGGTTAAACGTAAACTTAAAAATCATTTACTTTACGCTGTCTCCTGATAAATCTACCGATCACCATCTATGTTACTACTTATATTCTTTTATTTTTAACGACTTTTCTAAATTGACTCACTCAACGTCACCTTCTTACGCTTTCCCAGGATGTAGTCAACTAGTTAAGAAAATAATTAATCTTTATACCTTGGTACTTTATAATTTGCATAACCTGTTGCTGTTTATCTGAACTTGTATTTGGGAAACCCTGCCAGTGGGACAATTGTCCCTTAGGGGTTCTCTCCTTTTGCTTTCTGTTAGTTTCTATATCCGTTTTATGTAATAAAGATGTTTTGTCAATTGTCACGTTGAGCAATAAAAACTGTGGTTATGGTTTATGGTTAATGTTTCCTATAAAGCAAATTATCAAACGATATCTAATAACTGATTCATGATTCAAGTGTGCCTCTGCATCGTCCCTTAATAACCGAATGTGCCGATCTCTCGTTCTCTACTGGCAACTTTCCCCGTAGTCTTTAAGCACGCTCTCGTCAAATCTTTATTTTAAAAAGCAAATCTTTGCCAGGAGGCCCAGTCTATCTAATTGAAGCGTTCCTGGCCCTCTCTTTCCATGAACAATGCTATAGCGTTGATGTCAGCTGCATCCGAGACCAATCCACTGTATTTTGTTACATGTCTGTGGTTTATCAGGAAGGTCGCAATCCAGTTGTGTACACAGTCCGGAATGTGCAGCACGTCCAATTGCTCCGCAAGATACGCAATACGCATGTCTGAACATATCAAAAGCTTTAGAGAAGTCGAGTGTTATCAATTGACCGCAGACCTAACGGTTGTCTTCAAGAAGCTCCAGAAGACCTTCAGCCAAGGATACAAGAGCTCCAGTGGTAGATCTGGTGGGGCGGAAGACATAATGGTCTGAAAATTGATGGCTTGAGCAATGATCCGTCAGGAAATGATAAAAGAAATGGTGTGCTATGATCTTCTCCAAGCGTCGGCATAGAATTGATGTGACAGAGATAGGGCGAAAGTCGACAGCTTTGAGCTGAGGGATCTTAGGAATCCGAGTTCCAATTGCTTTCCACTGTGCGGAACATGCGCAATGGATCGACCAGTCATATAGCTCTGCGACAGGCTCTGCATGCAGGTGTGCCGCTCCTTCGAGCAGCCCTGCTGTCAGTCCATCAGGACCCGCAGCTGTGCCACCACTCGATGCTAACAACCTGTAAACGGTATGTGCATCCACATACTCCCTTGTTTTCGTACATGACTGCTGTTTTTAGCTGAGGAATTTGTAGTCCTCGTCTTTAGAAAAGTGTTGATTTAATGTCTCCGCAGTTACTTTATGCAATCCGAATGGGGAGCAGTCCTGAGGTTGCCTCCACGCAGCCGACTGACCTCTTGGAACATCTTATAACGCGTCTCTCTCTGTCAAACGTTTTGCTATTCGCTCTGATGATAATTCGGTTTATCCTCTCAGATAAACCTCTGACGCAGCTTCCGTTCCGTTTTTCTTGAGCAGCTTGTTCCGCTTTCTCAACAGGTGCTTGACAATCGGAGTCATGAAGGGCGGGTCTCTTCGTTAATTAGCGCCTACTAATCTATGTAAATCTGCCAATAAACCTGGCTGCGTAACGACCAGAACACTTCGGTGTAGACCTACGCGTAGCCATGCGTGGTGTTGCCACTGTTGCGTAATATAATTTTCGTTCAATGGCACTCAAGACATCTGACATGCCGGAACATATTGCAACAAGCACAGCAGAATTATAAGAATAGAACCCAAAATTTTACAAGATTCGTGAGTCGGTGCTATTAATAGGCCTACATGGTACTGTCTGCGTAAGCGTATGGGCGTATAATACACTTACACTACTATTGGCAAGTCCGCACACGCATTGGTTTCGCTATATATATCGGCACAATACGCGAGAATTTGTGTTTTCGACGTTCAGCGACCGGACGAAAAATGGCTGCTGCGGTATACGTGATCCTACTTTCTTCATAGTTCTTCTTAACTGCTTAAAATGCATTGTTACAGCAGGTAACAGTCACAAGATAACGGATGGAACAGGGCGCGTTTCTAAATGTTCTGAATGAATGGTTGAAGGCGATTTCAGGTAATAGGACTTGTATAGGCTACCCATTAAGACACTCATCTAGATTTTGAAACTTGACCGAACGTTCACGCATAATATAAGTTTCTTTCACGTCAAGTGTACGAGATCTAGACGAGATCTAGACGAGATCTAGACGAGGTCTGGGTCTCTGGGATCTGGGTGTCTTACTTAATAGTTCACGTACATCTTTACGGAGCACATCTACAATATCACACGCTCTTCTTATTTTCATTGAAGGTTTCTCAAGGTCATTCGTCGTTCTGTCTCCTCATCCATCTTCACTACGTTAGTTCATGCTACATCATGTCCTCGTATTGACTACTGCAAAGTCCCTTCTCATTCGTCTTACTAAGGTTCTTCTCTCTATCTATCTCTCTGCTCTTCAAACTCTTCAGTTTGTGCTCATCACCGCAGCTCTAGACTGCTTACGCTTTCTCATGTAGGCTACTCTCAAGCAGTCTAGAGCAACGGTGATGAGCACAAGCTGACTACTGCAATTCCCTTCTCATTCGTCTTCCTAAGGTTCTTCTTCTTCTTCTTCTTCTCTCTCTCTCTCTCCCTCTCTCTCTCTCTCTCTCTCTCTCTCTCTCTCTCTCTCTCTCTCTCTCTCTCTCTCTCTCTCTCTCTCTCTCTCTCTCTTTGCTCTTCAGACTCTTCAGTTTGTGCTCATCATCCAGCTCTATAGAACGCGTACACCTTCTCAGGTAGGCTACTCTCAAGCAGTCTAGAGCAACGGTGATGAGCACAAACCAAAGAGGCTGAAGAGCAGAGAGAGGTAGAAGCCTTAGGAAGACGTTTTCTTGTGACAGCTATCTGATACTCACTGTGATCCTCATGGCTCAACACTCACTGTGATCCTCATGGCTCAACACTCACTCCGATCCTCATGGCTCAACACTCACTCTGATCCTCATGGCTCAACGGGTCTTGTGAAAAAAACTAAAGAGGCTTATCAAATAGGTAAATAAATAAATAAATAGGTACAAGCTGAAAAGCAGAAATAGATAGATAACCTAAAGAAGACGTTTTCTTGTGACTGTAAATCTGACACTCACTCTGATCCTCATGGCTCAACGGGTCTTGGCCCAAATTAGGGATTTTGTAAAATGCGCAACCATTTAAGGTACTTACAAGTCAATGTTTCAATGCATGCATATACGAAGCGAAGTTCAGCCACGTAGAATTATAGTCCATTGATCATTCTGAAGAAATGCATAGCAGGGTTATCGCTCAGGTGGCGTACCACTCAATGGATTGCTGGTCAAGCCTTTACATGAATGTGTATTAACTGCATCATTATATATTACACATCCTGCATATAAATGCTTGACCAGCAATCTATTGAGTCGGACGCCTCCAGAATGATAATCCAGCTATGCATTTCTTCAGACTATCCTATTATTTTCATCTCCGACTACCTATTTGTCTCTGTCTGTCTGTGTGCTTGTCTGTTTGTCTCTCTGTCTGTCTGTCTGTCTGTCTGTCTGTCTGTCTGTCTGTCTCTTTCTCTCAGCATACTATTGAAATATGCACTGTCCATCTTACTGGTCCATTTATTGTCTGCCGTATTTATTTTTCCTGCATATAGATCTATTGACAATTAAATTTTATCTAATTGAACAATTATAGGACGTTGTACGCCAACTGCCGGGACCATGTCGTCCAGGTCTCGTTGTTACAGTCGATGGTCTCATTCCCTGTAATTGCATGGGGTAAGTAGTAGAGATTTTAAGGTATTTCATGTTTCAATTATAAGCACTCACACGTGGATCTTAAGTACGAGTTTTAGTACAAGTACTTAACCTAAAGTTTGAATGCAAAATACTTCTACAGTTTAGATATAGGTATTAACACAATAAGGCTACTTGCAACATGTTTGTATGTGCACTTGTTATAGCGCCCCTCCAGGCTCTCTCTACTCAGAGGCGCTCCCGAATGCAGAGCGGACACTGCATCGGAGTTTCACGCCGAAGCGCTGAGCAATTGTGAGTGAAGAACTTGCCCAAGGCACCTACGCGGCGAGGTGGATTCGAACCTCGAACCTTCCGGCTTCAAGACAACGACGCCACCACTACACCACCGCGCCCCACATGTGTTACAATGCAGGTTCGCGCGAAGGTATTCTTTTTGTGACCGTTAAGACTGAGGACCCAGTCGTCAGGGTGTCGTATGTCTGTCCGTGGAGTAAAAGGCTTTAGTTGAAGGCTGAAGACTAGCCGACTAGGCTTAAACACGTTTGTTCGTAAAAGAGCAATGCCACTGCAGATTCAGGCGGACACAGACATACAAAGTACGCAGTTCTCAGCAACTTCTGTAGTTGGCCACTCGCTTATGGTACTGACGACAGGAATCAGTCCGTAGGAAGATGCCGAACCTCAAGGCCGATGCCAAGCTCAAGGCCGAGTTCCAGGACTTACACTCTACGAGTCCAGACAGTCTCTCCTAATGCGCATGCAATCCTCATTATATACATGTACCCTCCGAGCGTAGATGAATGCTAGCCAGAATAGATGAGGTAGACGGTAGATGTAGACTGAGTAGATGTAAGCTAATTAGACGAGATAGTCAGTAGATGTAGACGAGGCATAGGTAGGCCTAGATGGTGTAGATGTAGACGTAGTGCAAGTAGACGTAGTAGATGTAGATGTAGACGAAGCATAGGTAGACGTACTACAGGTAGATGATGTAGACGAAGTATAAGTAGATGGTGTAGATGTAGACGTAGTAGATGTAGATGTAGACGAAGAATAGGTAGACGTAGTGCATGTAGACAGTGTAGATGTAGATGTAGTACAGGATTGCAGGTAGATGTGTAGATGTAGGCGAAGCATAGTACAGGCAGATGTAGTGCAAGTAGAATAGTAGATGTATAGATGTAGATGAAGCATAGGTAGATGAAGCATAGGTAGACGTAGTACAGGTAGATGTAGTAGATGCAGGCGAAGCATAGGTATACAATGTTTATACATGTAGTACAGGTAGACGTAGTAAATGTATAGACGAAGCATGGATATAGGTAGACGTGCATGTAGTACAGGTAGAAAGCGTACACTACACAGGAGAATCTCATCCAGCAGTGTGCAAAATTCCACAAGACTATAATTATCAATTATGCATTTCTCTCATCATGCCATAGGACATAAGCGTTCATTTAGAGTTGCTCTTGAGAAATATTAGCTTAATCGTAACCTATACGATGTAATGCCTTAAATGTAATTTCACGAAGTGGGCGAATGCCACTTGACATGCCATCACTGGTAAATCTTAATCACCCATTACATGGCCTTTATGGCATCAGTAAGCAATATAATTTAATAACGGTTGTCATAATACTCTATGTTAGAAATAGCACTTCATATACACTGCACCGCCTGAGACCATCCAACGGATTGTATCACTTGATATGTCAACTCAGGCCGACCAGTAACTACACGGTGTCCCGATGAAAAGTAGAACCCAACAAAAGTGTCATAATTCGGTCAATAGGATTTGTCTGAAATTTTAAACGCAGCAACATTGGTCATATTACCACCAACTCATAAAGCCGATCAGAAATATTCTCGAGTTTTTCAAATATATGAGAGTTTAAGACGCAGCACCGAAAAATGGAACTTTCCAACATACAAAACTGAAAGGAAGTAAAATTCAGCTAGCCTATTATATGGTGTTCAAAATGCCCTCCTTATGCACGAACACACGACCGTAGACGTGAACGCTACTGTTTGATGGTCTGGTCGATGATCACCTGGTCAAACAGCTGCCACTCTTCAATCAGACACGAACCCTGCCTTGAAGAGTAGTGGGTTAGATCCAGATCTGCGAACTATATTGGCCGAAAGCGAACGTTACCTTCCTGTCGAAAATCATCGTCGCTATAAACTTATAGCTAGAGCAACGGTGATGAGCACAAACTGAGGAGGCTGAAGAGCAGAAAGCTGAATTTCCTGACTTTGACTTTTCAGTCACGGTTCATGTTCATGACCTCGGTGTCCAACTTAACCAAGAACTCACTTTTACTCCTCAATTTCATTGTCTTGCTCGTAAATGCTACCATCAGCTGCGCCAACTTCGCACTGTCATCCGTTCTCATACGTCTGCTGCTACTCTTACTTTAGTATATTCCTTCGTTACATCTCGCATTGACTATTGCTCTTCTCTCTGCCTTGGCCACCAATCTAGCAGACTAGTTTGTCTGGACCGGGTATCGCGCTCTGCTGCGCGCCTCATTGGACAAAACTCTAAAATATGGTCAATTATTTTGACTCCGAGAACTATACACTGCCTCACGTTGAGTATCCATGGCAAGGACGTCGTCATCTACGCTCTGCCGAAAAGAGACTTCTCACAGTTTCTTTTGCTCGTGCTGCAACCTTGAATAATCGAGCCTTCTCTATGGTTGGCCAAGTGGTCTGGGATTACATCTATGTATAATCTTCCTAATGAAGACCATCACTAATGATAATAGTCTGAGGTATAATAGACCATTCTGCGGGTTGGGAAACTAAGCTGCAACATGGAGAGGAAGATAGTATGCGGAATTGAGTGATAGCCTGACAGAAGAATGATAATGCATTTTCATAAGTTTAATGAATCTAAGAAAGCTACTCACGTAATATTAAACAAGCATCAAAAGACTACACCAGACGAGATGATCCCTAAACTAATATCTACAAGCTATTGCTCCTCAGCTCCCTCTCTCTGACTGACTCAGTCGGTCGCTGTCTTTTATAGATTTCGGATACACAGGCTAGATAGTTAAGACACGCCTACAGCAAATTACAGAGCAGATAGATAACGAGCAACTGTTTGATTGGTGTCTGACTAATGCTATATGCTAATTTAAGTGTCATGTAAACTAGATTGACAAGAGAATATATGAGCCTAATGTTCAGTATATATTAATATATAGTCTAACAGTTAATCCTTATAATAAGATATTATCATATATGCACTCTGGAACTTTACCACGAATTCCACAATTCTTACTCACTAAACTTAAAACTGTTCTCTGTGGGCGCGTTGGAATAGGAAGCGCCTCTGAGTAGTTTCTTTGAAGGAGGTCCTGTGTAGATCTCAGAATGAATGAATGAGTGAATAAATGAATGAATGAATGAATGAATGAATGAATGAATGAGTGAATGAATGAATGAATGAATGAATGAATGAATGAGCTATACTCTATATAAACGATCAATCGAGATTATGCCCAATTCCAATATGATTTTACAACTATTTCGTCATCATTAGCAGCAGCATCACCATGGTGATTTCATTTCCTCAATCGATGTTCTTGGTGGAATCAAGGTCATAGAGCAGAGGGGCAATGACTGAGAAACAGAAACTTAAATGCATTTTCTATCTTTTCACGATGGTCATGGTCATTGTGCCAATATTTAATTCTTTTCGTTTCTTATCCTCTTCGTTCATTCATTCGCTTTCCTTCCACCCATCCATCCATTCATCCATCCATTGATCCATCCATCCATCTATCCATCCAACCAACCACCCATCCATCTATCCATCCACCCATCCATCCACCCATCCATCTATCCATCCATCCTTCCACCCATCCATCTATCCATACATCCACCCATCCATCCATGGACCCATCCATTGATCCATCCATCCATCCATCTACCCACCCATCCATCCATCCATCCATAATAATAAATTTAATGATATAATAATAACAATGACGATTTCTATGGCGCCGTAAGTAACACAGCCATGCCGTTACAAGGGTGCCTCACATACTAAACTAACAGCAGGATAGGCCCTGATGAATGAATGAGCCCAATAAGTCCATCCACCATCCATCTATCCATCTACCCATCCATACATCCATTCACCCATCTATCAATCCATCCATCCATCCATCCATCCATTCATCCATCCATCTATTCATCCAACCATTAATTCATCCATCCATCCATTTGTTAAAATAATCCTGCGTCTTTGACTGGCTAATCGTTATTTTTAATTTTCTTTCAGATTCTCCATAAATCTGTCGACTTCGCCCAATCCTCTGTGCTGCGACATAGCCCTACATATCAATCCCCGTTTCGACCAGTGTATCTTTGTACGTAACACTCGCGTGAATGGACAATGGATGGTTCAGGACCTGTCTGGTCCTCTTGCACCTATCCAGACGAATTGCAGATTCCGGTGCACGATTACGTCGCTCCATGACAAGTTCCTGGTACCCCCCCCCCCCCATAGGGGCGGGTCGGGTTTGATTGTGGAGGGAACTAAAATGCGCAAGGTTCAAATAAAATTTTCCAGGCAACGCCTGTTTCCGCAGAGGAGTGGGGTCTGGTTGGGCCGGGGTCTAGGTACGGGGAGGGCGTAGCGGTGGGGAGGGCCAAAAACCGCAATTTCGCGGATGACACCGGAGACCTCTGAGGGCTGGGGTGGGCGGGTTTCGTGCGGAGTGTGAATTATGGCCGGATCGGGATGGGTGTGGGCGGGTAGGGAGTGGTACGGTGGGATCGGGGTGGAGCCGGTGGTGGTGCTGGGCAGGGGTGAAAAGCTTAAATCCACTCGGCAGCGCCGAATACCTCTGAGGCAGCGGTTCCCAACCCGTGGCCCGCGGGCCAAAAGTGGCCCGTCAGGCCTCAGAAAATGGCCCGCCAGGTCTCAGAAAATGACCCTCATCTCTCAAAGAATTATCAAAAATATATGAAAATGAACAATTTGGACAGGATAGAACACATTATTATTTTCTATTACAAATTATTATATTATAACGTCGATAAACATCAAACATTATAGTTTGAATCAATTAATAACAATTTTATATGCTTTTAGTTAATACAATTTTAAACTTGTGGCCCCCTAATGTCCTTCAACTACGAAAAAGTGGCCCTCGTGGCCTCCAACTTAGAAAAAGTGGCCCTCAACTCAAAAAAGGTTGGGAACCACTGCTCTGAGGGGTGAGGGCCAGAGTGGGAACTGGGCGGAGGAAGGGCAGGACGAAGTGGGGCGGAGAGGGTGATATGTGGGTGCCGGAGGGGCTTGGTGTGGCGAAGGATAGGGTGGAGTTCGAAAGCAGGATGGGAGCCGGATGGGATGGAGGGATGAAAACCCGAAATTTAGCGGACAACGCCGAGTACCCAGTGGAGTAGGGGCGAAAAACTAAATTTCCCGGGCAACACTGGGTACCACAGTCAGTGATATATAAATAACACACTATGTATCCGAGTAGGCTACCTATGCATTTTATGTAACTCCTATGAGTCGTGAGACTTGAAATAATTTGAATAATGCAAACCTGTTTCTCTGTTCGCAGATTGCTTTCAACGGCCACAATCGCTGGGAGTACCGTCATCGCTTTAGCCAGGAGAGAGTGAACTGGCTCATTGTACGCGGTATTCCAGGCTGCAGCGTCAGTTTCAGCTGTTAGCCTGCAGAATGATGGCGCCTGTTTCTGATGATAGACGGCTTATCCGCATATACGGCTTTTATTCAGCTAACAACAAGCCTAAAATTAATATGGCTCAATGGTATTATAATTTAGTACCGCGTCTAACTGACAAATGAATTTTATATCTTAAAAAACAAACTTACAAGCATACAAACTTTTCGTCTGAAGTAGCAATATTTCTATTAGATTAAAATTGTCGTGGACACAGCATGTCTTGTGCAGCGATCCTGCATGCATACACAATTACACATAGACTACTTGAACGTTTGCTACCAGCATTACTAGGTCTATTGTGTTTCCAGAACGGCACTCGGACAGCTGTGGCAGATAATGCATGAAACAGTTTGGTCATTATTTCAAAGTTCCTTACTATTATGTTCACAGAACTGCAGTACTTCAGCGTGCCTGAGATCCTTAGATGGTCAAGTGGGGCATATTGGCCTACCCAGCAACTGAAACGACAATCTGCATCAGACTATAACATATTATTATGGCCATATATAGCAGACACAAGTTAGACGATAGAATTAAATGTATCAGTATGTCAACATGGACATACATGTAGAATTGAGTCAAATTGACTGCAACAGAAAACATTAAGCACTATCTGTATACAGTACAAAGTGTAGCATATATTAAGGGAACCAAAATAGGTCACATCTGTTGCTATATGACTTAGTACTTAGTACTTAGTCCCTCCCGTGCAGAACTGCACATCGGGCAACGCAGTCTCTCCACTCCTCCCGGTCCATCGCCATCCAAACAGCATCCTCCATCGTCATCTCCAAGCACTTCAGATCTTCTCGAACCGTTCCCATCCAGTTTTTTCTTGGTCTTCCTCTCCCACGCTTCCCCTCCGGAGTCCACTTGGTCACTTGGCTGGCTTTTCTATCACTATTCATTCGGGGCACGTGTCCCATCCAGTTCAGTCGTTTCTTTCTAATGATGTTCTCTAGCTTCTCTTGTCCTGTTCATTCTCTTATAGCCTTATTTGTGATCTTATCTTTCCAGGAGACGTGTAGAATTTTTCTTTGCCATCTGTGATGTGCTGCCTCCAGTTTTTTCTTGTTTGCTACCGTCATTGGCCACGTCTCTGCTCCATACAGCAGGGTGCTCAGCACCACGGCCTCATATAACCTGATCTTGATCTTCACGCTGCATCCTCCGCTTTTCCATATCTTCTCCAGTTTCCCAAAAGCCGCATTTGCCTTCCTAATACGTATTCTTATGTCCTTGTCACAGCTGCTATCCGCTGCCAATGTACTGCCAAGGTAGCAGAAGTCATCCACCACCTCAATTGGCTTGTTGTCGATTGTGAGCGTGTCCACTTTCTGCCATTTTCCTATCTTCATGATCTTGGTTGGTTGGTGTTGTTGCTATATGACACTATAATAAAATGGCTGCCACTAAGTTAATGCATGCCATAACTTTTCATAATTAATTACTTTCTGTGTAGAAATAAGGATTAAATACATCGGAGTCAACTGTTTCTCTGGTCATTTTTAAATGTGAGCTAGATTAATTAGGCAAATTTCTCTAAATCTTCAGGAGTCTGCACAATTTAAGATCGTAATATTCATTTACAAATTCCAGTCGCAATCGTTTCTTCTTCTGCTTTGCTGACTCGTCGTCATCATTTCTGAACTGATTGATAATTTTATTTTACTGTTAAACAAGAACCAAGTTTGTATGCGTCATCTAATTTTTATCCGTCTCGTTGCTGTCTAACGACCACGTGACCTAACGAGGACATTATTAGCGTCGCCCTCCTCAATCTCCAGCCTTGAGACCGGCACCGCCAGAGTACGAGCGGTGGCGGAGTCAGTCCCTATTGAAAGTCATGTAACGAGTTTGCGATGACGGTGACGACGACGACGATGACGATGATGATGACGACGACGACGACGACGACGATGATGATGATGATGATGACGATGACGATGACGATGACGATGACGATGACGATGACGATGACGATGACGATGACGATGACGATGATGATGATGATGATGATGATGATGATGATGAAAGCAAGTAGTCGCCCATAGCTACAAAATGGTCACGAGATGGCACATACAAATAATATTCCAGATACTTCACCTCATAATATTTCTTACGCTCTCTTTAACCCATCCCGAAGTGTGGACGTCACGTGGTCTAGCTGGCGGCTCTCGCTCTTGCGGTGTTGTGAAGGTCGTAGGGAAGTCGACATTTCTTCTATAGAGAACAACTGCAATGAATATTAATTTTAAATGCTTAAATGCAGATTATCACCCACATTCTCTGTTCAACTACCACAAAATTTCTGCACTTCTCTTACTTGCATCACCATGGCCATCATCATCACTTTCGTCATCATAATCCACATCATCACCATCATTATCATCATCATCATCATCATCATCATCATCATCATCATCATCATCATCATCATCATCATCATCATCATCAATCATCATCATCATCATCATCATCATCATCATCATCATCATCATCATCATCATCATCATCATCATCATCATCATCAATGATCAATGATCATCATCATCATCATCATCATCATCATCATCATCATCATCATCATCATCATCATCATCATCATCACTAAACCCGAGTCATTTGTAGGTCACGCTCTGATGAGCTGTATCTGCCGTGAAGCCTGTTAAGTAGAATCGAATACGCCCATCGCATTTGCATTCGTCTGTCCATGCAGGCAGCAGCACTCCTAGAAAATATGAAAAACACTTATGTTATCGTTGTTGGACTAGGCCTACTCTGTAGTCCTCCGTGCGGTCGTCTTTCCGAGGTTAGTCGTTCCTCAAGCTATAACTTTACAATTATAACGAGAGGGCACACAAATACATGATACTTACGGAACTTACCCTGTAATCTCATTCGTTCGTATGGCTGTTTGACTCGAAGGAATGCAACATAGATGTAATGTGGCCGTAGATCGCAGTTCTCGTTCTATGAAATTCTGGAGGCGGAATCGAACACAAGCGGGCGAGGGAAGAAGTACAAGCCGACATTTTCTACAAAGAACAACTGCGGGACCCACGGTAGAGCATTGGATAGCACGCTGGCGTAGAGAGCGAGATGTAACGAGTTCGCGCCCCGTAGGGTGGACATTAGAGTGGTCCACAAAATTCATCTTGCAGATTTCAGTTCTCCACAAGGCTTGTTTTGTTCCTTATCATGATTATAATAATCACAAAATTTTTTAATGAAAACAAATGAAATTTAGAGGTCAACCCATTTGACACTTTTTATGTTATTTGGACAGATGTAGATAAATTGTTCGGTTACGGTTAATGTACGACCTGAGCGACACTGAGCGATGTCTGGGGAGATTCCATTTTTCAATTACCGTTCTTCAACACTGGTATTGACCTTAGAGTCACCTTCTTGAATGCCGTTCACCATTTTTGAGATTGACAAGAGTTTTTCCTGACAAATTCCAGTGACAATATAGCTTTGCGGTCCATATTTTCCTTTGATCCGTCGATGCTGGGCAACATTTTGCCTTCTCAGTGAGGTAATAGCGGGCCTGAAAGTGTGCACTCTTGTTCTTCCATTGCACCTAGCTGCTTCTTGTCCTTCTTTTATTCCGAATTTCTAGAAAGTGGTATTTCTGAAATTAATGTCAGAACCAATCGCCAGTGTGACATCTCCATCTACAGACCACGGATCACGGTCTGGAAGGCCAACACGATACAAAGCACCAACAACTAAACTAAAGAGGACTGAATGATGTTCTTAGATCTTTTTTTAATAATGAGGCAGTTAGTAGCAGCTTTCTATGCAGCCATTGTAGAGTATAGATGTATTGCATACGTACTAGGACTAAGTTGTCTGATACTCATCAATGTAATCAAATACTTCTACATGTATAGATGCCAACGCTAAAAGTTCACCTGCTGCTTCATAATTGCCTTTTGTCTTGCGTTCTTCATTTTAGTTTTCACCATTCCCTCTTTTTCCTGCAGTTGCCTCTTTCTGATTTCTTTTGCTGCTGTCTTTAAGTTTACTCCACTCATGCTGCTGGAAAATAGTCTGCTCTTTGCAGGACCTATTCGAAAGATATCACGATCTTAGTCTTGCTGGATTTCTGTCATCACATCCTTTGAGGCAATATCGAACAATTTTTGAAGATCACTCTTGAACATGTCGTCTTCATCCTGTCACTTTCTCTTTATAGTAGTCAGTGAATCTTCAGAGGTAGGTAGTTCTAGTAAAGCTTTGGCAGTTTCCTTACACACCAGCTGTGTTGGTATTCTGGCAAGCATCCAGATACAAACAACTGCATCATAGGCCATTTTGTGGCTATTCGGAAGGGGTCTCACTTTAGTGATATGATTAAACTGAAGCAGTTGCTGTGCATCCAGGCTGCGTAGTAATATTGCAGTAGACAAACGAGAGACTGGTTTCCATATAGCCAGTGACATGGGTCGGATCTCAAATTAGACGAAGCCATAATAGTCTAATAATGATGGTTAACATGACGTAAAGACATTATCAGCACTCAAGTAAAATGTTCAAAATGGGTTGACCTCTAAATGTTGCACAATCAGGTTGAAATTTTACAGGGAGACTATCTACCCCAAGGGAACAAAAATAAGCCTTGTGGAGAAAGAATTCTAACAACTTAATTTTTTGGCTATGGTTTGTGGACCAGTCTAGTGGACATGCTTTGGAAGCTGCTATTAGCGCCGATTATTGCATGCTGTCTGTTCTGTTAGTATAAGCTTAGTTAAGATTTGTGTATTCTGTGATCTGCGTTCTTGTGTATTGTTTCAATCTGCATAATGGTACACTGCAACCAGTTGCGGATTGTCAACAAATTGTTCAATACAGGAAATTATTAATTATTATTATAAGCCTTTGGCTATAAATATATATATTCATATAGCCTAATTTAAGTTTATCAAGTCTCTTAATTTCATTGCCATCAACACCAAAAAATCATCATAATCACAATCACCATAATGATCAACATCGCCAACAAAGCAATCACCATAACTACAATTATAATTGCGCTGCAGGATCTAAATAAAAGCAGCAGCAGAACCACCATCAAATTAGACAACAGAACTTGTTTCTTTAATATTATTTAAATTCAAAAAGCGGATCGGATTACACTCGGTTATACTATAATTATAAGCATCGGAGAACTTACTTCTGCTCTCCTTGTCAACCTCTAAGGCATCTTCCTCTTCGTCATCTTCCTCCTCGATTCCGATGCGGCCGAGTTCCTCCGAAACCCTGGTTCCGTTCGCCAGTCCTTCCGATGGTGTTTAAGCAGACAGAGGCCGTCGAAACACACTCGCTTGGGTCTGAGACGAGTAAGTAACTTGTAGGTCCTGTATTTCACTCTTCGGGTGCGCCTAGAGCAGTGGTTCCCATCCCGTGGCCCGCGGGCCAAAAGTGGCCGTAAGGCCTAAAAATATCGTCCTCGTCTCTCAACGAATTAAATAAAATTGTGAAAAAATTGACAATTTGGACAGGATAGAACACAAAATTATTTTATATTACTATTTATTTTATTTTGACGCCTATAAATAGCATCAAAATTCTATTTTGATCAAATTACAACAATTTTAAATGCTTTTAATTAAATTTTAGCTTTGTGGCCTCCGTAATGTCCTTTAGTTAAGCAAAAGTGGCCATCGTGTCCTCTAATTTAGAAAAAGTGGTAACAAAGTAAAAAAAACAAGGTTGGGAACCACTGGTCTAGAGGATCATCACAGAGGGACAGCTCCAATCAGCGAGTCACAACAACTTGTGGCTGGTTTTCACGCCACCTGCCAAACCCATTGACGACAGTGAGGGCTCTAGCCGCCCGTGGAATGCATGCCACATCTCTGCTCGACACCCGACAGTGAATTCTTCGGACCATATATAGAGATTAATTTCAATTAAATTGTGGTGATTATGTTGATTGATTGTGTTTGAATTAATAAATTATGCTTGTAGAGACTAGACAATGTCTTTCTCCGCTCGGTTAGTCTAAAATAAAATTTAAAAAATAATATTAATAATAATTTTTTAATTGAAACAATCTGGTTGACAGACCGCAACCGGATACAGTGAGCGTTTTATGCAATTGAAACAATTCACAAGATCGCAGATCACAGATTACAAAAAACTTAACTATACTAACAGAACAGCCTACAATAATCGACGCTAATAGCAGCCTATAGTTATGTCCGCCCCATGCGGGGCGTGAACTCGTTACCTCTTGCTCTCAATGCCAGCGTCTTATCCAATGCACAACCGACCCTCCCGCGGTTATGATGGTCATTATGGTTGTTGTTATACTTTCTTCGATGGCATTCCTCTTTCGATTGCAGTGGCGCGCTATATAAATTATCTGTACCTGCTCACCTTCTAGCGTGTGTATACAATACAAGATTTCGAAGTTGTTCCTTCGAATACGTTCGACGATCCTGACAATAAAATGGCGTCTGTCTCCCAGCATTGCTTCTCTGAATAACAATATTGCAGCGTCAATTACGTCACAGATAATCGATGACGTAATAATCACAGCGCCTCTTGTTGGCGTGCACCATTGAGATATATCACACGCTTATTATAAAAACATAACAACTTTTGTAGCGCTCGATTAAGCCTGTAATATATCTCAATGGAGGAAGACGCTGTATAAGTTTACAGATACAATACAATGCAATAAAATGCAACTTAACTTCGCCACCGTTCGCACTTTGGCGGTGCCAGGCCCAAACCCGGATGAAGAGGGGGCCGGCGCTATAGAAAAGTATGTTATCATACAGTGTCGTTAAATTGAAGCAACTCCAGTCCTCCTACAATACAATTTAAAACTTACCTACTATCATTACTCTTTTCATTAGTAATATTGTTTTTCTCATATTTTTATATTATTATTCTTAATATTATCATTGTCATTTTTTTGCCCCGAGGTATACAGTTAATATATTATTATTATCAATAATATTATTATTATTAATGTAATTATCATCGTCATCATCATCATCATCATCATCATCATCATCATCATCATCGTATCTGCACCTGCACCGTAGTGATGGATAGCGGAGCGTGAGAAAGTTGATGGTGTGTGATTAGTAATGATGGTGGAGGAACTGCAAAGTCCACCCTATTTGAGTTGATTTAGGCTATGTATTCACCCCGGTTAAATTCATATAATTTCATGTTGTGGGGCTCGGTGGTGTAGTGGGTATGTTCGTTGCCTTGCAGCCGGAGGGTTACAGGTTCGAATCCACCTCAACCGCCGCGTAGGGACCTTGGGCAAGTCTTTCACTCGCAGTTGGTCAGGGCTTCGGCGTGAAACTACGATTCAGTGACCACGCTGTAGAGTGACCCTCGAAATTCAGACGGTCATGGCTGTAGTCGGGAGCGCTTCTGGGTAGAAATCTGGAAGGGGTTCTATAACAAGTGCACATACATACATACATGTTATTGTGCGATAAAGCTTTGAGGGATTTGTACTGCATGTTACGTTAGACTGGTCCACAAACCATAGCCAAAAAATTAAGTTGTTAGAATTCTTTCTCCACAAGGCTTATTTTTGTTCCCTTGGAGTAGATAGTCTCCCTGTAAAATTTCAACCTGATTGTGCAACATTTAGAGGTCAACCCATTTTGAACATTTTACTTGAGTGCTGATAATGTCTTTACGTCATGTTAACCATCATTATTAGACTATTATGGCTTCGTCTAATTTGAGATCCGACCCATGTCACTGGCTATATGGAAACCAGTCTCTCGTTTGTCTACTGCAATATTACTACGCAGCCTGGATGCACAGCAACTGCTTCAGTTTAATCATATCACTAAAGTGAGACCCCTTCCGAATAGCCACAAAATGGCCTATGATGCAGTTGTTTGTATCTGGATGCTTGCCAGAATACCAACACAGCTGGTGTGTAAGGAAACTGCCAAAGCTTTACTAGAACTACCTACCTCTGAAGATTCACTGACTACTATAAAGAGAAAGTGACAGGATGAAGACGACATGTTCAAGAGTGATCTTCAAAAATTGTTCGATATTGCCTCAAAGGATGTGATGACAGAAATCCAGCAAGACTAAGATCGTGATATCTTTCGAATAGGTCCTGCAAAGAGCAGACTATTTTCCAGCAGCATGAGTGGAGTAAACTTAAAGACAGCAGCAAAAGAAATCAGAAAGAGGCAACTGCAGGAAAAAGAGGGAATGGTGAAAACTAAAATGAAGAACGCAAGACAAAAGGCAATTATGAAGCAGCAGGTGAACTTTTAGCGTTGGCATCTATACATGTAGAAGTATTTGATTACATTGATGAGTATCAGACAACTTAGTCCTAGTACGTATGCAATACATCTATACTCTACAATGGCTGCATAGAAAGCTGCTACTAACTGCCTCATTATTAAAAAAAGATCTAAGAACATCATTCAGTCCTCTTTAGTTTAGTTGTTGGTGCTTTGTATCGTGTTGGCCTTCCAGACCGTGATCCGTGGTCTGTAGATGGAGATGTCACACTGGCGATTGGTTCTGACATTAATTTCAGAAATACCACTTTCTAGAAATTCGGAATAAAAGAAGGACAAGAAGCAGCTAGGTGCAATGGAAGAACAAGAGTGCACACTTTCAGGCCCGCTATTACCTCACTGAGAAGGCAAAATGTTGCCCAGCATCGACGGATCAAAGGAAAATATGGACCGCAAAGCTATATTGTCACTGGAATTTGTCAGGAAAAACTCTTGTCAATCTCAAAAATGGTGAACGGCATTCAAGAAGGTGACTCTAAGGTCAATACCAGTGTTGAAGAACGGTAATTGAAAAATGGAATCTCCCCAGACATCGCTCAGTGTCGCTCAGGTCGTACATTAACCGTAACCGAACAATTTATCTACATCTGTCCAAATAACATAAAAAGTGTCAAATGGGTTGACCTCTAAATTTCATTTGTTTTCATTAAAAAATTTTGTGATTATTATAATCATGATAAGGAACAAAACAAGCCTTGTGGAGAACTGAAATCTGCAAGATGAATTTTGTGGACCACTCTAATGTTACGTGGCTGATTTGTGGGGTAAAGATTCCAATTTCAATTGGCCAAATTGGCAATTGCATTGCTTTTCGGTTAGGTTTCGCACGATCTTAGCTGTTGGTTAACGTTGCAGTGAAGGGCGGTAAAATATGACACTTTACCGTGTGATTTATATTTATTAATTTATAAATATTTGCACAGGCCTTAAATCTTAACCGATCCCTTACTATAACGGGGGTAACATTGAGCAGTAGGGACTCTAGGGTAAGACAAGAAAAAGAGAGATAGGAAGAAACGACAAGAAGAAGAGGCTATGTTTAGTTGCGCGCTGTTGAGATTAATCGTATGCCATCGACCAGTTTTTGTTGACAGAAAATGAACGTTTGAAACTGTCAACCACTCAACATTTGCTGCTGAACATCGTGTTGCATTGAAATCTTATGACAGAACACGTGTGTCGGACGCATCGGGTCATGTGAACTTGGCTTGCGGCATCCTGGTACGAGGCGCACGCACGCACACCCACTCGGCAGATAACGAGAACTTTTTCGAAGAACCCCAGTGGAGAAAGCAGAACGGTCACCCCAAGGGTTACAATAAAAAAAGGGAAGACCGTCACGAGGTGGCTCTAGTAGTAGAGCCGTCACAATATCAGGCAATCTGGCTGCGTAGCGGCCAAATGTGTCGGCGTACGTAACCTAGCTTTCAGGGTCGCTTTTTATACCACAGGAGCAAACGGTGCGGCGCACCAATGGGGCCCCTGAGCATAGGCGTAGGGGTCATCCAGAAGTGGAGGCGATTAGTGAGAGATTCAATACACCCAACTAAAATAACTAGATAAGTAGACTACTTGCCGCCATTGTATTGTGCCCGAACTTCTATTATTTAAGTTTGTTTCTAATTTTTTCCTAGCCTTAAGATATTTTAGGCACCCGTGAATTTCCGTGATTTTCGGGCAGATTTCGGCTCGTGAATTTGCCGCAATTTTCGCCATTATTTACACAATGTTCCCCTGAATTCATAACTTTTTCTGCAAATTTATGCTATTATTATCCATGGTGTTTGTGAGCTATAGTAGCTAACTCTATTCGGGCATATTGGAACCGGGAGATAATGCGGTGTGTGATAATGAGCCTTGAACTTAAAGTAGGCCTATATAGTTTTTTTATTGTCCGAGCCTACTTGCCCGAAAAACATACTCGGCCGAAATTTGGGGCATTTGCCCCACCACCGGACTCTAGCCTCCTACGTCTATGCCTCTGAGCCAAGCTTTGTTGTTAAAATATTTGATGCAAATCTCAATTTCACTTCCAATTTCTGTTAGATTGGCAGGTGTCAGACAGATAGTTTGAAAAAGTTCTCCTGACAAGTGTATCTCGTACATCACATTGTACCGTGTTAAAACTCGTCTGAAATTTTGCGATCTGGCATAAGCTGGTCACCTTGCTTATGTGTAATGGTCATGAAATTTTAGACCTTGCTGTTCGGTCATTTCTAAACGTAGGAAAAAGATTGACAAATTCGCAAATCTTCAGGCAATGCTGGTAGTCCGCGGCAGTGGCGTATAGCCAGAAATTTACGATGGGGGCTTGTTTGGGGTTTTATGACCTGGTCGGATGCCTTCCTGACACCAGCTCAACAGTATTACAGTAAATAAACAGGGAATAAAGTAACAAAGGGAATAGAGTAAAAAAAAACAATTGTTACTATAGTATACAAGCTACTGTTTTGGTTTTTGTCTTATTTAAGTGGATAAATCACCTTTGAAAAACTTTTTCTTAGGCCATTGGGGGTTTTAACCCCTGAAATCCCCTTGTCTACGCCACTGGTCTGTGGCAGAGAATCAGAAAGGCTATAGAGAGATATTAATGAAGAAATACCCACTAAGGCTTATAATATGGAAAAAATTAACATCAGGAAACTTGAAGGAAAATTTGTTACAATTAAATACGCAGGGTCAATGTCTTTGCTAGAAGATCGAGACTTGGCAAAGCATTGTAAACTAGCCCGTGCAGTGAAGCCTATCTTGCGCAGCTAGGGTATTCCAAGTCTCAGTGAGAGTTATTAGGCCAAAATGAGTGTACAGTTGAACACTGTATCACAGCTTAAAAAATTGAGTTATTCTTATTATTATTATTTTTTATTCTTATTCTTTCGTAGTTATTGTAACTACGAATGTTATGATGGATCATTCTGAGTTTATTCTATAATCCATGTTTCCAAACAAAGTCCTTGGCTTCATAAAATGATAGTAGGCCTAGTTGGAAGAAGCTATGTTTAAAGAGGCCAGAAGATTAGCGTTCGGATGCGCTCGTCGTTTCAAAGCCAACTCAACTTTTATTGGACCTAATCGGCGAATTAAGATAATAATCAGAAAGAGGTTGAAGTATGATGGCAGGTGAGCTAAGATGGTTAGTCGTCGGAGTGTAATCAGGATCTAGGTTGAGTGATTGACATCATAGAAAGGCATTAACTTTTCATCCCTAGACTCCTGCCAAATTGTACCGGTATCTCGTAGTCACATACAGTCCTACGAATCGCTTTGAATTGCGACTCGGCATAAGCTTGTCACCTGCGTCTTATAAATTTATGTATAATAGTCATGAAATTTTAGGGCCTGTTGTTATGGTCATTTCTAAAGATCAGATTCGACATGTTGAGTAAACTACGTTTTAAAATATGAACAACAACGGTGTACAGGCTGCTGCTGACACGTATGTTAGGCCTATATTCGCAGGATATGACTGGAAAAGACACTTATTAACCGAAGGTCAAAAATTATCGGATAGGTGAATATATATATATATATTATATGTATAGCGAAACAACATATATGTATATATAGGCCTACGTAGCCATTCACTGTCATGAGTATTACTAATATATTATTCGTTCAGTGGCATTCAAACAGCTTATTTCAACATGTACAATAGAATTGTGAGGATAATAGCCAAAACTATACAGTACTCTGACACCATGACCTGACTAGGTTCATGTGATGTAGTCGATAACATAATTATAGTACAAATAGCGTGGTCGTGCGTGGTCCTGCCACTCGTGCGTATGGCACTTGCATGAACTCTTAGGCAAGTTCGACCACGTATTGCTCTTTTATATAGACAGACATAAGATGCACGACAATTTGCGACAATTTGTATTTTCAACGTTCAACGACAGGACGAAGAATATCTACTGTAACACCGGTAAGCAAATAGCACTTAGGCTACCTCATACTGCTTTACTCAAATGTTCATAATATAGTAGGCTAGGCCTATATACAGCAAATGCAGCAGCCTTTAGTCACAAGATAATGGGTGAAAAAGGTCGCGATGAAAATGCTCTAAGTGAATGACTGAACGTTTTCAGGTTCGATTTGGGACATAGAAGATGTTTAAGACTTAGAAGTCACGCAATGCATGGGCGATTATTGCAATTGTAATTGTAATCAAGACAATTTGTATAGCATCGTCGGTAGCAAGCTGCTTCTGAAATAAATAAATTAATAAATCAATCAAATAAGGACCTAATAGGGGTTACTTTGATAATTTTCTTCAGTTTTAAAAAAGAAACACGTATCCCCAACCATCTGGGGATCCAAAAAGTCCATAACTGGATAACTGACCATTGAGGGGATATCCAAAAAGTTTCTTTTCCATTGTCAAAGGGACAACGTGTTTCAAAAGTTTGTATCAGTTTCTTTTAATTCATAACTTTACTGGTGACATTTTTGAACTGGAATTGCTGTCTGTTGTTTTCTGTAGGCTTCTGTAGTTCTTCAACAACTGCATTATACGGAACTGCAGGGTCAATATCAGCTTCTATGTCAGTAAATTTGAAGTAATTGCTTCCTGGTTGTTTCTTGACAAATTGCACTTTCAGAAGTTTTTTTCTTGGTTTTACATCCAGAATTTCGCCAATGTAGTTGAGATAACCTTTATTTCCTTCATATTTCACAACAATCCATTGGTCAGGTCCATACTGGAACTTTGTGGAGGCCACTGGTGATTCACTTTCAGCCCCTGCCGATTCATACGAAGTACGGGTGGAACCTGCACTAGTATCTTGGTATGACACTGATTCACCACTTTCAGAATCAGAGGATGGTTCTACCTCTTGGATTTTACGTCGTTTTGCTGGTACTGGTACCAACACCGATACCGGCAGTACCTTGCTTGCCCCAGGTAAAGTTTTATCACTGTTACTGAGATCAGTATGCATGCATGCATGCATGTATGTATGTATGTATGTATGTATGTATGTATGTATGTATGTATGTATGTATGTATGTATGTATGTATGTATGTATGTATGTATGTATGTATGTATGTATGTATGTATGTATGTATGTATGTATGTATGTATGTATGTATGTATGTATGTATGTATGTATGTATGTATGTATGTATGTATGTATGTATGTATGTATGTATGTATATGTAATAGACCATCTACCCCAAGAGGACAAAAATGAGCCTTGTGGAGAAAGCATTCTAAAAACTTAATTTTTTTACTATGGCTTGTGGACAACTATACTATTTTTGGATTTATAAAGCGCCTCTCACAGTACAACCTAATCAGAGGCGCTCCCAGTGCAAAGATCCCCTTGGAAAAAGAAAAGTTTTAAGGAAACGTGAACAAACAGCAGTGCTTCCAGATAAGATCTACAACACTACTGCGCCAGCAGCGCCAGTCTTCCAGTAGGCTATAAATGTACATACATATGTACGTATGCTACATACATAAATGTACAATGTACACACGTACATACTCCATGCAGTTAAAAACTTTACTGAGAGAAACTAGAGTTTCCGAGTCTCAACTTCCGAAGATCGGCTTTCATTGAGACCCTACATGTGGGAGTTTGAAGTTCCACAATCCGTCATATGATTGTGTATCTTCTTTACTCCTTCCTCACCTCTCAACCCACTCTCTCTCTCTTTTGTCTCTCTCTCTTACTCTCTCTCTCTCTCTCTGTCTCTGTCTGTCTGTCTGTCTGTCTGTCTGTCTGTCTGTCTGTCTCTCTCTCTCTCTCTCTCTCTCTCTCTCTCTCTCTCTCTCTCTCTCTCTCTCTCTCTTGCTCTTTCTCTCTCCTAATGCACTTGATCATCTCTTTTTACATGTATTATTTGCTGCATTTATTTGTCTGTGTATATTGACAATTTATTTATTTCAACAACTGTATAGGACGTTGCACAAAAATTTCCGACGGGCCCATGTCATCCGGGTATCGTTATTACCATCAACGGTTTTATTCCACCTGAAACCGTCCGGTAAGTAGTTGAAGTTTTAGGGTGGCTGGCTGCCATAATGTGTGTGTCTGTGTGTGTATCTATGTGTGTGTGCGTGTGTGCGTGTGTGTGTGACAGTGTGAGTGTAAGAAAAACATTATGTTATAACCCAGTGGTTCCCAACACGTGGCCCGCGGGAAAAAAGTGGTCCGCCTGGCCTAAAAAAATGGCGCTCAACCACTCAAAGAATAAAAAAGAACATGCAAAAATAAATTGACAATTTGGACATTCATTCATGTATTCATTCATTCATTCATTCATAGGATAGAATACATTATTATTTTCAACTAGCTGCATGGGCCCCCTGCGTTGCCCGGGAAATTCAGGATTCGACCCGCTCCCAGTCACAACCCCCACCACACCCACCCACCACACAAGGCCGTAGCTAGGGGGGTGTTTTGGGTGTTTCAACACCCCCCGAAATGGAAAATGTGAAAAATGACATAATGCATTTACTAGCACATGATGTAAAAACCGCAAAGGTTTGTCAGTCACTCATTCACGTGAGTAAAGCAGGGAGGAGACCTGACCGACGACTCCAATTGGAGCGTAGACTCGGAACCGACCTGGGCTGGCGAACCAAAGTCCACCGTGCCCACCTTCTCGTGGGGCGACCTGTTAGTAACCCCTCCGTATGGAGGGGTGAACGAACGGGCACGGACGGCAAACGGGGGGAAGGCAATGGCAAACCACCCCTTATCTTTGCCAAGAAAATTCATGATGTATCCAAGACACTGGAGAGGATACATCAAGAATATCGCCAGAGCTCCAAGAGCTGACGGCACCAGGTGACCAGGTGATGTAAAAACCATGAAATAAAACCATGAAAACACCCCCCGAAATATGCCGGATGACTAAAAAAGGTCATCAGTTTTTTAGGAAGGGAAATTGATGAGTGAAACACCCCCCGAAATCAAATCCTGGCTACGGCCTTGCCACCACACTCCATCACACTCCGACCTCCACCCTTGAAATTTGGGTTTTCGGGAAAATTTTCTCCCCCAGTCCCACACCCTCTCACCCACACCATACCCAACCCCACAACACCCCACAACACCCCACCACACTCCGACCTCCACCGGTACGCCACCCGTGAAATTTGAGCTCTCGGGAAAATTTTCCCTCCCACCCCACCAACTCCCAACCCCGCCCCCACCCACCCCACCCCCACAACACCCCACTACACTTCGACCTCCACCGGTACTTCACCCGTGAAATATGGGTTTTCGGGATATTTTTCCCCACCCCCACTCCACCCCACTCCACCCCACAGCACCCCACCACACTCCGACCTCCACCGGTATACGCCACTCGTGAAATTTGGGTTTTCGGGAAAATTTCCTTCTCCACCCCACCTTAAACCCTCTACCCAACGCGGCCCCTGCGGACCGAGGTGTGTGTTGGGTGGAGGCAAGGTGACCCGTGTCAAAATCTGTCTAGCTGTAGCGTTTCAGGTGAATAAGTGTGAAAATATGCATGGCAACGGCTGAAAAAGTAGCGAAAATGAGGGATTTTTGCCCTCCCCACTCTGGCCCCCATGGTGGCAGATATCCGCGAGTCCATCCACTGTGTGTCCCATGCCGAGACGGACACAGTAGTGAAGGTGTGGAGTGAAAAGTTGCTAAACTGTCGAAATGCATCCAGGACAAACAGACAGACACACAGAATCTTCTCTTTATTTATGTAGATTACAAACTATTTTATTTAGACATTTATAAATAGCATCAAGCAATCTATTTTGATTCAATGTTAACAATTTTATATGCTTTTAGTAAATCTCATATCAAATCCAGCATAAAATAGACAATTAAATTTTTTAAAGATTTTAACCTTGTGGCCCCTCATGTCCTCCAGCTAAGAAAAAGTGACCCTAAAGTCAAAAAGAGTTGGGAATCAACCTCTCATAATGTTTAAATCGCTTGAGCTTAACCAGTGAACAGATCTACCTAATACACAATCTCCGGTCACTTGTGTCACGTTATTTTACACTTCAGAAAAACAATAATTAATATATCAATTACTAAGTCTAACTATGAATTGCCATTGACACTCGACCATGCAGAATTGAGAAGGCATTGGATTTCTGGCTTTACGAATAACCGCGTTTGTCTTTGGTGCGGTACTCATGACAAGCTGTTTCTGCTCACGAATTGACTACTGTGACTCCCTGTTAATAGGACTTCCTAAGGTTCGCTTGTCTTCTGTGCAATCTGTTCTAAATTCGGCTGCAATAGACTTGTCGCTAGCACGTGTACATCTCCACATACATGACTCATGACCTTCAATGGCTCCTGATATCTGTGCGAGTCAGATACAAACAAGGTCGTGCTCCTATTTTACTTAGTCCCTGCAAGTTTTTGTGCCTAAATACCTTGATGTGCAAGCCTCTTTTTCAAGATCTTCACGTCCTTTTCGTTCCGATGAACACCTTCAGTTATTTTTAACTTGATCACGAGCCTCATTAATCCAGCATCAAGCTTTTGTTATTGTGGGCCCTCAATGTGTAATCACCTTCCCTCTGGAATTCGTGGGAGGATTCTGGCACGAAGTTCACCTGCATCTTTTCGCTGCTGAAAGACCTTTCTCTTTTCATGCGCCTATATGGGGGCCCGCACAAAGGGGCAAGAGGGGGCACTCCCCACATGGAAATTTGAAAAATATTTTTCTAACAACTATTTTGTGTTTTTAACAAATTTCTTCGCATTAGAAAATGAATTATGCACATAGGCGTAACGCTCTATTGTGACGGTGGTGTCCAGTCACCACCAGTGATGTTTTCGTTAACGGAAATAGGAATTAGACGTAAAATTATGAATTTCCGTTAACGAGATTAAGAACGAAAATCAGGAATTATTTTCAGAACGAAAATTATTACACTTCGATGACTTTTATTCGTTGTCTGTGCAAGTCAGACATCTGTATAAGCAGGGCTGTACTGGTAAATTTTGAGATGAGTACACGCTGACCAGGAGAAAAATCGACTTTTTTGGGTGCGAAATTTCTGATGACCTTTTTTTAGTCATCCGCCCAAAAATTTCCCCGTTTTCCCCGTCCAAAAAATCTTATGACTTTTTTTAGTCATCCACCCAAAAGTTTCCTCCGTTTTGCCCTTCCGAGAATAATGCCCATAAACGAGCTGAGAATCACAACCAGGGACATTTGTTAATAGATAACTAGGCCTAATCACATGGGATGCTCGAACCTCATCTTCAATGTCTGTCTGTCAGTCATTAACTGGGACGACGTGGCGACTTCTGCTTTGACCCGAAACCAGAAGACTAGCTTGGCACCGGCTAATTTAGAGGAGATGCTGATTCTTATCAGCTGCTTTGCCGTAATATGCGACTTCACCGGCTGGCAAGTTAGCTTCCAGCAGGTGGTGCCAAAGAACCCTCCAGGCCTCCACTACATAGGTGAGTGGAAACTTGAAAGCCCTAGGATGGTGCCGTATCTTGCAGGCCTGACTTTAAATCAGATCATCAGCAGTTTAAAACTGATTGGCTTAATGAGATGGTAGAGACAGAGCTTTCAACGTCAGTAGAACACAGACGAACTAGACTAGACTTTGGACTGGAAGTCAATATTGATAGAATTTATCAACTATATATAAAAAATTATATATATATTATGTATATATAATTATCTATATATATGGTCGTCCAAGAAAGATTGGAGGCAGAAACTTTAACACTGAACATTATTTCGATGCTAGATTAAGAACTACGTGTAGCTTCCTTCATCATGTAGCCTCAGGCAAGGGCGGATCCAGGGGGGGCCAATCCGGCCATGACCCCCCCATTTAAAAATTGCATGGAACGTGGCCCCCCCCCCCCATTTCGTTTCAAGAAGCCATTAAACACATGTAGTGGGAGAGAAAAACAGGACATCTGGCCCCCCTATTACAAAATGGTACGGGACGTGGCCCCCCGTTGGAAAATGGCATATTCTTTCTCGGAAAATTGGTCGATGACTAAAAAAAAAAAAGGTCATCAACTTTTTTGGCGGATGAGTTGGTATCTTTTTCCCGGAAAATTGGTCGATGACTAAAAAAAAAAAAGGTCATCAACTTTTTTGGCGGATGAGTTGGTATCTTTTTCCCGGAAAATTGGTCGATGACTAAAAAAAAAGTTCGTCAGGTTTTTCGGCGGCACAACGAAATTGTTCACCTGTCCCACCAACAAGTTTTGGCCCCCCCTTCAAAAATTTCTGTATCCGCCCTTGGCCTCAGGTAGGTTTAGTTCAGTTTTTGGCTTGGTATTCCTCATTGCATCATAATATTTGCGTTTGCGATAAGTATTAAAACCAATAGCCTACGTGATTTCTGCGCCATACATTATCTTTAATGAAAAAGAGACATTATTACAGTGTAGTTAGGCCTATAGATTTTTCAAACACAGATTTGATGTTTCTGAAAATGTGGTGCACATGCGGAAATTTGTGTTGCTCAAGCAACCGTCAGTCCCACGCACACTGGAAAAATATTAGAGGGAATTAGCCCTCCTAGATATACAGTTACACACACTTCGCGACCTGCTCCAGTATTCTGCCCTCCAAAGTCACATCTAGCTCCTTGTGATGTTTTCCAATTATCATTGTTTTTGTTTTCTCCGCATTTATCTTCAGTCCCATTCTCCTGCTACTACCGTCCACCTTGTCGGTCAACTCCTGTAACTTTTCCGCCGAGTTGGCTATTATGTCAATATCATCGGCGAACCATAGGTTGTTCACTAGGTGCCCATTGAGATTTACTCCTTCATCTCGCATGGCAAGTCCTATACCGCCTCTAGGATCATGTTGAATAAATCCGCCGATATCCCACACCCTTGCCTGACCCCTACTGTGATCCTAAACCATTCCGTAGGCTCTCTATCTACCCGAACTGCACTCATGGACTTAGTGTACAAATCCTCTGTTAGTTGTACCAACTCCTCTGGTATTCCATAGTATCTTAATACCTGCCATAATCCTTCTTGCCACACACTATCGAATGCTTCTTTGCAATCTATGAAGTTGTTGTTCGATATATATTTCTCGGATAGTTGTCTTATCACGAACAGCTGGTCAATCGTGCCCCTTCCCTTTCTAAATCCTGCTTGCTCTTCACTCATCACTTCCTCCACATATCTCTTCAGTCGCTGCTGCAGTATCTTTGTGTATACCTTTCCAGGAACGCTTAGTAGACTAATTGCTCGATAATTGCTGCATTCTGCTCTGTCACCCTTTTTATGCATTGGTACAATTATGGCTCTTCCACAGTCCATGGGGCATTCCTTCTTGTAATAGATTTGCTTACACAATTTGTGGAGCATTTCTGTTGAACAATTCTCTCCTGCTTGAATCATTTCTGATGCAATATTGTCTTCTCCCGGAGCTTTCCAGTTTTAAGTCTTTTCATGGCTGTTTCCACTTCTCTCATTATATCCATCATCTTCTCATGGTTGTTAATTGTGGGTAGTTCTTCCAACACTGTTCGATCCACTTGATTCTCGTTGTTATACATTTCTTCATAATGCTGTTTCCATCGCTTTTTAATATAAGCCTAGATTCTATCCCTCCAGTGCTTTCCCCTCTTTGCTTTTTACTGTGGCCAGTTTAGGATTGACTGTACCACCGATTTCTTTGGAATAGATTACCCGTGTTTTGTCCTTCTGTTCTCCTTCCTGCCTCTTTGCATTTTTCCTCTATCCACTCTTCTTTGCATATCTTCGCATTCTTCCCGATTTCCCATGTGATCGCATTGTACCTGTTTCTGTCTTCTTCGCTATTCTTCTTTAACTTCTTCCTGTCTCTTCTTCTGTGGGTCAGTTCTAGGACCTCCCTAGCTATCCACGGTTTATACACACACATATCAAGCATCAATTGCACGCATGCGGTTGCAATCGAGTTTGATATTTTGACACCTCAATGAAATTCTCAATAATAATAATAATAATATTTGCTGATAGGATAAGACGTAGGCTTCTATTATTATATTATACAAAAAAGGGTATAACAGTTACCTGTCAAGATGTTTGAGGATAGGAAAATGAGAATGGGGTGAGGTGAAAATAGAGGCGTCTATTGGCTATTTTGTGGATAGCTATGGGAACTTCTCTGATTTTGGAAATGGGGAGAGAGTTTTAGTTAGAACTCCATTAATGGATCAGAGACTGCGTACACATTACAATTGACCATTACAATTGGCGGACTCATAGCCTGTGTTGGAGTATTAGTATGGTTGATGATTTTAACACAATGGATTGACGATTCCCCATATTTCAAGATTCAAAATCCATACCACTGACTTCAGACATCTGCTTTAAAAGTAGATATTGCTGATGGGCGGCAAAAAGTTTGGCCGCAAGTCTCAACACAAGAATATTCACAAGTTGCACCTGTTGAACTTTTGTTTATCAATCGAAGAATTTTTTCTATTCCAGAACTGACATTATTTTAGAATTTGTATTAAGCCCTTAGAACTGAAATTATTTCATAGCTTGAATTAGAACTGAAATAGGAATTATTTTAAGAATAGGAATAGAATTGGAACTGAAATTGGAACCTTAGAACTGAATTATAACTGAAATTGAGAATATAAATCTGAAATATCACTGTCTGGTCACCACCACTTTTAAAAGTGGTGGTGATAGTCACCACCATTTTTGGTCCGACAAAGAAATATTTTTAATAGCATGTAAAGCATTTGGTTGTCTAACTGTAACATATAGGCCTATATGCTATTCGTGATTAACATCGCATAGCGCCAATACTGATAGAGGTCAGGGGCTTCTATCCCTATACCTGGCGGGCGCAGCTTGCGCCCAGTGAAAAATAGGGGGGGAATCAAAAGACAGCCAAAATTCACGTCGGTTGGGGGGAAGTTCGGACATGGAGGGCAGCGTTCAATCTAGGCATCACTAGGAGGAAGATTCTCCCAGAAAATACTTCTCTTCGATATAAATTTGTACAAAATGGTAGTCCTAATAGTTTTTAGCAAAATGTAGCCTATACACTTTATGGTGCGCGGACGATTGATCACCGGACGGTTGATCACCGGACGGTTGATCACCAGACGATTGATCACTGCGGACGTTTGATCATCGACCGATTGATCACCGGACGATTGATCACCGGACGATTGATCACCGGTCTAGAGGTCACTACAATTTATTAACTGAGGATGAAAGAAAAATGTCGTAAATACCGCTAGTAAAGATAAACATTTGTATGAAACGATATGACAGACTCAATCTAACACATAATGTACTTAATTTGTAATGAAATTATAAGAAGTGAAATGTGAAAATATACTGAAACGACAAGCGTTATTAAACTCGTAACTAATCAGATAAACAGATGCGTGCTTATATTCTGATGTGCTATTTGCAGTGTGTATATTTAAGAATTAACAGAAGCCGACGGTGTTTATCTTTACTAGCGGTATTTACGACATTTTTCTTTCATCCTCAGTTAATAAATTGTAGTGACCTCTAGACCGGTGATCAATCGTCCGGTGATCAATCGTCCGGTGATCAATCGGTCGATGATCAAACGTCCGCAGTGATCAATCGTCCGGTGATCAATCGTCCGGTGATCAACCGTCCGGTGATCAACCGTCCGGTGATCAATCGTCCTAGAATCCACTTTATACACTTTGAGTATTTAGTTAGGCTACTATCTGCACTTTTGAATTACATGAACTGCTATAACAGCTGTAATATACCATAATAAAAATTTCCTATTACATGATTATAGTTGTTTTTACTATTTTAATAAATAATACAATCAGATTAAAATTGAAAAAATAATATTAGACGTCTAATACAAATACTATTTTGCACAACTAAATGATTTCTCTCCAATGTTATCTTTCAAATTTCAGGGTCTAATTTGGTCCTTGAACACTTAGTAAAGCAACATCATTATTACGTGGGCTTACAAAGTAGGACCTACATTGTATTTTGTTGCATTGCATTGTACTCTAAAAATTTATGTAACGCCTCTCGAGCGCACACTGATCAGAGGCGCAAAACATATTATGGCTGCCAATTTTGGCAGCAATTCCTCCACTGAAATAGTAGACTAATTTTGCTGAGAGGACAGCTTAAAATGCTGAAATTGTAATGCGGAAATCTCAAAAATTTCTTATGAGGAGGGGCACATTCCCTCCCCATACCGGTCCCTTCTCGGCGCTACACATGCTTCGGCGATCGTCTGCTGGATGCTCGTTTGTACCCCTCCAAACAAACCTTCATTCCCACACTAGAGGAGGGCATGCGCTAGATTACATTATATTGCATACATAGAGGAAGGCCGGTTCAGAAAAATGGGGGGGGGAGAAGATGGGTTGCGCCCGGTTGCTTAGGGGGGATAGAAGCCCCTGATAGAGGTCTCCACAGTGTATTCGCTGTTCACAGTCATTGTCGTATATCCTAAGAAGGGAAGGAAAGGAATTCCCTTTCCACTTTAAACTTGGGAAGGGAAAGTGAAACAATTCCTTCGTTATGGCTCCGAGGTAGTGGCATGCTCACACAACCTATATTACTATCAAAATAGCATTGATGGAACCTCCGTATCTTAATCAGGCAAAAGTTGGCTCAGACTGTTGGGAAGGGTCAGCAAGCTTGACGAATGACGACTGTCTCTTGGATGATACAATCGCGCGAATGAATGGATTCGTGGAACCTTAGGCTATACTCTGATTAGTAAGGCAGCTGTGACATATGAAATACTAGCTGAAGTACCCGGCTTCGCCCGGGTTGAAATTCAATTGATGACAATTGATATAGAATTTTTATTGTAAATTACCAATTTTTTTATATCTAGGCCTACTTAGAAATACAGCAAGGCACAGTTGACTGCGATTTCTACTCTCGAGTGAATTGAAATGAAAGCAATGGAAAATATCTATAGCGTGAAATTATGTTAACAATGTAAATGACATCATCCTAATAATTCTGTTGAGCTCAGCACAATGCTTGCTTGTAAACGACATTTTTTAAATTTTCCTGCCGGAGCTAAAACAAACAAATTTTGTGAAGTTCCTACTCTTGAGCATGCCACATACAACTGGCCATGGGAGAAGCAAGGAGTTTCTAAATTCACGCCTGCAAGTTTAAGCGATTGCCCTTGAGCTTTGTTGATCGTCATGGCAAATGCCAGTCTAACTGGAAACTGAATTCGTTTGAAGGTGAATGGTATGTCGGTTGGTATCAACGGTATGCGAGGTATGAATACGTCCTCCCCTTTTGCCTTCCCCGTTAAGATGGTGGCTTCGATTACATTTGGCAAAAGATTTTTGACACAAAGCCGTGTTCCGTTGCATAGTTTTGGCGGGTCCAGATTCCGCAGAAGCATTATTGATGATCCTTTCTTCAGCTTCAAGATATGAGAAGGCATTCCAGGTGGCTCCAGGGTGTTAAGAAATTCCAGCGGGTAATTAACGGCATCATCGGTGTCGACTGCAGAGTCAATTGACTTGTATGTGGTGGGCGCGCCTAGTATTTGGTTCTGTATCTGTTCGTTAATTTGATTCACGCTATCATTTTTGGGTGCCAGGATGGCTCTCTCGCATAGCCAATCATGGTTTCTGAAGTTCGTGTCAATGTTTGGGTATATATTCTGAATGAGTTGCTCAATGGACGACACTAACTGGCACAGATTTTCAGTGAATGTGATTTCGCCTGTCTGTGGATCAATGGGGGAAGTGCCACCGCCAATCTGCAGCAATTTTGCTGCGAATTGCTGTGCGTCTCCTCCTTGCTGAATGCGAATTCGCATATTTGTTGACAATTGGAGTTTCTGAACTTTTTTCCATAGAGCTGAGGCTTTGAGGCAGGCGTTAAGCTCATCAGCAGGTGTTGACCGCGAAATTACAGGCAGCGTCTGGCGAAAGTCACCAGCCAGAACCACTAATGTTCCTCCCATCAGTTCAATATTCCCTTTTAGGTCTTGTAGAGTGCGGTTAAGAGCTTCCAGTGATTTTTTTGTGTGCCATCGTGCACTCGTCCCATACGATGAGTTTGCACAGTTTTAATACTTGTGCTTGACCAGAGCTCTTGCTGATATTGCAGACAGGGTTCTCATCCTCTGTGGCAATTTTGATTGGCAATTTGAGGGCCGAGTGGGCTGTTCGTCCTCCAGCCATTAGCGTGGCCGCTATGCCAGATGATGCAATAGCAAGTGCCACGTCCTGCCGCATTCGTACCTCAGCCAGTATGAGATTTATGAGAAACGTTTTGCCTGTGCCGCCAGGTGCATTTAAGAAAAGAAGGCCACCGCTCGATGTTCTGATGTGTTGCATGATGGTATCGTACGCTTTTCTTTGATCGTCAACCAAAAAAGGCTTATTTGTTTCCACGTAGTGCGCAAGTTCTTCGACGTTGTAATTGCGCTCCCTCATGACTTCGGTGTGAAGAAGGTTGGAGCCACTTCTCTCTGGAGCTTGTACTCCGAGTTGGAGCAGTGTCTTGCCGATCATTGCTGCGCACTTGTCTTCCAAAAGAATTAGAGCCTCATTAAATATGTGTGGTGAAAGCTTAATGTTCGGGTGAGCGTGATTCTTGCGGGCATCAAGGAGTACATCTTCGCTCATGCTCTCCTTAAATTTTTCCCACAGGTTATTTGGGTTTGATGGGTTGCATGTCGTCAAAATAATGGCGAAGAGGTTTCTAATTTGCGCTGGCAAACATGTTAAAGCTGCTTCAGAAAGTGTCATTTCCCAGTGTTGGTCATTCTCGAGTAAACCCAGCTTTTCGCATGCTTCTCTGAATGTTTCGCATACTTCGCCATCAACAGTTTTCAAAGCAAGGAAAGATGTTGGTCCTCGAACAGTATGAAGCAACATTCTGAGAAAGTAACACTCGGCATTGTTGGGATGGACGGTGTACACCCGGCCTAACGCATCGCTTGCCACAGCATCTTGCCCATGAACCGGCATTCCTTGTTTCCGTTTGCAGAAAACCTTTCTTGATGCATTCCAGGTGTAATACTTTGGAACTTCTGGATACATCAACGTCCTCGCAAATGGATCTTGTTGACAGAGTTGGAAAAACGCCGTTAACGTTGTGTTTGGTGGTGTAGCGGCAACTCCTTGGGCTGTCTTGGGAGTGAAAACGACTCGCTGTCCATTTTCAAGATGAACACTTAGGTGGACAACAGTTGGGTGACGTTCATGGATGTGGAAGTTTAAAATGCGCCAAACCGCCTCATTGCTGCTGAACGTATCTGCCCATTTGATAGCTTGTGATCTCGTCAAGTCTGCTTCCATTTGCAAGCCCAAACACAGCCATATCGCTGCCCTTGTTCACATATTTGCAAATGTATTTGATAGATTTGACTGAATTACAGCACTCGACGTTGATATGAGCTTGGAACATTTTGGAAAGCAGCGGTGAGTATGGCACAACCCACTTATTGTCTACTTCAATTTCTTGCTTTCCATGCATGGTCAATGTGGTCGTGAACCCTCCATATTCCGGTGCTCGTCTTCTGTACTTCGGATATCCATCCTCGCCAGTCTGAGTTTCCTGAATAAAGTCTCTCGGATATTTTTTCGTGCATTTCCTTTCCTTCATGCATGTTGCGTTCGGATTGAGTTGTCCGCACGGTCCATGAATCATGCTCCTTTTCACCACCTGATACAGGATGGGGTCTTGCTCTGCATCTGGAATCTCAGCGGAAATAACACTGTCAATTTGTGTTGGGCGAATTTTGTTATTCAACCAAAGGAGTATGTGAGCATGTGGCAATCCTCTCTTTTGCCACTCGATGGAGTACATCCAACAGCGCGCTTCTCCAAACATGTTGTGCTTTTTCTTGGTTAAAACGTCTATGAATTTCAATAGTTTTTGTTGGAAGACCCTCGCTGTTATATCATGGCGGTCCACCGATGTCTGGCAGAAAGTGAGCTATTCTTTAATCTCAGGCCAAGTAGGATTGCAAGTGAATGTTATAAAGAGGTCCGGACGACCATAAGCTCGAACATATGTCATGGCGTCTTGGGCATATTCATGCATATGTCGCGGACTCCCTGTGAAAGTGGCAGGTAGAACTACCAACTTGCCAATATCGGCTACATTCCCATCGTTGGCCACTGCATCTCGCAAATTTGTGTATTCATCCGTGCGAAGCTTTGTTTGATTCAGTCGAATGTACAAAAGACGCTCACTTTCAATTTTTGCGTTCATGTCGACAATGAACTGGTGGAAGAGCTGGCGAAAGTTGAGAATGTGGTTAGTTTGTCTTTCTCGTACCATTATTCTGTAGGCGTAGAAGTCCATCGCAGAGACCTTTTTGTTGCTTGGTTGGCCTGTAGCAGGGTTTGTTTGCATGATGTTGAAATGGTAACCATCATCGCCTCGCCAAAACATCAACGGGTACTGCAGAGCATCGTAGGATCGATGTGTCTCTGAGATCCGCTGCAGCGCTTGACCACGCCTCTGAATAATGATATCCCTTCGTTCGAATTGGTCGCCTACCATAACAATGGCCACTTCACTAATTTGAGGGGCATTGAAGCGACGTTCATGCTCTCCGGCCGGTCTTTTGTCAGCACGAATAACGACTTTATATTCATCAGTCGGCAATTTTTCCAGGGCGGTTGTGAATGTATTAACCAGTTGGTTATGGACACGTAGGAGTCCTTGAAGATGTTCAACAATATTATGTCTTGTGCCTGGAATATTCTTACAGCGCTGATCCGCTTGAACTTGCTCATCCCCCATGAAATAAATTTGCAAAAACTTCGGCGATTCATTTGGGCAAGGGAGAAGCGAGCCTATTCGGTGGTATATTTGACCCTGCACTTTGAATGTGGGCATGAAACCTGGTTCTTCAACAATTGAAGTTGCCCCGAATGACGTCATTTGAAAGCAGGAGTTGTATCTTCGGATATTTTGCAGGAAATGTTTCGATCTTCGCCTGTTTGACGTTGTTCGGGCCACAACGTTGGCCCGCCTTCTCTATGCTTCTCCTGCATGGTATGGTTTTGCCAACACCGCACAGAGAACGCGTATTAACTCAATAATACGTAAAATGGTCCGACACAAGTATCTGCCTGAAGACCAGAAGTCTTTTGATGACCTCTGTGGCCGTGCTGACACCTCTCTTTTTTCGTCTGTGCTTTACAATCCTAGCCATGTTCTTAATTACCTGTTGCCTCCTATAAAAAATGTTACCTACTCCCTCCGCCCTCGATCACACAATCGAGAGATTCCATATGCTGATACATTAACTAGGAAAGGTTTTATTACACGAATGATCTATAAATGAAATGACTATCGATATGTTTATTCTGCTATTTAGCATACTTTATGTAACAATGAAATTAACTGCATTTTCACTGACTTTATTAGGCCTATTGATTATTTAGTTATGTATGTATATATATATATATATATATATATATATATATATATATATATATTCATTGTTGTTCATAACTGATTGATGTTCCCGCAGTGCGTTTGCAGGCGGTCCATTAAAGTACATACTTACTTACTTACTTTACTTTTACTCCGCTGTTGTTGCGGTCATATATGATAGGAATTCATCAGGTGGCGAATCTATAAGTGGAAGCCTGACCTTGCCATTATTGCAGCACATTCCGGGCGACTCACCTTTATACTTCTTTGCAGAGCAGTAACCACATATCTTGTCCATTTTGCCAATCAGAACATCAGGATAATTTAGATAGTCTAAATGCGGATCATAGTTAAATGCCGCAAGGGCCAATTCTGAAGGCCCAACTGATCGTCTAGCTCTGGCTGAACGGATTCGATGGCCTTCGTATCGTAGGCCTATTTCCCCCTGCTCAGCAGCTGTGGACGCAGCTGCGGAAACTTGCATTTTCTCGAGCTCCTCGATCCTCATTCCCCACAGCATTTCCCACAGCTCTAGATGTGGTAACTGCAATTCGTATCCGCAGTGGCGTAGCTAGCTTTTCGTGGGCCCGTGTGCAGAGGTTCCGCATGGGCCCCTGCTTGACCTTGTAGGACCGATATCTTCGCGTTCTCGCAATTAAGGTCACCAGAAACTAATCAATAGCTTGTTTGCTATTATACCTAACACATGCAATAGGCATAAACTCACAGAATTAACATGAATGCTGAACAGGTGAATTAAAGTGTTACGGTATAACTGCAGTGATTTCTCAGTCGAAATTTGAAATATATCACGTTGCATACTTATCCACTTATGTGGACCTACTTAAAACGGGGTCATGGCATCATAGAGCTTTCCTTCTAGCATTTTTTTCAGCAAATAATGTCAATCATGTATCAATTCTGGTCCATGATTTGCAATTTGCACACCAAAAACTATACAGTCAACAATTTGTCACAGTAGGCGTACCTAAAAATAAGTTCAGCAATATTCCTTACAACTGCAAAAATTGGAGCAAATACCGGGTACGTGATTCTTATGACCCTGATCCTTCTCAATTTTGGTGTCTCTTTCTCTATTTCTGTCTTTGTCTCTGTCTCTCTCTGTCTCTGTCTGTCTGTCTGTCTCTCTCTGTCTCTGTCTCTCTCTCCTCTATCTGATTTTGGGGTGAGAGCTGAAATTAACTGAGAGCAGTTTGAGAATTGTAGAAAAATAACTGGGGTTCAGGCTATGATCCACGTGGAGTTTGGTCGTGAAAAACTAAAGGAAGACAACCATGTGAGCCTCTGAAAGACTAGAGAGGGTTGAACCACTTCAAACCCCCGACAAATCTCGCCCTGGTTGAGGGAGATGTCAGGTCACTACCGTTACCAAATCCAGGCGTATACCGGAATACACGAGCATGCCTGTGAGGCGTATGAGGTTTCTGCAGCGCACTGTTTAGTTACAATACACGAATGTGACATATAGACGGACATACATGTAGGCTAATCACACCTATCCTATATAGCACAGCCACGCCCTTATACCCTCTGCATAGGAAACGAAGCAGCGAAATTAAAATCTTATGCCTGCATGATTCGTTTCATGTTCTCAGAATGATTAAAGCTTATTGAACCTATTCTTTATTATCGTTCACATACATGCAGCCTACACTAATGTCATCTTGCAATGTGACAGTGACAACACGAGACGAAAACATAATTAGCCTAATATATAGAAGTTCGGACTCAGTATAGCTTTGCCTGTTAAGAGCAGGACGGTTGACAGAAGCCAGTAAAGTAACGAAGTAGCCTAATGCAAGTGTGTTCACAAAAATCACATCTATCAAAAATAATGTGAATTACTAATTAGAATAGCCTATAATTAATAAATAATTAATTTAGCAATCTGTGTGGGCCCCTGGAGGTCGTGGGCCCGTGTGCTTTGCACACATTGCACACATGGTAGCTACGCCACTGCGTATCCGTTTCCGCTGCTTGTCATTTCCCCTAGCTCGAAACGTCGCTGCAGCAACTCGCATCTGTTCTAGCCGGCACTGTCGCTTTTCAGGAGCCAAAGTTGCTCGCTGAAGTTTAGCTTTTTTAGCATCTGGAGTGATTTGGCCAATAGGCCTATATTTTCTTTTAGGCATTTTGAAACGTCAAAGAGACTTCTACAAATAAATAAATTATGAGCAAAATACACTCGTAGAAATTGATAAATTTACTTTCATTAGGCGTAATTGCGGACTGCGTGTTTCCGTGTTTCTGGCCTTCGGCCAGTTGATTTAGTGTATCCTAATTGCGTGCTTGAATTGCGTGATTAATTACGTGTTGCTTGGGAAATGTATGTTTTTTCGTTCAACGCCGCGTCTGACTCCGACCTTCTCACCCACTTCTTCCATCGGGCCATGCACGTGAAATTAATATTTTCCTCCCTAACCCAGCCCCAACAGCCCCTGCGGGGTGGTTGACGACCCTAGAGTTTCCGTCCCAACCCATATTATATCCAACCCGGGCCTGCGGGGCGGTCACGCCTTCGGGGTTGCCGGCGTTTGCCGGTGATGTGTATATAGATATTCGTTTAATTCGTGAAAAACGTCCAGGTTGACACACCGTAGCCTGGTTACATGGTGAACATCAAGAGAGACAAACATCATAAAATTAAATTAAAACGTCTTACTAAAAAAAGATCATTGTTAATGAGATTGAATGATTTAATGGTTGTAAGCGTTCTTGTAGAGGACTCTGGAAATAAAGTTTATGTTGTCCTTGTGCGGGAGCTGGAAATTATGACGTCGGGGTCGAAGGTTGTAAACCGTACTGGTCATTTGGGGAAATTGGTCGCGAAGGACATGACAACTGTTCCATATGACGGCGCGGAGCAAGCGCTCGTCAGATTCCTCAACCATATCAGCAGCAGAGGGCGAGGCATCAGGTAGAAATGTGTGGTTATTTTTTCTGAGTAGCCTACGACATGGTATGAGATCTTAAAGGGGCGCATGATTGATAATAATTACCGGTATATGTAGTCATTATTTTGCGAAACCGATTGGCCGACGGCGAGAAATTAGGTTGAAAAGTACTACAAATCGATTTGCGAAAAGAAATGGCGTCTTAAACACTGATACATACGACGTGGTAGGATATTTAACACCACGCGCTATAAAATAAATCGTCAAAGATAAGACTAAGAAGTGATGACGTAAGACCGGCCATGACGTCATTAATGTATTGGTTTGAATCATCAATATATCATCGTTGGTTCAATGAAAAATGATGGTCTATTAGACTATTAATATCGATGTGCTGTAGGCAAAATGGCGTGCTAAATACAGCGTTTCGGATGGAAAATTAAATTTTCATGCTCGGGAAAGGGTAAGTGTTTTGAATCGCGAACCCCTTATGGTTTGTTATTGGGTGCTAAAAAGTATTTTTGTAAATATTGGGAAAAATCGGTCGCGTGGATAAGAAGTTTTATTCAAGGATACGATAACAGATTTTCGATTTTATAGGTATAGATATTCATACATAGATCTATATAGGCTAGATAGGCTAGATGGGTAAAGAACACTTTAGATTTATAAGGAGAAGACAGTTTATCTTAGCCTATGTATACGGTCAGATATTATTATTTTACAGAGGATATAAATAAATGCTAAAAGGACTAAAATTGGTAAGTACTGTTTATAGAAGAGCGCATTTGAAATCACTTGAACAATCTTATCCATCGATCGTTTTCCAAGAAAAGAAGGGAAGGGAGAAGTGCTGAGCAAAGGAATTGTCACCAGACTCACCACCACTTTTCCGGGGAAAGTTACGCCCATGATGATGCTAATGATGCACGAAGTGAAACTAAGAAATCTTGGTCTAGAAACCTCTATAAAAATAATCATGCTCTTAAGTTTCTGCCTTTCATTTATTTGCACTTGCTAAAAACTTTAACCATGGCCATTGGCTTTTACTCCTCTGCAGGCGCCCATGCAAACAGTATCTAAAACTATAAAGGCGAAACTTTTCCAATGTTTGCGAACAATTTTCTTCTTATCCACCCGACCGATTTTTCCCAATATTTACAAAAATACTTTTTAGGACCCCTTAACAAATATAGGGTGGTTCGCGATCCAAAAATCTTACCTTTGCCGAATTTGAAACATTTAATTTTTAATAATCCGACGAAAGCTAATATAATGCAGTATCTAAGATTGGTCGCCGGATCGCTTTCAAAGAACCCATAGATTTATGACGTCATCACTTCTTTACTTCGCTTTCGGCGGCCGATTTTATAGCGCGCGCTTTCGCTAAATTATACTAAAAACACTGATAATAATATTATGAACTGTTGATCGCAAGACAATGACATGGATACCGGTAATTAATATAGTAACGTGTCGTCGTACGTATACAGGTCATCTGGACATTACCGGTATTTAGGGCGGACGGGTTTAGGCAAAAGAACCAAAATTCGACGGCAAATGCTGGCCACAACGGAGGGTGACGAACCCGCCCCGCAGGGGCGGTTGCAATGGGAGCTGGGTTGGGGCGAAAAATCTACATTTCACCGACAACGCCAGGCACCTCAGGCTGGGACCGGGTTGGGGCCGATGGAAGAAGGTGGGGTAAGTGAGAACGGGGTCAGCGTGGCGGTGGACCAAATATCGAAATTTCCCGGGCAACGCCGGGTAATTCAGCTAGTTGATTATAATTATAGACATGGCCTACCATACTTGATTGAAATCTGGCTGCAATGGGGCCTTTCGCACTTGCACAAGTTATCAATAAATTACATGAATGTAAAAAGTTGAAGTTTATATGCTGCAACAAACAGAAATTGTGTCAGAAGATCTGCTTATTCGTTATGTATAATTATATAAAATCAAGTATAAAATAACCGGGCTGCTTTTGTCCATTTTGCTGCAGTAGCTTACAGGTTCGACGGAGATCAAGACATAGAGAAACTTTTATAAGGGACTCTATTTCATCACTCCTGGGAATTTCCATCGAAAACGGACGTCTCACCAGTTCAGGAGAATTCAATCTCCTACTCATCTGATCCTCAGATCCTTCACCTCCAAATCCTAAATTGCGCCCATCTACCCCTCTGCCCCAGTGCCCCTCTGCCAATTGGACTCGGACCTCCTTCTGACAAGGCTTACCATTTGAACAGCTCTGACTCTATGCAACGCTCGTGAATAAGCTGGTGCCTGCGATTGATTATCGAGCGGTTCCTTATAAGTTTGGAGGTTGTATACAATTAAAACACAGGGGCCTAGAAGTAACTAGAGGAAGCATTTGCCCCTCAAAAACCGAAATCTTTTTCATTCATATGAAAAAATTATTAATTCTTTCATTGTATGGACTTATTGCGCCCATTCCGGGACCTACTTTAAGTAAGTAAGTAAGTGTATACTTGATTGAACCGCTTGCAAACGCACTGCGGGAACAATGGACAAGAACAGAATAATTAATGCAAGTACAATCAAGACAAATAGAAATATGCAATTCAATAAACATATTATACAACTACATAATAGACATGCTGTGAACTATACAGGAGAGAACTTAGGCTAGACAGGAAAAAAGTATTGTCACCTGAATAGCATCCGTGTTATAAAGCCACATCTGACTACTGCCTTTTGATTCTTTAAATTTTTCGCTCTAAAGAAACTGTTCATATTAAGAATTATAGAAGTGAAACTGAGAAATTTACAATAAGACACATTATAGGAAAAATACCCATGCATGATCTGAATTTCCTGCTTTGGGCATGTTCCAAAATTTTGCTCCCAAAAACTTTACCGTAACCATCGTGTTTTGCCCCCCTGCAAAAATTTCTGCGGGCGCCCATGTGGGCTGAGAGCGCTTCTGAATACCTCTGCGGTGAGCTTTACAGATCTTATATTATAAGTCTGAATGTTTGTCCTTCCATATGTGTGTGTTTTGACTCTTCCTAACAGAAAAGGTTCGGAAATGAAACAGCGTCGGTTTTACAAAAAATTTGCAATTGATTCTTACCCAAATTATTAGGTCAACGCAACTATTTTCAGCTTTTAATTCAATTTAAAACCAGAGTTATTAGCGCTTTAATCCTTACATCAGCCATCTTGCCGCATTTTGTAAAGGGGCTACACTCCGCATGACGTCATTCACGCCCAATAATAATTTCCGTTTATCAACAATCCGCTTGACAAACCGAAGCCGGTTACAGTTTACAATTATGCACAAGAACGCAGATCACAGAAATATTAGCTATACTAGCAGAACAGACAGCCTACAATAATTGTATTAGGCCACAGTCAACACACACACCCGCCCCTCAGGGACGGGTCATGTTTGGCTTTTTGGGGAAGCGGGGTGGGTGGAGGTTTACCGAAGACCCGAAATTTAGCGGTCAACGCTGGTGCTCCAGAGGAGTAGTGTTGAAAACTCTAAATTTCCCGGGCAACGCCGGGTAACACATCTAGTGTTATAAGATTAGACTAAACACAGTTGTACTCTACATAATCGAGATCATGACCAATTATAATATGATTTTACAACTATTTCATCATCATTAGCAGCAGTATCACAGTAGTGATTTTCTCAAATCAAGGTCATATGTCAAGTCAAGGTCACAGAGCAGAGAGGAGGCGTTATAAGAATATTCCATCTATTCAGGATGGTGACTACATCTTTGCTTTTTTCGCTTGATTTTCTTGTTATCTTTGATAAATATTATTGTGCATTTGTCATTCATCATTCATGTTGATGCATTCATTTATCAAAATCATTTCCCGTCTTCAATAATTAGTTAATAATTATTTATAATTTCCTTTCAGATTCAGCATAAACCTATCCACTTCATCCACTTTCCTCGGCGGCGACATAGCCCTTCACGTCAATCCCCGTTTCGACGAGAACAAGACGCTCCTACTTAACTCTTACCAGAATGGAGGGTGGATGCTTGAGAAACGCGATGATCCTCCTGCACCTGTCGACGAGAATGCTAACTTCAACTGCACGATTACATCGCGCTCAGACAGATTCGTGGTATACATTTTCGCAGACCTGTTTATTACACGTTGCAGTTACACCTTGACATCAAGCAACCCAATGTTTACTCTAGTTCCCTGTCGTTTTGGAAGATTCTGATTTCAGGCGGGAAAGGGGAGGAGGCGGGGAAAACGTCCGTTTTGGGAAGACTTTGGGCGGACGGCAACCGCCCGCTGAGCCACTGACGAGACACCCTGTGACCTGGTACGGTGCGTGACGTTTTGACTCCGCCGTGCGGCGCCAAAACGTCCTCCGTTGCTGTGATCGCTTATTTTTCCGGTGACCTTTATTCTGGGGAATTGTTACACATTTAGTATGGGGGGGATAACGGTACATATTTACATGTGTACAACACTTCACGACTTTTTCGGGGGTCGAATATCATTTCTGGGAACTACTCCTCTCCCATAGACGTCTACATTGAATACTGTAAGCAGCTCATCGGCATCATTCAAGTCCTCTTGGTCAAGTGCATGGACATGACCGCGTTTTCATGATAAAATAAAGGTTATCATGTCCGTTTTCATGCATGTATGCAAGTAAAACTGGTATAATAGTAAGATAGACTAACTGAGCCTCTGTTAGTCTATCTTACTATTATACCAGTTTTACCGCATCCGGTAATCTGAACTCCATTGGTCCTCAGCCCATCAGCGAATACGAGGAAACACCGAAATCCTGCTTATTCGATCCGCTACCGTCATTTTTTTTTATTACGGACGAAGTTGACGATTTCAATTACATTGTTTCTTTTTATTGTAGGCCTACATGTAGGCAACACGGACCATGGACGCCGACTATACATGCCCCTATACATGCTCAATAATGTTCCTCACTGCGCGAGAGTCACCTCCCAGCATCACAAAAATGGGATACATTTTATCTGCGTTAACAAATCAGCCTTGACTAAATTGTCTGTCAAAACTAGTTGAAAGACAATTTGCAGTGATGTAGTACTCGAGTCCGGGTAGGGGGTGGGGGGAAATTTTTTCCCCCGAAAACCAAAATTTCACGAGTGGCGTACCGGTGGAGGTCAGAGTTAGTGGTGGCGTGTTGTAGGGGGGTAGAGGGTGGGGTGGAGTGGGAGGTGTAGGGGTGGGGTAGTGGATGGTGGAGGGGGAGAAATTTGGGTGGACATTTTTTCCCGAAAACCACAATTTCACGGGTGGCGTACCGGTGGAGGCCAGAGTTAGTAGTGGCGTGTTGTGGAGCGGGGGTGGGGTATGGGGGGTGGGGTTTGGGTAGGGGTGGGGGGAAATTTGGGGAAAAGTTTTTCCCCCGAAAACCAAAATTTCACAGGTGGTGTACCAGTGGAGGTCGGAGTTAGTGGTGGCGTGTTGTGGAGAGATGGGGGATGGGTGGGGGAAATTTGGGGGGAAAATTTTTCCCCGAAAACAAACATTTCACGGGTGGCGTACAGGTCGGAGTTAGTGGTGGCGTGTTGTGGAGGGGTGTGGGGAAATTTTGGGGCGAAATTGTTTCCCCGAAAACCAAAATTTCACGGTGGCGTACCGCTGGAGGTCGGAGTTAGTGGTGGCATGTTGTGGAGGGGTGGGAGAGGGGTGGAGAAAATTTTGGGGAAATGTTTTTCCCGAAAACAAAAATTTCACGGGTGGCGTACCGGTGGAGGTTGGAGTTAGTGGTGGCGTGTGGTGGAGGGGTGGGGGAGGGGCGGGGGGGAAATTTGGGATGGGAGGAAATTGACTTACCATTTCGATAATTTGATGGTAATAAAACTGAATCGATGAAAACTTATCTAAATGCTTGGAAATTTTTTAAGAATTTTGTAAAGAACATCAACATCATAGTTCAAATCTACCGAAACATGTGTATAAGAGGCTGGAAGTTACCTCCCAGCAAGAGAAGTTTAGCCACTTTGTGTTTTGTAGCGCATTTCATTCTGTAGGCCTATTATCATTAAATACACGAACGACTGCGAACGGAACCCGGGCGAATCTGGGTATAAAAGCTAGTATATATATAAATAAAGAGAAGATTCTGTGTGTCTGTCTGTGTGTCTGTCTGTCTGTTTGTTCGGGATGCATTTCGACAGTTTTGCACCTTTTCACTCCACACCTTCACTACTGTATCCGTCTCGGCATGGGACACCCAGTGGTGGGGTTCGCGAATTTCTCCCACCATGGGGGCCAGGGTGGTGGGACAAAAAATCCCATTTTTCTACTTTTTCAGCCGTTTCCATGCATATAGTCACACTTATTCACCTGAAACGTTACAGCTAGACAGGTGGGTTGGTGGTGGAGAGTGGGGGGTGGGTGGGAGGGGAGGTGGGAGGAAGTGGGGAGTGGGGGGGGGGATTTTTTTCTTTCGAAAAACCAAACTTCACCGATGGCGTACCAGTGGAGGTCGGAGTGGGGTGGGGTTGGTGGGGTGGGAAAAAGGTGGGTGGGCAGTAGGAGTGCAGATGTGGTCAAGTGGGGGTAGGGAAGTATAGGAGATTAGCCGGGAGCGGGACAAATCCTTAATTTCCCGGGCAAAGCCGGGTACCCCAGCTAGTATATATATATATGTGTGTGTGTGTGTGTGTGTGTGTGTGTGTGTGTGTGTGTGTGTGTGTGTGTGTGTGTGTGTGTGTGTGTGTGTGTGTGTGTGTGTGTGTGTGTGTGTGTGTGTGTGTGTATAACTCCTAGGCGTCGAGAGAGACTTCAAATAATCTGAATTAATGCAAGCCTCTGTTTCTCTGTTCGCAGATTGCTATCAACAACCACAACAGCTGGGAGTTTTCTTATCGCATTTCCCAGGAAAAAGTGCGCTGGCTCGTTGTACGCGGCGTTCAAGTCAACAGCATCATTTTCAGTGGCTAGTCTCCAGATGGCGCTTATTTCCTCAGCGAGCCGGCTTATATAATCACTACTTACACGGCTTTAATTCGGCTAAGAGCAAGCAAATCTTGGCTAAATAATTAATCTAGCTCAGCTGCTTAAAACATAATTTTGCATAACGATTAACTGACAAATATGCAGAGCGACGTCCTTTAAGTTTTGAAATAATAATTTTTTTATATGCTTATATGTTGTTAAAACTTAGATGATGTCATGTCGTCTGAAAAAGCATAATTTCTACTAGTCTAAAATTGCCGTGGACAAAATATTTCTTATACTTGAACGTTTACTATTAGCATCGTTTCTATGTTCCCAGAACCGCACTCAAACTATTGTGGCAGATAATGGTAGGTGAAGATGAGCATATAATTAGACCTGCTATTATATTCACAGAAGTGCAGCGCTTCGTCATGGATGTGGTTCTTCGACGCCAGGCAGCTTAAACACCCAGCAACTTAAAACACCAATCTGCAGTAGGCCCATCAAATTGTACGTCCATATAGCAGACATAAGTTAGATGGCCAAATGACATGTAGGCAGCAGCATGTCAACATGGACAATTGACATACGATTAAGTTAAATTTTCTGCTACAGTGAATGATGAGCATTGCCTCTTATGGAGTGCAAATTAGTGTAGCATATTTTAAAGGAAACCATGCAAAAGTGAGGCATCTATATTTTTTTACCTGACCCTATATTACAAATGATTGCTTATTAGAACCATGTTAAACGCTTCATGATTAAGGAAATTCCGTGTAATCAAGATTAAATACTGTGGCAAAAGTAAACTGTATCTCAATGCATTTTTATATGTGTGATACATTATTCATTCATTCGCTCGCTCATTCATTCATTCATTCATTTAAATAATGTGTAAAGCGCCCCTTCAAGAAGAACTACTCAGAGGTGCCCCCAGCCGAGTCACATCATTGCATATTAGAATTCAACAGCTTGTAAATTGTATTGGCATAGTTTCTGCTTAGTCGCATCTCATTCCACGTGGATGGGCCAACAATCGAGAATGAGCGACGCTGCTGAGGTGCTAGCGCAGGGAACGAGAGGTTCACCATTAGCAGATCAGCATCCGGTGTCACGATGTAAAGACTTCCCCCCCTCCACCGATACCGAGTCTCTCTCTGGCTGAGATGATTTTTCCCGGTAACTCTGTATTAGAACAAAGATTTCTGATTATAAATATTAATAATTTGGGAACGTATGTTCTTGTTAAATAAGCTAGCAGTAAACTAGCGGTTTAGCCTGGGTATCTCTCTCTCTCTCTCTCTCTCTCTCTCTCTCTCTCTCTCTCTCTCTCTCTCTCTCTCTCTATATATATATATATATATATATATATATATATATATATATATATATATATATATATATATATATATATATATATATAGGCGAGGAACAGAGTGGAATGGAGAAACTGCATTGCCCGATGTGCAGAGCTGCACGGGAAGGACTAAGGTCTAAGGTCTAAGGTCTAAGGTAAGGTGAGAGGTTATGCAATTGAGAATGAGAGTGCAAAGGTATTCACTTATTTTGCTCTTGAATTCAAGAAAATTCTGAACACTGCAGGAAAATGTTCACTGATGCATGTATCTAAACAGTAGCGGCGCTAGATGTCTAGGGGGACAGCGGGGGCTAAGCCCCCAAAAAGTTGATCCATTTTTTCCCCATGTAAAGGTTAAATATTTGGTTAAATAACCTCTCACAGTTGTTCTATTTTATTTCTTACTTATAGGACGAAAACCTGTCTTAGTTCCATATCGGTGTCTGTGTGCGGGAAAGAGAGGGCGGTACGACAGAGAACATTTGCCATTATAGTATAGGCCTAGGTCTACATTCAAATGCCCCAGATAATCCTTTGCAAGTTTACACATCATCGTGCAAAAATACCAAAGAATGAGAAGCTTTCCCGCTATAATCGATCATGAAATTAGACTGCATGGTCGTAATAATAATTCCCACAGAAACAATTCAGTTTCCTACTTCCGCTATGAGGTCTCATTCTCTGCAGGAAAGCTCAGTGACTCAATAAAGCTATGATTGAATATATTCCATTGGATATTCCATTGGATTTTTTCAACCAGGAAAAGATTCCGAGGTTTCCGTTTCTGGGTATTTCCAATGAACACGATTGCAAACTATAGCCTACATAGAATTGGTTCTAAACTCAAACCACCTAAACGCGCAGATGAGTACATGTGCAGTAATTAGTTTCAACCCTGTTCATTTCTACTTGCGAGGGAGATACCGGAAATGAAAATGAACGGGTTTTAAGCGAAAGCCGGTTAATTTCCTGACCCACATAATTATAATTATAGACTATCCGTTGTGCTCGAGATTATCATCGAGCCAGTAGATTGATTGGAAAGCCCGCAGTCGAGGAAGTCATTCGATACCATATATCAAGTCTAGTTGACCTATTTTCACTGCGCCTATAGAGTTTATAGAGTCTAAACTCTTTCTTAAGGCTGCGAGTCTCAGTTTTGTGGCGTGGGTCAATGTTCGCACTATACGACCCAGAAATAGTTGATTAAATTTTAATTTCTACTGCATTGTTGAATCGTGTAATATTCCAATAAATCAATTATAGGGCCTATCCGCAATTACGCATAAGGCATAGGTCTAATTATTATACAAAAACTACATACATTCAAGCATGTACACAGTCACTTGCAAGCTTATATGCGTGCAAGTTTATGTGTGCAAATGTCTGTGTATGTATATATGCATTTGTGTGTATACCAATTATGCATGTAAATTATTGCATGCGTGATAGGCCTACATATACACTTGCATACACACATGCCCACATAATGTCATAAATGCATATATACATGAGTACATAGATATATACATACATACACGAGTAGTCATTGAGTACATGCACACATACATACACGAGCACACGCATATGCATGCGTATGCACACATTTATACATGCACAGTTATATATATATATATATACACACATACATGCATATATATGCGTGTGTGATGCTGTGCATGAGTGTGAGTGTTCGTGTTTGTGTGTAGGCCTATGTGTGTAATATATACACAAACGCAAATATGCATTGGCCTACAGCCCTACATGCAAGCATCTTATGTCATTATGTATGCATACATGTCGGTATTATGTGATTTTAGCATGAATATAATAATTAATTATTTAATTTATTTATTTATTTATTTATTGGTGCATATGTTGCGCTGGTGTCTAATCCACAAGATATCACTGATGGGTGATGGTTGACCAGAACCAAGCCATGATCAGCTTGATAGTTACACATACCCATATGTATGCGTGCATAGTTTGCATACATAGTTACACCGTATGTATACGTACATGCAAACATACATGTAGCCAACGTGCCCAATAGGGTGTCAACACTGTCAAATAGGTAACTGGAAAATAACTAAAATAATCAGGTAAGTGAGAAATTTGAGTGTTTCCAAGCATTGGTCAAAGACCGCACTTAAAATCAGACTCACAAAATGCAAACACAGATAGAAGCACTATAGACAGACAAACAAACAGATAGACAGACAGCCAAACGGGCGTTCACAACAGAACCCAGTAGGCCTAACGTACTGCAAACATGGACAACGTTTGCATTCGACCAACAGTCATCCAAGCATGTCAACAATGTTCCACCTGATGCGCAACCGGCGGCATTTTGGCTCAGGCAGGCTTACCTGCCTTCAATAGGACTGCCTACAGATCTTTTCACAGCTCGCATACAACAATATAAAAGTATTTCATGAATCTATTATAATTATAGTATGAGTATATATAAAGAGGTCGAGGTCAGAAAGACGCCCTTCACGGTTTGCCTGCATAATGAGACATCGTTTAGTAGGCGGATGTATATATGGTAGCTCACCCACACAATATTATTGTGCCAGGAGTCTGACTACAAAATAGCGGTAGGCCTACTGCCGTAAATATCATCAGGTTTTCATATTGTTCTTGTTAATTAGAAATTTAAATGACTAGTTAGTGATTGGCGACTGAACCATCGTTGAGTTCAGTGTAAAGGTTGACCCAATAATAAAGCTGGCTAGTGCCCCATTTGGGTCTCCCTCTTACCGAGCCAATGCAGTGAAATGTTCTAAGTCCCATTATTTGTTCTGCAGCCTACATAGTGTGGCTTGAGAATCAAATGTTTGTCAGGTGACAGTTGTTAGTCGACCATTCTTTACGAGCGAAAGGAAGAATTGTCCCCCAACTTTCGAAGTTCACATACGCCACTGATGTCGCAAGCAACCACATCTCTTTTGCAGCCAGGCCTCTAGGCATGTGTAAACAGACCGATAAACCAGGCTGTGCAATGGCCTAAAGGCCCTAAATGAATATGCCTGTGCAAGGGCCTATCTATTAGGCTAGTCGGCCTACGCTGTTGTGTCGTTATAAATAGGCATGTGACGCGAGCACTCTGTTTGCGGTGCTGAACGACGACAGGACGAAAAATGGCTGCTCCGGTAAGGAAAAGCACTTCCTTTTATAACGAACGCTTCACTCATCTAATTAAGACAACTATAATAATTATCAGTAAACAGCAGAAAGATTGCAACACTAGTAGTTCATCAATAGCAACTTGGATTTTGATTTAGCTTCAACAACTTAAGTGTAGCCGTCTTAATAAGGAAGAGAAATGCATGGTCACGCCCTTGGTAGGCCACTGCTGTGAGGGTGTGGATCAAGCACTCCTTCACATCACGGTTTTAGAATAACGCTTTTGAATAACGCCACCAGTGGAATCGAGTGCAATATAAATGCCCTTAATCAATGGTTGAACGTGTTCAGATCAGATTTTGAACTCCTTAATTGGACTATGAACCCATTACCTCAATCACCTATAGTTTGTAACGGTTGGATACGCATGCTTGCACATGACATAGACCTTCGTACGTGCATGCAGACGTATGTAGATATGTGTGCACGTTTTTGTGCATGTAAGCAAGCGAGTCTGTTTCTCTCCATTTATCTTTAATTCATACTTATAAAAACTAGATATCACTTGTACGCCTTCGCCCAAGTGAAAGTTTGTCTATCAATAGGCCTACACGATTTTTAATGGAGTAGCCTACACGATTTTTAATGGAGTAGCCTACACGATTTTTAATGGAGTAGCCTACACAATTTTTAATGGAGTAGCCTACACGATTTTTAATGGAGTAACCTACACGATTTTTAATGGAGTAGCCTAATTGTCCATGATTTACAAAATGATCAATAATTATGACCTTTGGAAATCATCTACAGCAGGTGCTTCATCATAACAAATTATTATTACGCTTGGCTTCCAGCTGCTCTCTAGACCCTATAAGCCTACATCCGCATGCAGTCCATGCATCTGAAATGACATGTACCTGCAGAACTAACAAATATTAGCCTTACAAGACGCCAAAATACGTCGCAATGATTATTGCAAACTTCTGATGCTCATAATTATAATGGAACTAGAATTTTATAGGAAATAAAGAAGAGATGATATTGGCCCAACTTTGCGAAGCAGGCCGGGCTTCAACAAGCCCAAACGTTCTATGCATTATGTCTTTCTCTGTCTCTCTGCTTCTCTGTCTGTCTCTGTCTTGTTTCTGTCTGTCTGTCTGTCTGTCTGTCTCTCTCTCTCTCCCCCTCTCGCTCCCTAGCCGCATGTGTGAGCTTGAGGAAACACTTGCTAGCTTTTAATGACTGTTGGTCCAAAATTTATGCGCTGTGATATAAAACATAATTTGACAGTGAACGCATACTAAAATTCCAACCTGTTTTATACCAGATGTATTAATATATTCAGTACCTGGTATTCAGTGTACATGTATGTCTAGAGCAGCACATTGAGCCAGACTAATTCTATTATGCAGATGAATCAATATCAGCGCTCATGGCCTTAGGGGGAGAGAGATCATTTTTAGGCTGTCTCTAGTTTGCGACAGGTATCCGACAAGTATGTATGTCGCTGCTATTGTCGCACATACAGCTCAGCCAAGACCCACACACACACCCACACACACGCACACATCGGAGAGAAGTTTGCAATGTTGAACGCTAATATACAGGGTGGGCCAGCATAAATGTCCCGACTTTGCAGGCGTATAACTTCGCCAATTTTTAACATTTATTTATACTTGATGCATCAAATTAAAGGTATTTCACTCTAGTATTAACTCTAAAAAAAGTCGAACTGATACTAGTTTAGGTTTTAATTATATACTTGGATCAGCGCTAGCTACCGTTTTTTGTCATTACTGACGCATTATGACGCCGTTTCCCGGGAAAATTCTATCGTTTTTTGCTAAAACGCGCGTAGACACGATCATTTTGAGTGTTTGTAGGGTCCCTACCATGAGTATATTCTAATCGCAAAACCGCGTCCTTTCAATTTTGCCAACAGCCGTGCACTGCCATGCGCTGCTTCAGACGCTTGCACGCTGCCAGTCGTTTCTTTGCGTAAGAGCTGGAGAGTTCGTGGGACTTCTCGTCGACAAATTACTTTAACTTTAGGTCTATAATCTTTTCCAATACGCTATTCAGTGCTTCCAAGACGGCCTGTTTTGCGCTGAATTTGCATGCAGGGCCTGCCCTGGTCATTGTCTTGACTGCAAATGTACGCGGACACACGAGCAATGTTAGCGGATGTGAGCGCCGTGCGCTCCGATTCCCATGGTTTGCAAGTAGAAAGTCCTGTTTTATTAATTTTCCGTAGCAGATAATACAAGGTATTGTTTATTCCATCCTCTGTTAGAATATTCGTTAATCATTTCAAACGAATTAAATCCCTTACCAGTTCGTAAAATTAAGATCGAAACGCGATCATCGTCTGTCAACGGCGCCAGGTTGCGTCACAAATGACAGCAAAATATGGTAGCTAGCGCTGTTCCGGGTATATAATTAAAACCGAGACTAGTATCAGTTCGACTTTTTTAGAGTTAATACTAGAGTGAAATACCTTTAATTTGATGCATAAAGTATAAATAAATGTTAAAAATTGGCGAAGTTATACGCGTGCAAAGTCGGGACATTTATGCTGGCCCACCCTGTAATAGACCATGCAGGGTGTATGATCAGTCACCCATGACGTAGCATGCCATTTTTAGCTAACACAATATATACATCACATTCTTTCAGATGTTCTGCAGCCTACATTGGCCTTTCTATTTCATCTACATGTAGTATATATAGGCTATATATACTGCGTTTTGTTCAAACTGTTGTTGATATACGGTAATATATCAATAGTTTGGACCATGGACGCCCGCAGATATTTTTGCAGCAGAGGGCAAAATATAATGATCACTGCCAATTTTTTCAGCAAGAGCCTGAAAATGCAAGGCAGAGATTTAAGAAGACAATTGTTTTTCACAGAGGTTTCTATAATGTCAATTTCTCAGTTTCGCGTTGTGCAGGCTATATAGTTTTTTAACATTAGCACTTTAGTGCGAAGCAATTTGTTAAAAACCAAAAAGTAGCTATTAAAAAATAGGAAATCGATTTTCCAGGGGGCAAGTGCCCCCTCTTGCCCCTATGCGCGGAGGCCCATGGTTTGGACAAAACGCAGTATCAATAGGACGGACACCGCGCATTATGCGGTCTCCCTCCTATTGATCCAGTTATTGTCTACACTATTATTTTTATCAAAATTAGTATATTGACTTTGCTTTGTTGTTGATGAACCTTAGGACTTCGTACGCCCTCTGCCTGGCCCACTGGTACCGGGACTCGTCATTACAATCGACGGCTTCATTCCTCCTTCCGCCAATGGGTTAGTATAGTAGAGACTTTTAAGTACCTATAGGTTTCAAATAAGTAGCCTATGTATAAAGTAAAGTAAAGTCCTATCCCGTTCCATGAGGAACATAGGGAGGCGCTCATCTCCTTTTCCATGGCCCTGAGCCAGCAATGGACGAATCCCAAGGTCCTGGACACGAGGCCAGTGTATCGCAGGACTTGCTGTTTACTTCCCAGCTTACGCCGGTACCAAATTATACTGCTTGGTGACAGAGGCACGTGTGCGTAAACAACTTGCCCAAGGTCGTTACCCGAAGTCGAACCCGCAACCTCCCGCTCCGTAAGCGGACGCGTTACCGGTCTGCCACCAGGTCGCATTAGCCTATGTATACTTGCATTTTAAGTCTCAAGTACAAAAGTTTTAATCTAAAGTGCAGGCATTCTAGTATCAAGTGTAGCCGTAAGTGAGATACTTAATACGGTTCTACAAAGTAAGTGCACGAGGCTGCCGTTATGAGGAAAACGATATATCCGGTGTCATCAGCTGTTCTACCTAATAGACAACAAAAACCTGTGGTCACCAGAATACATCATGCCACGTTATATTGCGCTGCAGTAAAAAACTTAGCATTGAATGGTAAAATTAGTTTAGACCTATTAAATTTTAATAGGCCTGAACACATGATTCACTAACTCAGTAATCATTCTTCTTTCGTTAATTCCACTGTTCATTTCTCCATTCGTTCATCCATGAATCCACCCACCAATCCATCCATCAATCCATCCATCAATCCATCCATCAATCCATCCATCCATCAATCCACCCATCAATCCACCCATCAATCCATCCATCAATCCACCCATCAATCCATCCATCAATCCACCCACCAATCCATCCATCAATCCACCCACCAATCCATCCATCAATCCATCCATCAATCCATCCATCAATCCATCCATCAATCCATCCATCAATCCATCCATCAATCCATCCATCAATCCATCCATCAATCCATCCATCAATCCATCCATCAATCCATCCATCAATCCATCCATCAATCCATCCATCAATCCATCCATCAATCCATCCATCAATCCATCCATCAATCCACCCATCAATCCACCCACCAATCCATCCATCAATCCACCCACCAATCCATCCATCAATCCACCCACCAATCCACCCATCAATCCATCCATCAATCCACCCATCAATCCACCCACCAATCCATCCATGAATCCATCCATCAATCCATCCATCAATCCACCCACCAATCCATCCATCAATCCACCCACCAATCCATCCATCAATCCACCCACCAATCCACCCATCAATCCATCCATCAATCCACCCATCAATCCACCCATCAATCCATCCATCAATCCACCCACCAATCCATCCATCAATCCACCCACCAATCCACCCATCAATCCACCCATCAATCCATCCATCAATCCACCTACCAATCCATCCATCAATCCACCCACCAATCCATCCATCAATCCATCCATCAATCCATCCATCAATCCATCCATGAATCCATCCATCAATCCATCCATGAATCCATCCATCAATCCATCCATCAATCCATCCATAAATCCACCCACCAATCCATCCATCAATCCATCAATCCATCCATCAATCCATCCATCAATCCATCCATCCATCAATCCATCCATCAATCCATCCATGAATCCATCCATCAATCCATCCATCAATCCATCCATCAATCCATCCATGAATCCATCCATCAATCTTCCCACAAATCCATCCATGAATCCATCAATCCATCCATCCATCAATCCATCCATCAATCCATCCATCAATCCATCCATCAATCCATCCATGAATCCATCCATCAATCTTCCCACAAATCCATCCATGAATCCATCAATCCATCCATCAATCCATCCATCAATCCATCCATCAATCCATCCATCAATCCATCCATCAATCCATCCATCAATCCATCCATCAATCCATCCATCAATCCATCCATCAATCCATCCATCAATCTTCCCACAAATCCATCCATGAATCCATCCATCCATCCATCAATCTATCCACCAATCCATTTATGAATCCATCCACCAATCCATTCACGAATCCATCCACCAATCCATCCATCAATCCATCCATCAATCCATCCATCAATCCACCCACCTATCCATCCATCAATCCATCCATCAATCCATCCACCAATCCATCCATGAATCCATCCATCAATCCATCCATCAATCCATCCATGAATCCATCCATCCATCCATCAATCCATCCACCAATCCATTTATGAATCCATCCACCAATCCATCCACGAATCCATCCACCAATCCATCCATGAATCCATCCACCAATCCATCCATCAATCCATCCATCAATCCATCCATCAATCCATCCATCAATCCATCCATCAATCCATCCATCAATCCATCCATGAATCCATCCATCAATCCATCCATCAATCCATCCATCAATCCATCCATCAATCCATCCATCAATCCATCCATCAATCCATCCATCAATCCATCCATCAATCCATCCATCAATCCATCCATCAATCCATCCATCAATCCATCCATCAATCCATCCATCAATCCATCCATCAATCCATCCATCAATCCATCCATCAATCCATCCATCAATCCATCCATCAATCCATCCATGAATCCATCCATGAATCCATCCATCAATCCATCCATCAATCCATCCATCAATCCATCCATCAATCCATCCATCAATCCATCCATCAATCCATCCATCAATTCATCCATCAATCCATCCATCAATCCATCCATCAATCCATCCATCAATCCATCCATGAATCCATCCATCAATCCATCCATCAATCCATCCATCAATCCATCCATCAATCCATCCATCAATCCATCCATCAATCCATCCATCAATCCATCCATCAATCCATCCATCAATCCATCCATCAATCCATCCATCAATCCATCCATCAATCCATCCATCAATCCATCCATCAATCCATCCATCAATCCATCCATGAATCCATCCATCAATCCATCCATCAATCCATCCATCAATCCATCCATCAATCCATCCATCAATCCATCCATCAATCCATCCATCAATCCATCCATCAATCCATCCATCAATCCATCCATCAATCCATCCATCAATCCATCCATCAATCCATCCATCAATCCATCCATCAATCCATCCATCAATCCACCCACCAATCCATCCACCAATCCATCCATCAATCCATCCATCAATCCATCCATCAATCCATCCATCAATCCACCCACCAATCCATTCATTCGTCTCCATCAACCATCTATTCATTTGCACAACTATCGTCCCGTCTATTTATTCATTTTTTAATACATCCATCCATCCATCCATTTATCAATCTCCATCCATCCATACATCTGCTCATCCATCCTTCCATCCGTTGAACGATTCATTCTCCATCCATTCATCCATCCATTCACTCTTCCATATCCACTCATCCATATAGGCCTACATCTAAACATCCATCCCCACCAATTTAACAGTATACCTTTAATCATTAGCATTTATTAAACTAACAGTATATCTTTGATCATTAACATTTATTAAATTAACAGTATATATCTTTAATCATTAACATTCATTAAAATAAAATAACAGCATATCTTTAATCATTACCATTTATTAAAATAACAGTATATCTTTAATCATTAGCATTTATTAAAATAGCAGTATATATCTTTAATCATTAACATTTATTAAAATAACAGTATATATCTTTAATCATTAACATTTATTAAACTAACAGTCATGGGCGTAACTTTCCCCGTAAAAGTGGTGGTGACTATTTCTTGGCACACAACTTCTCGGTTCAATTCTTTCCTCGACTTCCCATACCCCAGCGGTTCTCAAACTTCATTTTATTCCCCCTCCCGTGTAGGCCTATTATAGCCATATTATTAAGGAGCAAAATAAAAAATATATGTATGGTATTAATAATGTAATCATGTTTAAAAAAGCAAAATTGGTCAATAACCCCTGTAAGAAAGAGCTAACATATATCGTTGTGATGTTGTAGGCTTGTTTTTACTAGTGCAGATTTAAAATATCTGGTTTAATATTTGTCAAATTCAAACGCAAATTTTAAGGCCATATTTGTCTTTGACAGGAAGAAGAGTTTTAAAACCAGCTCACACAGATATGACGTGCTGAAAGGGAAAAAATTGAAGCACGTTCAGAAATTAATCGTTAGGCCAATATTATTCAGCATTCGCCTATTTTGAGCTCTAGGCTACAATAGATCTACGCTGAGAATTTCGGACTCACATTTAAACACTATATGTTTCAAAATTATAATAATATGCCTAAGCAAAAATATGTTGCTGTTGCATGCACTAGGCATATAGGCTATGATAGTATGTGAGTCTAATAATATGTTGTGAAAAAAATAAAATAATAATGATGCTGTTATATGTTGCAACGTTAAAAATCATTGCCAATCTATGAAAGATGGACACAAAGTCCATAAACACAAAGTAAATTATATTTCTGGATTTTTTCTAACCGGCGCCTGGCGTACCCCACAGTTTGAGAACACCTGCGCTGTAACCCTACCCAAGATACAAATTTAGTATGAACTCTGGTGACTCCCTTCTCCATACTCACTCTTTACTCTTTCGTCTCTCTCGCTGGTGAACTCCACGATCTTTCCACTCACGGAAAATTTAATCAATTTTTAAAACAGCTCTTTCACAAAATTTTATCCAGATTCTTCCTATCCTATTCTTGGTGATCCTTCCCTAAAGTCTAAGTCAAAGATTTTTTTGAGGGAGAAGGGGATAAAGGTACGGAGGTCCTTTCAATGCCATTTTGATAATAACAATGATTCCAGAAGGTTTTATGAGGCTGTTGGCTTGTCATGCACTGCCTCAGAGCCATAACGATTTGTGGGAGAGAATTGCTTCACGTTTCATCCCCAAATTTAGAATGATAGGGAATTACTTCCCTTCCCTCCTTATGATTTAAGCCATGACTGTGGACAATGAACACGCTGTGGAGTGTGGACAGTAGAGGCCTCTAGGTTATCAGAATTGGCGCCATTGCGATGTTAATCATTCATGAATAGCCTTTATTATGTTAGACAGCCAAATGCTTTCATGTTTCTAAAAAATATTTCCTTGTCGGGCCAAAAAGTGGTGGTGACTGTCACCACCACTTTTAAAAGGGGTGGTGACTGGACACCACCGTCACAATAGAACGTTACGCCTATGCTAACAGTATATATCTCTAATCATTAACATTTCCAATTTGTCTCCCAGATTCTCCGTCAACCTATCGACTGTACCCAATTACATCGGTGGTGACATGGCCCTCCACGCCAATGTCCGTTTCAACGAGGGTAACATCGTTGTACGTAACTCATACGAAAGAGGCAACTGGCAGGGGGAGGAACGCGGAGGTCCTGCTCTTCCTCTCCAGAAGAATGCCAACTTCCAGTGCACGATTACATCACAGCAGGACAAATTCCAGGTCTTACATCTATAATATTATAAGCTTAGCAGTTACACTCAGACGCAAAATAACCCATCTTCATCATCCAATACCATGTAGAAAATGCGCGTGTTAGCCTACTCGCGTTTTCACAAGAACACAATGTCAACTTTCATACATGTATGCAGACATACGCAGACCTACATAATATACATGTATAATATCGCCTCCGAATAGGCACCTTAAAGGGGCGCTATGTAAATTCTGATTGACTGATTGATTGATTGACTGACTGATTGATTGATTGATTGATTGATTGACTGATTGATATACTTACATTAATTAATTAATACATGAATATATGCATATTATATAATATGCATGCATATATAAATAGACTCTGCTCCACATACGCAAATAAATGTATGCATTGCATACATACTTCCCTGCATATTTACATAGACCTATGCATGCAAAAATATAAACCATAGATAACTGGATACATGCTTCACAATAGGCTTCATGCATGGAAACGTCAATACATAATTATGATAAATAAATAGAAGATCTTGTATTTCGAAAACATTTATGTTAAGGGAGCCTCTTTAGGCCTATGCCTAATTTAGGCGTAGGCCTTTGTCCGCCTCTATAGGCCCATATAATGACACTGGACACGTGTTCCCGGCGCATATGCTTAATAAAGTTAAACAATGCAATCTATTTTAGGCATGCAGACTGAAAAGGAAATCGCTTAAATTATAAAAACTAATTATAGGCCTAATTATGTTTCATAGTGGGGCACGCTCACTTTGTATACGGTCTCTTTTAGGTTAGCGATGGTGGGGTATGTCTGGCTCTGTGCATAATTGGCTGCGGCCGGATACATTGTGCTTGTCTAATGTCTATAGCTGAATGTTCCAGTTGCGCATTATATTTCGATAAGTTCTCAAGGCTCGGCAACATGATTATGCAATAGAACGTTTCTTGATCAGTCACAAACCTAACTACACATTATGTGTATCGAGAAAAGCAGCAGAGAAGGCAAGACCAATACATGAAAACATAATATACAATATTATACATGCATGAGGAGAACATAATCGTAAATTTATATAGCGCAAGTTCAAGGGAAACTCCTCAGATGCGATCCCGAACTCGAAGCACAAAAACACATAGAAAAGATTGGCGTTCATTTTGGAGGTGCAGGCTATAGGCAACCAATTCCAGAAGGACACTGTGGCTGTTTGAGCCATGCATAAAGACAACTAGGTCGCCTTGCGTGGCAGAGCGAAGCAATCTATAGGACCTGCTAATCTCAAGATAACGCTGGCACACCTAGTTTTCTAGATCAACTGGGACTTGGCTTGCAAGGCAATTAAGCATTAGCATCAGAACCTTAAACTCGCAGCATTTTTGCATTGGTAATAAATGGGCTGTCAATGCGGCTACATGTATGCAGCTTGATATGTGTATGTACAATAAGCATATATGCTTGAAGTGTTGGTATGCGGCCTATCAGTCGAGACTCGGCATTTAAAACAGACTGCAACTGATTAATGCGCGCTATGGTGTATATGAACATGCATGCATACATAGTAGGCCTACTATATGCAGGGCTTTGTTATCTGATTTGTAGTGATTTACTTTGGAGGATGTGAGGGGTTGTGCAGTTCCAAAAATTCCGTTAAAAAGCCATTAGCCTATATGTATGTGTGTGTATGTTTGTTTTGTTTGTGTGTGCACTTGTTATAGCGCCCCTTCAAGTTATCTACTCAGAGGCGCTCCCGACTGCATCGGAGTTTCACGCCGAAGCGCTGAGCAATTGCGAGTGAAGGACTTGTGTCATCTGTCAAATCGCTGGAACACGCTAATTTGAGAGTCCTCGTAAATTATCCGCGTCGTAAAAAATAATGTAGTTGAAAATGTTTATTGAACATTAATTTAAAGCAGAATTAATCGTGAATCGTATAACGTCAGAACGATCAATGCTTATACGCAGAATTTCATATATTGAGCCTTTAATTAATTTAAGAAGGTGTCGAGAGTTTTTTAAATAATAGCCTGACGATGTATATGTGCCTCTGTTTGTTTCTCTGTGCAAACCACATGTCTTCTATTATAGGTGGCTTTCAATGGTCAGCACTTCTGTGACTTCCGTCATCGTTTTGCTCAGGACAGAGTGAACAGCGTCATCATACATGGCGACGCACAGGTCTTCAACGTCAGCTTCGGTCCACAGGCTGGAGGCGTTGCTCCACCGGTAAGTGCATGCATGCATGGGGCTCGTGTGTCTCCCTGCTATTTGAACCTATATATGACTCTGCCTATAGTCGCATTCCATCCAAGTTGCGTCAAAGTGAAACCTACCAACCGTGACAAGGCTACCCAGCTGTTTGATTTGTTACCGTCGTCCTATTGGAGCTCATGGAGCGATTGCAATTCAAAATAAACTGACCTTATCTCCTGTGCACCTTACATCCCTATAAACTAGTTCAGCCTTCCTTTATTCATCACTTTATTACACCCTCTTCAGATTGCAAAAATTTGTCTAGTCTTATTTACCTTCATTCTCTTTATTTCCATTTCTGATCCTTGATACGCCTGTTGCAACGTCATGAAATGGATGATGTTGACCTGACGCGCTCACTCAATCTAACCCTTCAATATTATTAATAAATCATAGCAAAAGCAAATAGGAAAGCATGAATTAAAGCAAGCATAAAATAGAAATAGATTGTGACAGTTATAAATCTGTAAATAAATAAAAATCCATAAAACTTTCTGTTTTCTTATTGTCAAACAGTCCTTTGGAGCCAGTACCAGCCAACCTGGTTATGGCCAACCTGGCTATGGCCAACCTGGATATGGTCAACCCCAACCTAGTTTTGGTGGTCAACCACAGCCTGGATATGGTCAACCCCAACCTGGTTTTGGTGCTCAACCACAACCTGGATATCCTGGTCAACCACAAGCTGGATATCCTGGTCAAGCTGCTCCACCTGGACAGGTGAGCTACTTCCTCTCATCTAACGAACCGTATATAATCACTGGTGAAGGAATGAATGCATTTGTGCACGCAACTATAGGGGTGTCCGGACAATTCGTCGCCGGACAATTCGGACCGGACAATTCGGAGCGGACAATTCGGAGACGGACAATTCGGAGCGGACAATTCGGAGACGGACAATTCGGAGCGGACAATTCGGAGCGGAAAATTCGGGCCCGGAAAATTCGGACCCGGACAATTCAAACCCGGACAATTTGGAGCGGACAATTCGGAGCGGACAATTCGGAAACGGACAATTCGGACCGGACAATTCGGAGACGGACAATTCGAACCCGGACAATTCGGATCCAGACAATTTGGACCAAGACAATTCGGAGTGCATATAAAAATCATGAAATCCGAAAAGACATGATTTGTAGGGTTTCAGATTATTAGTTAAAATGTTATTATATTTTACTGCTACTTAAGTTCGTAGGCCTAGCTCTGAGAAATTTGTCAGCTAAGTGATCTCTGACTTTGTATAGGCCTACCTGACAGTCTGGATTCACATTATTAGTTATGTTACTTTCAATAAAAAGTGTAATCATTCGCTGATTGTCTTCGATTATCTAACAGTACCTGGTAGTGATAGGGCTTCTGCTTTAAGCTAGATTTACACCGCTCTTATTTATAGATCAGATTTTTACAGGTCCTAATAATATTATGAGATCAGGTTAACACGAATTTATTTATGAGAACAGATCATGTCGATTCATGTAAATATTACGAGAACAGATATAACCTATAGTATTGCATTGAAGCCATTTTGGACTTACTTATTGTCATAAATATGAAAGATTCAAAAGGTCAAAACGCAGCATCCTATGGCTTCCAAAACATGTTCAAAGTGAGTGGGCTGACGTAGATCTCAAATGGATTGGCAGACATACGTATTGACACAGACAGACAAACGGGCAAAGAGACATACGAATAAACAGACGTAAGTTTACACGCAGACTGATAAACAGTGGGGTGCTAAGTTGATCTAGTATTTATTTTGATGACCAGTAGCCTATCCGGTCAACCTATGCAGGTCTATTTGGGTGATGGAAATGGGTATGAAAATCTGAGTTCCATCAATAATTTTGACTGCTAAGCATTGCCCTCTCCGAATTGTCCGGTCCGAATTGTCCGGTCCGAATTGTCCGGTCCAAATTGTCCGGTTCCGAATTGTCCGCTCCGAATTGTCCGCTCCGAATTGTCCGCTCCAAATTGTCTGGGTCCGAATTGTCCTCACCAAAATTTTCTCCAAATTGTCCGTCTCCGAATTGTCCGCGCCGAATTGTCCGGTCCGAATTGTCCGGTCCGAATTGTCCGGCGGCGAATTGTCCGGGAACCACTATAGGCTTTCAGGATTTTGCTGAGACATCTTCTAAGTTTGTTTCAGAAGGACAGACAGTGCTTAAAGTGTGGAAAAATAAGTGCCTGCAGGGCGCCCCTTACCTCTCCAAAAGAAGTGCCTGGACGCCATTTACCTTTCCAGTCTGTACTCGCCAATAAGTGGCTGCATGGACGGCGTTCAGATTTCAAAACAAGTGCATGGACGCCGTCCATGACCGTCTAGGCACACTTTAAGCCTTGAGGACAGTCATCGCTAAACTATAATTAGACCAATTAATTTAATGTTCTTCGTCCGCAGCTGAATGCTGAATGAATGAAAGAATTTCAGAAGAAATCTTCATTTGACACGCTTTAATATCAAGAGCGCAAAACTAGCTCAGACGTAGTTCAGGAATAGCAAGAAATGTTACTCCTGAATCATTTAATTTTAAGGCATGATGTTGCGAGGTATCGCTATATACGGATCTGTCTTAATTATAGGCCTATCCATGTTTCAGCGACTCTGCATGAGACGATGTTTCCTCAAAGTACACTAAATATATAACTAAACTGTTTTAAGTAGCATAATTATATATTATTGCTATTTGCCCAACCTCAAAAGCGAGTCCAACGACCATGCACAACGTTCGAACTAAACGGCAATGTACAACAATCTAGACGGGTAATTAATTAGGCCCATTGTAGCAGAAGGTGTTCAACTCGTTTTTAAAGCTACAGTAGTAATATATAGATATATTGCTATATTGGGACAGCAATTTCCTTGATGGCAGTCGATTAGTTGTGCCAGACAAATAGGTCCTTTACAATTAATTATTATTGACTTCAGTGGAAGCCGCTAAATGGTGGAATGCTTTATAAAATGCAAATTTTATTACAGTTGCTAGCGTATTACGCTCTTGCGATACTAGATTTTACTACATGATAATATACAGGGTGCGCCAAAAAAAAGACCCCCTAGGTTTTTTTGCCAATATTTTTACCAAAAGTAAGAATTTCCAAATGAAATTTTACAGGCTTATAGACAATTCATATTTACACATTATGACCAGATTTCATCAAAATATTTCAAACGGAACAAAAGTTACGTCACTTTTAGGGAGGCCACCCACCGTTTTTTGACGATTCAAAAACGTAACGCAACAAAAAGTAGGTTTTTGCCAATATTTTGGCCAAAAGTAAGAATTTCAAAATGAAACTTTTACAGGCTGATAGACAATTCATATTTACACATGATGACCGAAATTTCATCAAAATATTTCAAACGGAACAAAAGTTACGTCACTTTTAGTGAGACCACCCTCGGTTTTTTGGATGATTCAAAAAACGTCAAAAAAGGTGGGTGTCCTCACTAAAAGTGATATAACTTTTGTTCTGTTTGAAATATTTTAATGAAATTTCGGTCATCATGTGTAAATATGAATTGTCTATCAGCCTGTAAAAGTTTCATTTTGAAATTCTTACTTTTGGCCAAAATATTGGCAAAAACCTACTTTTTGTTGCGTTACGTTTTTGAATCGTCAAAAAACGGTGGGTGGCCTCCCTAAAAGTGACGTAACTTTTGTTCCGTTTGAAATATTTTGATGAAATCTGGCCATCATATGTAAATATGAATTGTCTTTAAGACTGTAAAATTTCATTTTGAAATTCTTACTTTTGGCCAAGATATTGGCAAAAAACCTAGGGGGTCTCTTTTTTTGGCGCACCCTGTATATGTCGTTTTTGCACTGACACCATTTCAGTAGACCTATTGTGTTTATGCATTTAGCCCCCTGCATTTACAGTTTTACACCTACATCTAATCACAAATTATGCCGCTTAGGCTTCTATATTTAACCTTCACAAACCGTCTTCTGTATGAAGGTATAGGCCTAAACACATTTTTGCCTATACAATTTCAGGTTATACTTTATCGCATAGACATTAGGCCTAATGCATGTTGCTGCATTTTTTGTCAGAAAATGAATATGGGTGCATCTACACTCCATTGTGCTTTATACGCTGTATTACATTTTCTGCAATTTCGACCTCTTATGTTTGTTCAACATAATATTTATTGTTTTAACGAATTGACAGCAACGAAAGAACATTCCTGGTGGACTGCAACCGGGACGCATGATCTACATCAACGGAACACCAAATCCTGGAGCTAAGAGGTAGGACATAGGCTATGCAAAAAAGTATACAGCAGACCACTATGGAATATTTTTTCGATTATTACACGTATTTTTTATTACTTAATAACTTATTTTATTACTGCTGATTTATTTCTAAAATAACACAAACTTCTCAGTCTTTATTTAACCAGTCACTCAACCATAATTATAGATGGCATAGAATATTGGTAAAAGATTGCTTTGATGCACATTCTATCTTAATAAACAAATCTATATTATAAGTTATAACTATTTGAAAAATTTAACATTGACAGCTTCAGTATCAACCTGAAGAATCAGGAACACGGTGGCGATATTTTCTTCCACATGAACGTCCGCTTCTCGGAGAGCGTCGTTGTTCGCAATTCGTTGCTGAACGGACAATGGGGAGCGGAGGAAAGACAGCAGCCGGAATTTCCATTTCCACCAGGACAACAGTTCAACATCATCATCTTACCAGAACAGGCATCCTTCAAGGTATACCGACCTAATCCTATAGCTAACCTTTTCTATAGTTTAAAATGTACATAACGGGAACTACAGAATTTATCAGTCAAGCATCGCTTCAAATGAACTGGGGTCAAAGGTCACGATAAGATCGGTCGAAATCTGATAAGTCAGCAAGGCCAGAACTTATGCTAATTGAGGTCAGCAAATTGAAACAGATGACTGTTGAGTGTATGCGATCTTGATGACATTAATGGACCTGATGGCATGCACAAAATAGGGAAATACATTAATTGTATCAACATTCTGATTCCATGGATTGATGATGTGTGGGTTGCTATAGATAGCCTAATTATTAACAGATATATGGTGTTCGGTTATTTAATTTCAGCTAACATAGATTACAGTTATCATTGTCTGATTAAGATATCTTTACGCTTTTGCATTAGCAGCTAGACTTTGTAGTCGTCCGTCAGTCGCGGGAATTGTGTCAGTTTAATTCGTTAATTGAATAATAATATGCGAATAGTAAGGAAACAGTTTAGAAGTGATGGGGGTTGAACCGCATTGCGATCAATCAGCTTCGGAACCTCTGACCTCGATCGGTATCGTGGCTTTCGTCCTCCGTCTCCTAGTTTCTGACCTTGCTTCGTGGTTCAGACGTTGATTTCATACTTTTTTGCATCTATGCATGCTACTGATGGAATTTTGAAGTTATTTTATCTTGGTCATCACGTTACAGATCAAGCATGAATAGATTCAAGGTATGCGCCAATTAAGGTCATGCCAGAGACCTTATAGCATAATTTAGCAGAAATTGGTTGGCCCCTGCAAATGTCCCGCTGCTGAGGAGTAGACCTAATGCGAAGGCCATGGAATAATACATGACACGGCAAGACGTAGCAGGAAGGCAAGACGTAGCAGGAAGGCAAGACGTAGCAGGAAGGCAAGACGTTGCAGGAAGGCAAGACGTAGCAGGAAGGCAAGACGTTGCAGGAAGGCAAGGCGTAGCAGGAAGGCAAGACGTAGCAGGAAGGCAGGACGTAGCAGGAAGGCAAGACGTAGCAGGAAGGCAAGACGTAGCAGGAAGGCAAGACGTGGAAAGAAGGCAAGTCGTAACAGGAAGGCAAGACGTAGCAGGAAGGCAAGACGTAGCAGGAGGGCAAGACGTAGCAGGAAGGCAAGACGTAGCAGGAAGGCAAGACGTAGCAGGAAGGCAAGACGTAGCAGGAAGGCACATCGTAACAGGAAGGCAAGACGCAGCAGGAAGGCAAGACGCAGCAGGAAGGCAAGACGTAGCAGGAAGGCAAGACGCAGACTCAAACTCAGATATAGGCTACTCACCTGATGCGCGTAGTAGCCGCAATCTGGAACAGGTACTTTTAATCCAATTCAATTTTTTTTTATTATTATTATTTGACCCGAGATATACGTATATGATCCCTCAGGTTTTAAAAAGGTTATTATTATTATTGTTGTTGTTGTTGTTGTTATTATTATTATTATTATTATTACTACTACTATTAGGGCCTATCATTGTTATTATTATTATTATTATATTATTATTTGTTATTATTGTGCTTGTTAAAGGTGGCCGTGAATAACAAGCATTTCATTGAGTTTGTCCATCGAAATCCGAATCTCCCTGCAATCCAGTGGGTGGAAACAGACGGAGAAGCGTCTGGAGTGGCGATCAACATGTCCTAAGCCAGCAAAGAGTTACCATCATCATCCGATCTGGAACGAATCGCGATCCAACAAGAGAAGCTGGAACGGATATCCTTAAATCATCTTATTATAGTTATGTCAAAATCTATTTTGATGACTTTATCGACTGTCATAGTGTCATTGAAAACGTTAACTTATAGTTTCTCATCCATTCATCCATTCATCCATCCACTCGGAGACAGGCAGACGGACAGGCAGACAGACGGACAGAAAAACAGACAGACGGACGGACGGACATAAGATTTACTCATCGCATTTAATCGGAGCAGTGTTGATATTGATTATACTTACGAGGAATTTGAAACGAGATTTACTCCCTAGATATAGAAGCGCAGCTGGGTTCTAAAGCATCGAAAACACACTTTCTGCAGTTCGTTTTCTAATTACATAACTGGGGTGGGGATGTTTTTCAGTCCATGTCTGAATCTATCACTGGAAAGGATCCCTATGTAGAACTTTAGTTTTGTTTTATACCGCAGTGAACTTTAGCGCTTTCATTTTATAGCAAGAAACTTCAATTTTTGTCTAAACTGTGTTCTTTTATTTTGTTCTTCGGGAAGTTCTTATCGATTGATTGCATCAATCTCATTCCATATAATAATACCACGATTGATTATTATCATCACTATAGGCGTATCCTGTCGTCGTCGTCATTATAATTGTCGTCATTATCATCGTCATCAACGTCATCATCATCGTCATTGTCAACGTCATCATCGTCAGCAGCAACATTAGAAAAGTCAGCGGCATCAACAACAACATGAACAACAACATCATCATCATCAAATCATCGTCATCATAATCATCATCGTCTAGGGTTGCCAGGCGTCCGGTAATGAACCGGACAGTCCGGAATTTACACAAACTCCGGTCAGAAATTTCAGACATTACCGGACATTGCTGTGTCCGGTAAATTATTATTGCCAGCAACAAGTGCATTTGGGGCCATGAAAAATATCTGCTGACGATTTTCCCGCGTATAATGGATTGCCTTGTGAAACAAAGCCAAATTTATAGCCTACATACCGATCATCGTCGAAATGACGGCGTCGTTAAATAAACTATCATAACAGAGCCAAATATATGATGCACGGATTATGCTAGCCTGTATACCTTGTGCGGATAACGTTGGAGGCTTGATTCATAGTTCAAATAATGGTTGAACCGAATCTCCGTATTTAGGCCATGTCTCTGTATGTCTGTTTGTTCGTCTGTCTGTCTCTATCTGCACAAACGATCTCTCCCTCTCTGTCTGTCTATCTCTCTCTTTTCCCTTAAGGCTTAAACACCGACGCTTGTAGGCCTATTAATCTGTCTGTGGCTCTGTGCTTATCTGCCTCTCTATCTCTGTCTGTCTAAGTCTGACTGTGTCGATCTTTCTAGCCTGTGTCTTAACCCCCTCCCCACTGATTAATTATATTTGTCAGTACAAAGATTCCCGCCTTAATGATGGATGGTGTTATATTGTCAATTATGAAACTATACTACATATGGCATTTAGCCTTGAAGGTCTGTAGTTCAACTGAGGTTATCTACAGAATGGAACTGAGTGCTAAAATCGTTAAATGTATTTTTATTATTGTTTAATATCCGAATTCACTCATTCATCCCAGCGCCAAATTTTCAAATTGGGCACTATAATAATTATATAGATCTATAGGCCTATGAATAATCTTATCCACCCTTCAGATCTATAGGCCTGTACTTGGCTGAGTTTCCAAACGGACGTCTGTATTTAAAAAGCAAGTTATCTAGGCGTCCGCGGTTTGGCTCACACATTGCAACTTTCAAACGGTCCCCGGCACCGATACTGCCTTTTATATATATATATATATATATATATATATTAATATGAATTACCCAATGTTGCCCGAGAATTTCGGTTTTTCGCCCCCGCCAAGCCTCACCCCCCCACACACACACATACACGCACGCACATACATCTATATATATACATCAAGTTACGGGCCATATATATATATATTTATTTATATATATACACATATATATATACATATAATATATGTATTATATTATATATATATATGGCCCGTAACTTGATGGCCATTGTCCGGTAATTTCCTGAAGGCCACCTGGCAACCCTATCATCGTCATCAATCATCATTATTATCAGCGTCGTTGTCGCCGGAAGGAAGAAGACAAGAAATAGGAGGGAAGAAGACGAGGAATGTAAAGGAAGTGTGCGTCATAGGGATCATACTTCATCAGTGGTTACTAATCATCATCGTAATTCTCTGCACCATCATCGTCATCATCATCATCATTGTCGTCCTCGTCATCATCAGCAGCAGCAGCAGCAAAAACGACTACGAACTTTGTCGCTGTCAGCCTCGTTATATGTAAGTGATGTAGCCTAACTATCATCATCACAATCACAGCCGCTTTCCTTTTCATGATCTTCCTCCTCCTCCTCCTCCTGCTCCTCCTCTTCCTCTACCTTATTCTGCATCTCCTCGTCGTTAACAACAATAGCGAAAACAACAACATCGTGCAACGATTGACAACACGTGGTTGCATTCTGTTCCCGACCATAATTCACTGGTTAACGCAGCAACCGTTACTAACGCAACGCTCTCTTCTTACTGCTTTCACTTAAGTAAGTCGAGCACGAATTTTATTATATCCCTAGCCGAAGCAGGCTTTAAGCAAAGTACTCTCTTCCACTGTCTGAGTCTGTCTCTCACACCGTCTGTTTCCCAATCGCTCTCCGTTTCTTTCCCTTGCCGACTGTCTCTCTCTGTCTCTACCTTTCTCTCCTTCACATACACACACACACACACACACACACACACACACACACACACACACACACACACACACACACACACACACATTTTCTCCATTTTATTATTTTTCTACATTTGACTCCTTGATTGTCTCTCTCTACTTATATTTATGTCTCTGGGTTTGTATCTCTGTCTGTCTCTGTCAGTCTGTCTCTGTGTCTCTCCCACCATTCGGTTCTTTCTCAAACATTTCGAATTCACTAACACGCCTACACTGTGACTGGTCTTGGTCGTGCTATCTCCGTATCTTTCTTTGTTCTGTCCTACGTCACTTTGTGTGACACGTTCTCTGCCTGAATTATTCTTGTCTCTCTTTATCTCTTTATCTCTCTCGTAAATTCTCTGCCTCATTACAGCCGCTTCAATGTCTTTCCTTGGTCTCTTTCTATCAGTCTCTCGCTATCCATATGCCTGTCTATCCGTCTGTCTGTTTGTCTATCCATCTGCCTGTCTATCCGTCTGTCTGTCTGTCTATCCGTCTGCCTGTCTGTCTATCCGTCTGTTTGTCACGGTCGATTTGCCTGCATGTCTGCCTATATCTGGCGGTCTCATTTTCACTCTAGCGACTTCTTCAGCCCGCATCAATAACCATCAAGGCCAGAGCCAACGTCTTGGTTAATGTCACACACACACACACGTCCTCCGTACACCACTACACCACTACACCACTACACCAGTGTCTGCACGCGACGTACTGTGGCCTCGAACGGCCAGATCCATCGCGGCTGCAGAGCCAACACGCGCCATCTATCTGCCGCTGTCAGCCGCTGTGTGCAGCTCTTCTGCTGCAGCCCGAGGTCGTACCATTCAACGCTGCGCATGCGCAGAACGAGTTGCTGCAAAGCTTAATCTAGGTTATACCCAGTTACTTGAAATGCAGTTGCTATGTTACGCAATGAGACTTAGCGGAAGTTAAGCACAGCTGCATGTTTTTTCCAAAGGATGGATCGTGGACATGTTATATAAATAAGAAAAGAGGATTCGAAAATGTGTAGGGGGAAAAGGAGTAGGAGAAATAATTGGTAGAGACGGAAGAGCGAAGGAAGGGGAAAGAGAACGAAGAAGAATAAGAAGAGAAGGAGCAACAGGAGAGCATCTAATTCAGAAACTTATATAGCGCCGTTGTTGTAATACATAAAGCGCCAATCGGTGTTCGCTTACGAGTTAATTCGAGTTTAAAAATTGCAATCCATTTGGACAAAAAGACAGCAGTTAAGATCCAAAATGGAGATGAGAAGGAAAGTGGAGATGAGGAAAAGAAAGAGGAGAAGGTTGCGGGGGAAGAGGAAGAACAGAAGGAGAACTAATCTAATCTAATCTCTACACTGATCTAAGGCAACACAGGAGACGCCGCCGATCGATGGCTGCGTCTGAGCAGCACCACAGTGCAGCAGCAGCAGCAGCAGCAGAGGAGGAGGGACAGGAGGAGGACGTGGAGGACGAGAACGAAAAGGAGATGGGAGATTGGATGGAAAGCGTGATGATAAAATGTTTATAAAAAAGACGAAAATGGACGAAGAGGAAACTGTGGAGTAGGAAGGAGGAAGACAAAAATAGGAAGGAAGAAGAAAAATAGGAAGGAAGAAGACAAAAATAGGAAGGAAGATGGAAAAAATAGGAAGGAAGAGGACAAAAAATAGTAAGGAAGAGGACCAAAAATAGGAAAGAAGAGGTCAAAAATAGGAAGGAAGAGGACACAAAATATGCAGGAGGAACAAAAATAGGAAGGAAGAAGACAAAAATAGGAAGGAAGATGGAAAAATAGGAAGGAAGAGGACAACAAATACCAAGGAAGAGGAAAAAATGGGAAGGAAGAGAAAAATAGGATGGAAGAAGACAAAAAATAATATTAATAATAATGAGACGATTTATATAGCGCCGGAGATAGGAAAAGTTACTGGCAATTATACGATTGTTTAAACAGGTATGTCTTGACTCTTGAGTCTATAGAATTAAATCCCTCCAGAGATGTTGCATTCTTCACATGGTCGGGAAGACTGTTCCATGCAGTGGTTCCTGACACCAAGAAAGAGCTTTCGCCAAACCTCGTAGAAGGAAGAAGACAAGGAATATAAAGGACCAGCATGTCATAAGGATCATGCCTTCATTGCCTTATCACTTATCAGTGGTTGAAACGACCAAATGAGAAAACCTTCCTTCAGACCTGCGTTTCACATTAGCTAGGACAAGAGCTCGGAAATTATTATCCAGACTTCTATGACTAAGGCCACCATTTACAAGCATCTGAACAGGGCTTTTTCTAGCGTGCAGTTGTACACAAATTGTGCAGTTCTAGATGGATCTGTGCAGTTGTAGAAGCACTTCTGTAGAGTTGAAACTAGTAAAAAAAAGGTCATTGTCCACCGATTGGAAGTAATTTGCAATGGATGGGGGGAAAGGAAAGGAGTTGTGCAGTTCTAAAAATTCCTTTAAAACAGCCCTGCATCTGAAAACTCTTCAATTCGCCGTAGTTGGGTTGGAAGAGCCTCTGAGTAGGTTATATTGACGGGGCGGTAAGCAGATTCAGTGAATGAATGAATGAATGAATGAATGAATGAATGAATGTTTATACTGATGGATGGGTGGACGGACGGACGGACGGACTGATGTATGCAGTGGCGTAGGCAAGGGGGGAGGTTTCGGGGGTTAAAACCCCCTATTGTCTCCGGAAAAGGTTTTTTTAAGGCTATTTATCCATTTAAGTAAGAAAAAGTAGCAAAAAACAGGGTATCCGGCCATAACCCCCCCTCCCCATGAAACATTCCTGGCTACGCCACTGGATGGATGGGTGGGTGGGTGTATGGATGGACGGACGGACGGACTGATGAATGGAAGGATGAATGGGTGGTTGGTTAATCAAAGACGACCGTGCTCAACGATTAAATACATGCGAACACAAACGCATGCTCGCACGCTTTCACTCAGTCATGCATGTGGTTCATTTATGCAGTTCGTGTTGGAGTCTGCGCACGCGACAGTCTTTAAAAGCTTCGTTTAAGTGTGGCTACGTGATAAAGGTTCATCTGTTCATATAATGTAAGCCTGTACGACCTCTTATTATTACGAAACGATTCACAATCTTACTGCACCTCGTACGATTTGTTTTAATGCGTTCGTCAGTGGCCGCATAGCGCTGCCAGCCGCCCGAGTTCATTAGCAAGACGACTGACCGAGGACGCGGCATTGCGCAAGAGCCGCATTGTATTCATGTGGCCGCTAGGGGCGCTGACATCGCGCGGAGCAAGACGGGAGTAGGGCGGGGTTGAGGAAGATGACGGCGTTCTAGAGTGATTTAGGAGGAGCAGAAGAGAATGCGAGAGGAAAAAGGACCGAGGAGCTTGGTCAAATTGTAGAGACAGAGGAGAAGGAGGTGGAGTGGACTAGAAATAATAGATAAACGACGGAAGAGCAGAAGGCAAAGATGATTCGTTGGAGAGATTATGTATGTCAGCGTGAACCAACATGGAACTACGACCGACGACCACGACGCTGCTGTGCCAACCATATGGCCAGCGGCTACAGGGAAAGCGGCTGATCAGGTAATTAATTCAATTTTTTGTTTATCTATTTTGATCTGATTCAGTGGGATTCACAGATTCACTAGTCGCTAATTAGATATAATTCGCTGAGTGGTTCGTTCATTTCTTTATTCCTTCACTCACTTGCTTAATCGTTTTCGCTCAATGAAGCTCGTTCATTCATTCGTTCATTTATTCACACATTCACCCGATTGCTCGCTTGCTCAACAAGCCGAATAAATGGTGCATCAGTCAGTCAGTCAGTCAGTCAGTCAGTCAGTCAGTCATTCAGTCATTCAGTCGGTCAGTCGGTCAGTCGGTCAGTTGGTCGGTCGGTCAGTTAGTCTGTCAGTCAGTCAGTCAGTCAGTCAGTCAGCCAGTCAGTCGGTCAGTCGGTCAGTTGGTCGGTCGGTCAGTAAGTCAGTCAGTCAGTCAGTCAGTCAGTCAGTCAGTCAGTCAGTCAGTCAGTCGGTCAGTCAGGAGGACGTGGCATTCGTTCAGTCGGTCAGTTAGTCTGTCTGTCAGTCAGTCAGTCAGTCAGTCAGTCGGTCAGTTAGTCTGTCAGTCAGTCAGTCAGTCAGTCAGTCAGTCAGTCAGCCAGTCAGTCGGTCAGTCATTCAGTCAGTCAGCCTGTCTGTCATTTGGTCAGTCGGTCAGTCAGTCAGTCAGTCAGCCAGTCAGTCATTCAGTCAGTCAGTCAGTCAGATTTAGTTATCTTTTTGCTCATTCGTCTCTTCGTTTATTTTGGCATGCAGCCAGATGGACAATAATTGACAAAAACGCCGTCACAAAGAACTGATATTAAAGGACAAGTCTTATATAAAGCACCGCGACAATAAAAAAAATTAAAAGCCCGGTGGATTTTTCAATTTTGTTCACGACGCCATTAATCTTGTATAGCCTACTATAAAAATGAATGAATGATACAATGATACAACGAACTGATATTAAAGGACAAGTCCGATACGCACCGCGACAATACAAAATGTGTTGTACTCTCTCGCATCAATGACTACTTGACTTCAAATTCACTCCTTAACCCAAACCAGTCCGGCTTTACTAAAAAGCACTCCACCGAAACACTTCTCACTTCGCTCTACAATAAACTTGTCTCTGCCATCTCTCATCAACAAGTCTCCTGCCTTTGCCTCCTTGATGTCTCTGCCGCCTTTGACACCATCGACCATAACATACTACTCCAAAGACTGTCTTCCTGCTTTGGCTTTACCGACACTGCTCTCCTTTGGATTCAGTCTTATCTCTCATCACGCTCTTTCTCAGTCAAAACACTTGAAACTTCATCCCAATCATGCCCTCTCACTTGTGGTGTTCCGCAAGGTTCTGTCCTCGGACCCCTCTTGTTCATCCTCTACACCACTCCACTCAGTTCACTCATAAAAGCATCCACAGTCGACCATCATCTATATGCTGACGACACCCAACTATTCATCTCTTTCTCTCCAAGCAGCTTCTCTGACTCCATAGATAATCTTCTCTCCGTGGTCACCCAAATCACCTCTTGGATGACCTCAAATCTCCTCTGCCTCAACCCCTCCAAGACAGAATTTATACTAATTGGCCTCAGAGAACAACTCAAGAAAATTCCTGATCCCTCTATTTCCTTCAACAATGACTCTTCTTCCAACCACACTTTCTCCGCAAATTCTCCTGTCCGAAACCTAGGTGTAATCTTTGACCAGCATCTTAGCTTCTCCGACCACATAACCCAACTTTCCCGCACTTGTTTCATGCACATACGAGATCTCCGCAGAATCCGACCTATGCTCGACTTTAAAACTGCATCCACAATAGCCACATCCATAGTTCATGCGAAACTTGATTACTGCAACTCTCTCTTCCTAAACATTGATATAACCCAAATTAACCGCCTCCAAGCTATCCAGAATGCCCTCGCCCGTGCAGTGACGAAAACCCCCAAACGTCACCACATCACTCCTGTCCTGAAATCACTTCACTGGCTCAAAATACCTGAACGCATCGAATACAAAGTCCTCTCACTCACTTACAATACACTTCAATCATCCCAGCCGTTCTACCTTCGTCAGTTGTTCACCATCCAGCCACCTCGTTCAACACGCTCCTCATCCTCCATTACACTGCTTCGCCCTCCCATCACTTCATCACTGAAATTTGCAAACCGCTCCATAGCCATTGCCGTTCCACCTCTCTGGAACAAGCTTCCGCCAGCACTTCGGCAAACTTCCGACCCATCATACGAACTCACCAAAACTCCACCTCTCGCTATCTCCCCACAGGTCTTTCACTCAAAACTGAAAACATTGCTCTTTCACAAATCCTATCCTGATTCCTCCTCTTCTCATCACATCCCTCGTCATTTCAATTCTAAACATCACCCACCTTAGCCGTCCATCTATCTGCCTGCCTGACTCTCCGGACTTGACCCGCTGCCTATCGATTTTGTTTTGATTGAGCGCCTGTGAATAAGCTGGTTCCCGCGACTTGGCTTTTGTGGGCGCTGTAGAAGTTTCGAGATTACGATTACGATTACGATAAAGCTCGGTGGATTTTCCAATTTTGTTCACGACGCCATTAATCTTGTAGGCCTATACTACTGGCTCGGATCTTTAAAAACTTGCTATAGGTTATACTGGTATAGTCACAACATTATGACGTGAAGTAGTCGACCTTCTTCTTGACAACTTACTACTGGTTAGATTGCCTGGCTGATCGGTGACGGTGACACGAAACGGAGTATCCCCCCTGAAAGCTATCCTGGGGATGAATTAATCTATGCCCCCGGATGGAATAAACCGGTCTATACTACCCGAGGGGATAAACCATTCTATCCCCTTTTTTGAAAAATGCGCATAATAAAAAAGTATGCTGTAATCAGAATTTAAAGTGACTCTAATTGTTTTAAGTGTCCTAAGCAATGCTCAGATAAAGGCAACTCGAATTTATTTAGTGACTCTGAGTGTTCTTAAGTGTTTTAAATGCTTTAAGTGCTCTAAAAACAGGGCAAAACAAATTATCTAGTAGGACTAAACATACCTGTTAGTGTCATATATAGTTCAAAACAAAGCAGATGAAAATTAATTTGCAAAAGTAAATACACGCGGAATCGATTTTTTCGACTTTTTTTAATTTGGGGGATACAATTAATAGGGGGGATACTCTATTTCGTGACAACGGCATCGATCGTAACAATGGTTGAATATGTCTTTCGATTTCAGCTCGAAAGATGAGACGACACTTGCAATCTTGCCTACCATATTAACTCTTTTTTTTATATGACTCTTGTGTCACGTGCTGGAGCATCGCCATGGCCATAAGTCAAGTCAAGTCTCGTTTCACAAAATCTGATTTACTGCCATTTCCAGGCATTGCATAATGCATGGTCTTAGTCTCTGATCCACCAGTCTCTAACGACACAAGCAGCTGCAAGTTTTCCGGCTCGGTGACGCAAATGCTATATTATGAATTACGTTGGTATATAGATCTATGAGTTTGCATGTATACGGTTTATGTTGATATACGCATGTTCTTTCAGGGCGGATACAGACATTTTCGAAGGGGGTCCAAAAATTTTTGGTCTTGGAAGAGAAAAAATTTCGTTATAATGTAATGTATACGTAAATCTTCGATAATTTCTCAGCGCCCACAAAAGCCACGTCAGGGAGACCGGCTCGTTGGCCTTATGGCCGAAAAATCTGATGACCTTTTTCAGTCGTTTGGTCGAAATGCGGCAAATGCCATGAAAAATATACCATTTTCCCAGCCAAAAATTTTAACAGCTGATGACTTTTTTAAAGTCATAATGCTCTTGGTCTTGGATCTGCTTTTCTCTATCCTCTTCTCTCTGCATTGCGTGAAGCTTATTACAAAATTGGATGATGCGCTCAGTTTTCTCTGTCACCTTTCTCCGCTGCATTGTTTGAACGCCTAGGCTATAGGAAACCTAATGGGGGGTGGGAACGCCCTATGCAAATTTCTGAATGGGGGCCATGACCGAATTTGCCAACCCCCCCGGCCTGGATCCGCCTCTGTTTTCTATAGACACAGACAGTGTTTCACGTAGGCTTGACAGTTGACACTCACAGCGCTGCTTAATAATTATTGCTGTATAATACACAAGCAGCGCTGTGGGTAAGTACTAAGTAGCCTATAATATAGGCCTACTTTAAGCCCTGTCTATGCCCATAGAACATGCGTATCAACACAAGCTTTATGTGCAAACTGGAAGGCTTTGCCGACGTGATTCGTATAATCAAACTATAATGACATTACAGCATAAATGTCTCGCCACTGTAACAGCTACTTTTGCGGCTAAACAACTGCAATATATTCTGCTACACTTCTGGCTGACTTACGCTTAAGTCACAAATATTTAACTTATTTTTTAAAAACCTCTATATTCTTTCAATCTAAAATTGATGTCCATTTAAAAACTTAAGCCCCCTGGATCTACTATGCCAATCTGCTGCTGATCTGAGAATCTTTCTGAATTGTATTCGGAAGTCGACGCAGGAGGATTAGGTTACAGTCTGTGGCTTTTACAATTGTCTCTAGCTTCTCTGGTAAAGATAAGAAATCTATTGAAAGCCCCAATCTGTCTTCCGTCATCAGACTTGTGCCGTACGATGACAGTTTGTCAATACCGACGACATCAGAAACATGGAGCTTGCCTATAATTATGTGAGGCAGACGATGATGCCAAGATATATACCGCTAATTAATTAATTAGTTAATTAATTAATTATCATACAATACAGAGCAGACAAAGAAAATTTATTTTATATAAGCAACTTTCGCTTATCCATATTCTTTATCCCTAAGCCATGCAAATTGATGCAACCAAGACAGAGGATGGGTAAGCAGGCCCAAGCTCTACTGCAGCGTCATGAGCACTGCATGGGAAAAACTTCCCTTAGCGTGGTTTCCTT